>CM052294.1:2483000-2638733 GCA_028455765.1 Lasioglossum oenotherae | reverse complement strand
CCCCCCCCCCCCCCCCGCCCCCGGGCTGCAAATATTGGACGACTTCGAGAAGTTCGCGAGCTTCTATTCGGAGGCTGAACGCGATCGCTGGTATGCTGTCAGCGATGCACGACGGTCCTTCAAAAGTAGTTCCTCCAACATTCCACGTCGCGGATCGCGTTTTCACGTCGCACTAGTGGATCGACGACTCTCGATCGAGAACGATATTCCACGGGAAATCTATCTCTCGACACTCGACAACTTCTTCCAACTTCTACAAACAACCTCGAAGCTGCTCGATCGTGGATCTTCGTTAGTTTATGCGAATTTACAAACCAGATGGAAATGCTACTTCTATTTTATTTTGGCCACAGCAGTTTTATAAAATACGCAATCTAACAGTGACAATAAATCGTTAATTTCTTGTTCCTTTTCGCAAAAAATGTTCAACTTCAACACTGACTGTTCTAAGTAGACTGCGGATCCTCTCTGTGCAAAATGAACTACCACTTGCGAAAAAGATAAAATACACAACTAATTCTGTTAAAAGTTTTCATGTTTCGAGAAAAATTGTTGCAATAATTGAAGTATGCAGTCGGTTCGGGTGTACGGAGTCCATTTTTGGGCAGGCTGCGGACGACGGTTGGCCAGAGCGGTTATGGTAGCAACAAACGACGATGCGGTTCAGGTAGCACTGTCGCAGTGGCACATGTGTAGAACAACAAGTCGCGAAATTATTCAGGACAGGTAGAGTAACGTGTAATGGCTACGTCGTGAGCAGTATTTCCCATCAGTAGATAAGTACATTCAAGGTCAGCCGCAGTGCAGCAGACCGTTTCAACGTTACACGCTTTCCCCCCGGTGGTGGTTCTTTATCGACTCCTTCAGTCGATAATCGGTCAACACGCGGTATACCGAGAGAGGGTGAACAAGGGGTTGGAGAATGAAGACAGCGACGTTGGTTCGAACCAATTTGCTGGTGAGAGGGTGGATCCTTCTAGCCGAATCGCTATGTTATCTAGGTCCGGGTTAAGTAAAATTAACGCCGAACTTACCACGGTCAAACAATCGATGTTCTATACAGGGTGTTTCCGAAATCGCGATACAAGCTGCCTAACTTTTGGGAGTAACATTAAACGAACATAACTGTTTCCTACGTAAAACTTTCTCATTTCAGAAATTCTTTTTGTCGTTCAAAAAGCACACACACACGAAAATCACCGTGATGGGCACGAAAAAATCTTTCTTGAAAAGTAAAATTAGATAAAAATAAAAAACTGGAACTGATAATGGAACCAATAAACCTGCAGGCTATAATAGTGATTCTTGATCGAAACACTTCTTAATATGTATTTGCATTCTAGAATCGAGCATATGAAACAACGTAATAAAACCAAGCCCATAAAGTCTGTTGATAAAAGTGTTGGCGAGAGGCAAACGCGATGAGAATTAATTAAAATGGCTACAGCTCGTCGCCTATGGCGAACGATCGATCGACGCGATTTCGAACGTTCATTGAAAAATGCCAAGAGCGCATGAATGAGCTTAGAACCATTGAAGCCCTTGATCGGGATAGTCCAGGAAAGCAAGAGTTGCGAGATCTCGGGAGGAACGAGATCGACACGTTGAACGATGATCATTTTCACAGCGTGCCAGGTCCTATCAACGAGAAAGAACCGCGGCTGTCGTTTCGAGGCGTTCGATCGTTGCGCCTCGTCGACGCGCAAGAATGGAGCGTGATTCCGCTCAATGCCTCGACGATAAGCAGTCCGATTACCGTGGGCTATTTACGCCAAGTATCGCCTCGCGAATCGACTTATTTATATCCTTGAATGTTCGTCTGTTTGTTATCCCTCGGTGTATCGCTGTTCCATTCTTAGGCGGCTCGCTTTCGGCGCACCGATGTTTACAGTCGACATCACACTTCTCGATATCACTAGCAAAATCCTCGTAGACCGTGGATCCTTGCGTGAAATGAAAAGTGTCTGCGTTAGTGCAAGTACATTGTCGATTTTCATGCAAAATAAAAATTGTCTGTCCGGGTTGCAAGATAAAAATGGTCTTCTTCCTTTAATCATTTTCATGGACTGAATATATCGATGTTCAGATGGCCGGTATTTATGCAAAATAAAAATTGTCTGCCTGGGTTGCAAGAAAAAACTGCTTTTCATCTTCTAATCATTCTCATTGAGTGACTATGTCGATGTTCGGACTGCTTATCTTTATGCAAAATAAAAGTTGTCTGCCTGGATGGCAAGATAAAAATGGTCTTCTTCTTTTAACCATTTTCATAGACTGAATATATTGATGTTGAGAAATTTTACATACGTCATTAAATTCGAACACTCAAAGATAATAATTTTTTAAAATGCCGGACCACTCTAATTGGAAATTAATTTTTGCATGACCTGACACAGAAGAAATGACGCAGACATGCGCTATCTTGAAGAAGAAATTCGGTGTTATACACATACAGCTAATAGATGGTAAAACGATCGAAATAGATTGAGCCGTACGAAAAGGTTAAAAAATTGCAGATACTTCGACGAAGTCGCGTCGTTTCAATCTGATAAATGGTACATTCCATGCGCGATCTATAGCTCGCTCAAAGTTGCATCGTCATATACAACTTCGACTTCCCACGAACGTAGTGAAACAGTAAGTTCACCGAGCACGACACTGCCTTTAAATCAAGATACCACGTGTTAAACGGAGGAAACGTATCGCTGCGGGGAAAGCCGAGCTTCTCTCGGCTAGCCCAAACCGGAACTTATTCAACAACCTGTTAGCTATACATAGAGCGGAACGATGTATTTCAGGATGCTATGGGAAAAAAGTTCACGGGGCCCGAAACTTCGATAAATATCCACCGTTTGCACATTGAACAATTTTCTTATACCCAGTAATCTCGCCTGTATTATTCAAAACGTTATGAACCCCCTTCGAGAAACTCCATTAACTCGTTTCAGCAATTTACTAACAAATCAAAATGTGTTAATGAATTCTGACTCATTTTATTGAGCGGTGCGCAATCTGCAGTGGAAAAACTGTTGTGGTTCCATTATTACACCGAATAAGTGAATTTAGATCATTTTCAGAGCAAAAACTATATGTACATCTCTTTGAAACGGAAATTTATAGTTTCCATTCAAAATCCTCGAGCTCTCTCCAATTGGAAATTTTTGATAAAGGTTAATTAATCTGTAACGTTCAATTTTCCCTATCTTCGTTCGAAGATCGACAAAATTTTTAAAAGTGGGCGTGGCTAAGCTTATGCACCGCCCACTAAACATATTACCTACATAAAATAAACCTTCCATAATTAACGCGGAGAGTTAAATTTTCGGAATTCGCACACGAAGGGCGAAGAAATTCGGAAAAGTGGGCGTGGCTAAGCTTATGCACCGCCCACTAAACATATTACTTACATAAATTCAAAGCGCATTGGAAATATTAAAGAAATCATTGTCTTCCATAACCTATTAACGCAGAGAGTTAAATTTTCTGAATTCGCACTCGAAGAGCGAAGAAATTCGGAAAAGTGGGCGGGGCCTCGCTTATGCGCCGCCCTGTAAACACTCAGCTTTGCACACTCCTGTAGAGGACAGTCGCGCTTCACGCGCCTCGAGAAGCCCATACTTCTTATGAAACCATAACGTTTACCGCGTACAAACCACCAATCTGAAAGCAGGCAGAAGCACGGGGGTTCGTGAAAATTTCTCGCGACGCTCGTTGTGCATTCGGCGGGCAGGCATTAATCTTTTCCTCGGTAACGAGGGCTCGGTTGCCGCATCGGAGGGTCTAACCGTGTCACGATCTAAAGGTCAGCCTCTTTCCACGTAGCGGCGGATCGAAGATCGTTGTCTGCGTTTTCGACTAATAACAGCCTGCGGAAACCGCTTTTTCGCGAGGCTCGTCGCCGCCGTACAATGGATCATCGATCGAAACCGTTCCTCCCCCTGATCCACGCGTGAAAAGACGAAGGACAGGATCGATGGTAGTTCACGTGACAGATATTGGCTCCGCCAAAATGTTTCGGCAGTTGTCTTTGCCCTGACAATATCGTAAATTGCCCTCGGGAGCCTTTGGGTCGAATGACGTTGAGATATAATAGAAGACATTGAATGACCTTGGGGTGTTTCTTTGTATAGAGCGCCACGAGTGGGCGTGGCTTGAATGGAACCAAAACAGTGCTCCATGGCGCAATCCTATCTTTGTTTAAGCAAAAAAAGAAAGCAGCACGTTTATCTAGACGTTTATCTGTCTTGTGTTTTCTTCGTATAGAATGATCTGAATGGGGGGCGTGGCTTCGTAGCTCTCGATTTTGTCCGAGTCAACGTGGTGCCCCATAAGGCGCCATCTGCCTACATCTTTTCTAGGAAAACTCTCGAATGCAAATGATTTCCTTGAAAGTGACAGAAGACTATCTATTTCAATCTTTCTTCGCACAGAGTACTTTAAGTAGGCGTGGCTTCGTGGCTCTTGAGTTTGGTGGAGTCTAGAATGGCTTCCAACCGCAAATGGTGTCATTGAAAATGACAGAAGACTATGCATCTTGGTCTTTCTTTGCACAGAATGCTTCAAAGTAGGCGTGACTTCGTAGCTCTTGATCCCGTCAGAGCCAGGACAATGCCCCACGGAGCAATACTTGCTCGTTACGAGTACAAAGTGGACATTTTTTGTTGTTCCCAAGTGCCGAAGTAGCAGACAGAGGTTTCCGGCAGCTCCGATAGTTGATGCGCGACAAAAGTCGTCCGGTAAGGTGACAACCGGCGCGGCATCTGGCAAATTAGATTTCCCGATCGTGTAGGTTTGAATGTGGAGGTCGCGCGCTAAAGGAATAAAGCAACCTAGGAAGGAAGGAAGGAAGGAAGGAAGAAGCGGCGGAATGAGGTCGTGTTAAAACTGGGCCAGGTTTACTCGGTAACTATGTCACCGCTATTGATCTGTCATCCACCCACAACCTTCTACCGTGCCACTTATCGTCGGCGTAGTCCCGCAAAGCAAACTGTTGCAATAGTTTATTTTCATTTTCTATCTTTCCGTGTGCCTTACCGCGACGATCGCCCGTGTCGCTTCTTCCGTAGCCCTTTGCCAATTATCGACACCTACAGGACGTTCAAAAAGTCGCCAACTTTCTTTTAGCGAACAGTGAATAAATTGACTGAATTAGATTTCACGGAATCGTGTTCGGGCCGCGTTGGGCCCGAAAGGGCCGAAGTGAAGTATTTCTGATCGCACAATCCGAAAAGAATAGGAAGACGAAGAGAAAGAGAGGGGAGGCCACACGAGGCAGGTTTTCGGACGTGCCGTTACACACAACGTTCCCTTATTGGTCAATGGATCTCTTCTTCGCTTCCTCGTTGCGCAACGGGCTCCGGAGCCGATTTCACTATTTCGGATTAGGAGCGAAGTTAGGACAGCCCGCTCTTTGGTAATACATACCGGCCCGGGGACTACGAAACACTCTCTCGTCTACTTAACTATGCCCTGTAACTCTTACCCAGTTTCCTAATTGTACGACTCTCGAGCTTTTTTGGTCGCTGGTCACTCCGTGGGACCCTCGCTTTCCATTCTGTTGGAACCGTGTGCGCTAACGCGGTACATATGTAATACCTTTGGGATTACGCGGCACATATGTAATCTTTGCTGCGTTCGATTCACGTTTCAGAGAACTCATCGCAGCCTAACCCAGACCTTAACCCCTTGCCATACGATTTCCTTTAGTGCTACTATGATAATCCTCAATGTTTTCACAGAAGAGCATAGAGTATGCTCCCATTTATTTTAATACTTAAATATTCGTGACGGGGGAATGGAATTTTATTTCGTCCATCGCTATTTCGAAATTCGTAAAAAAATCACAATGTTCGTTAACGGCCAATGTAAACAGACTTCATAAGAATTCCACGATCTGTAGACTGAATTTTATGCATGCATGACAAAAATGAATACAGGAAATGCAAGACTACAAAATGATCAGGAGTGGAAATGTTTAAATGTGCACAGCAATAAATACTTGAATAATTACTCGTTTTCTACTGCATGAGAAAATGAAAAATGCAGAATCAGCGTAAGAGACACTTCGCCAGCGATCCTGGCGCAAATTATAAATTCGCCCGGGGTCACAGTAAAACGCGAACGGCAAGTTAGGCTCGGTTCAGCCGGTTAACAGGCGTCTATTCGGTGTCTTTTGTTTCTCTGGCTGGCGTGGAGCATTCAGCGAAATCGATGGGTAACATTTGGTGCAGATATTCGCGACCTTTCGTAATTGCAGTATCAAATCTCCGCCGCGGAACAAACGGACATAGTTTTCGCCGCGAAAGGTGTCGGCTGGCCGTAGCAAATTATAGATATTATGAATGGCACCGCGCGTACAACAGCCATAGATTCGCCATTGTCGCATGCCTCAAAGGAAATGTCACCTGATTGGAAACTGTAACGAGATAATGGTGTTTCGAGTATTATGGTTATTTTCGAACCGCCGTCGGCGAGCGTTACCCGAACGAAAAAGTGTATGCGACTCGTTACGGCGCGGAATGCGGCGCGCGCGCACTCTCGCGCCCGCAGTGTATTGAAATAAAGGTCAATTATAGCAACGTTCCCCGGAGAAAAATACCATTATGACAAACCGATTGATCGCGAGTCGACGTTTCTCGACGTTAATCTGCCGTCGGTGTTGCGAAGGGCGTGGCAACAAGTATAACATCTTACAAATATAAGTCGCGTTCATTGAACACATGTCAATTTCTATCCTTTCGCCGAGCCACGTGCTCGATAGTAAAAATTAAAATAGCCCCGCGATTCGCTCTCCGGAAAAACTAAGTTCAATTTCCATTGTGCGCATTAATTGAAAACGAAACCCCTCCAATCTAGCACATAAAGAATCCTCCATCTCGCAATATTTGACTCGAAAAATAAAAATTCGCCTGAACAGTCATGCTCTCAAAAGATCAAGCCCAGCTTTCAAACCCCTGCTAAAAAGTTAGCAACCCCTCAAACCTCCAAACCAAAACATCCCCTGTCTCCTAACACTTCGGCCCCCATTTCCAGCGATACAAACAAAAACGTACACGAACACAGCCGCAATATCCTATAAACTATTCACAGTATCATGAACTCAAGAGCACATACCCTACGTCCAAACCTCTGCTAAAACACAAAGTTCGCACCCCCTGAAACCTCTGAATCAGAAGCCTGTTCACCCCTCGTCATCCCCAATCCTCCCAACTTCTTAGAAAGGTGAAACCTATCCAGGAACTGTCGAGAACGCGCTTCGACTCACGCGTACACGCACGAGAGGATATTCATCAGATTCCTCGGTTTTTGCATCGTTTTTTGCCAGCGGTACAAAGTCGCCTAGCTAAAGATAGCGTCCGTAGACAGTCGTCCACACGAAACAGGAATAAAAGCCGGCTGTCGTAGGTGTGATTTTTTCCCTCTCTGCCTCGGCTGGCGTTCGACGTCTCTCTCTCTCTCTCTCTCTCTCTCTCTCTCTCTCTCTCTCTCTCTCTCTCTCTCTTTCTCTCTCTCTCTCTCACTCTCTCTCGGCGGACACCGTTTTCCATGACATAAGTGTTCCAGTTTACGCGCCGCGCGTCCTCAAGACGCGGTTCGCCTTGCTCGCTTGAGGCAGGTCGGTAATGTTAGCGCGGGCGATGTGCATGTCGCTGCATTACCTTCGATCCGGCTGGCTCGATAACGCAGAGAAGAGAGTCAGCGAGCGGTGCGGAGCGGTGCGGAGCGGTGACGAGCGGCCGGTTTTAATGAGGGAAGATAGGGAAAACTGGTTTCGAGGAGCGATCGCGTCAAAGAAATCGAAAGTCACCAGGCGGGAATAAAAAATGAATAATGCCACGAATGGCCCCTCCGACTCTTGCCTCAGCGATCATTCTTGCGGTCGGGCCTGAAACCAATCGAATTTCGATGTCCCAACGCGACCGACACACACGGCGAACCAACTTCTCCGGCGGAAATTGTACAGACTGATCCATAACTGATGGTCCCCACGATTTTCGACCACTTCCGATAGCCCGACAAAGAAATGCTTCGAACGGATAGTTAATCAGTTTTCGACGGTCTAATCCAGGGATCGGCAAACTTTCTTTAAAAAGGGTCAGATTGTACAAATTTTAGGCTCGCGGCGGGCCAAGTAGCAAACATGAAGATATGAATGGTAGTCCAGTCAACTATTTTTATTTTTAACTTTGCGTCTTTGTTTGGACTAGTTAGGAGGTAAACATACTAAAAGTCCCCACTTGTAGGAGGTGAGCGGGGCGCATTTCAACATCAATTTCTCAATTTCAACTTCAATTTCAACATCAATTTTTCAAATTCCACTTCACTTTCAACTTCACTTCTTCAATTTCCACTTCCATTTTTCAGTTTCAACATCAATTTCTCAATTTCAACTTGAAGTTTTCAATTTCCACTTCAATTTTTGAATTTCAACATCAATTTTTCAATTTCAACTTCAATTTTTCAGTTTCAACATCAATTTCTCAAATTCAACTTCAATTTGTCAATTTCGACTTCAAATGCACGTAGAAGGTCCACTTTTTCGGTTTCTCGCTTATATCTCGGAAACTATGCGTCCTACCAATAAGACCATTCCATACAAAATTAAAGCTGGCAAAATGTGCCACAAGATTGATTCGATTCAGTTTTTCGCTACCTCACATAGTTTCCGAGATATAAGCGGAAAACCGAAAAATGGGACCTTTTACGTGCCCCCAAGCAGCCCGCTCACCTCCTAGGAATGGGGACTTTTAGTATGTTTACCTGCTAACTAGTCCAAACAAAGACCCAAAGTTAAAAATTGTGTTCCTTCCATTTCCCTCTACAACTTTTCGTTGACTGAACTATGGGAGTTCTTTTAAAAACAATGACAAATGAGAGTATACGACAATAGCACCACTCGCGATCATTATTCACAAAATTTCAACTCAACTATCGGCCGTTGCATAAAAGTGCGTAATTTGATTTAATTTTCATGTAAAAACGATATCATTCCGCGGGCCGTAGTTTGCCGACCTCTGGTCTAATCAAACAATGACGAATTTGGGAAAAACGTTTTGTTTCGATGAAAAGTCAAAGTGACCTTGACTTGTTTAAACAAGACTATGTGTGTCTGATTGCATAGTTTTGTAGGCGATTCCAAGACGAATTCAATTGTCTTTGACCTTGGCGTTAACCTTGAAGAAATTAGTATAAATAGCGATTCTTCTTGACCACCCTGTATCTCCTGTCGTTATCGTTAATTCGCTTGGGTGTAACGAGAATGTTACCCTCTGTCCTATACCCAAGATCGATGTTCCACTACCGATTTACTGCTATGGATTCTCGAAAGTAATGTCACGAATGGTACCTCTGGTCTTGCGGTCGATGTCGAAACGAATTTTCGTGTTACGATCGTATTTTTGACGAGCTTTTGTACCGGGAATTATTATACCGTGTGATTATACTCGGTGCATGCTGCTTGATAGCTTGAGGACCGTGTAACGAGCAACATGTAACGAGGCTGGTACGCGTTTTCTGGTTTTGGGAACGACGTTCTTTCGGCTTGCTTTATTGTTATGGTTTCTCGATGGTGGAGAGGCTTGTCGGTTAGTGACTTTGTGTCCGTAATTCAATTTCAGACCGTAAATATTTTATCGTGTACCATCCCTGTCCGTAATACAAATAATCCGCTACAGTTTCATTTCTTCCGAAAGCATTTCACATTCGATTTTTATTTCCAGGAGTTCTGCGAAACTAGTACTAGGTTTGGAGCTTCATGCGAATTTATGTGAAAGTGAAACAAAAGTAAAACGAAGCTGTATCGTATTTTATAGAAATTTGTATGGCTCGTAGTTTGTCGATAACTGTTTTAATCCGTGGAGCAGATGCCGAAATAACTGTTTATTCTTAGAATGCGATGACACACGAAAATTACCGATAGAAAGTCACAGTCCGGAGTCCCCATTTTAAGGTTCAGTGTACAAAGGAAGCGTGAATCAAGTGTGCCATATATGCGAGCTAAATATTCTTGCCTCTCATAATGTGTGACTATACTTTGCATTTTCTACATTTCTGACAAAGTGAAGTTGGTACAATGTCAAATAGTAAAAAAGTGAAAATTCATGTTAAGCTTACGTGGACCTTGAAAATGTACTTTTGTAGTAGTATATACAACTGGTATTTCTAAAAAGATAATTCCGAAGTTTAAAGGCCCTTACATTATTATAAAAGAACTTCGAAACGACCGATATATATTGTAGGAGATATAGTAGATGGTTTCCAACAAACACAAAGGAAATATCAAGGTGTTTGTGAACCAAAAAACATGCGTCCATGGAAAATCTCATACTTGAAAGACACCTCCTCTGTGCAATAAGCGTGATAATGTGATTACAATAACGTGTGTGTGTGTTTAATTTAGTAATAATTGTTCTATAATTATTGTAAGAAATATTATATATGTAATTGTGTGAACTGTATAACGTTATTATTTATTGTAAGAGTTCTTGCAAGTAAAGACAGATTGTTTAAACAAAAAATCGAGCACGATCTAAGGGTCAGGCTGGCCGAAACTGTTATAGTTGATGGTTGTTACCAAGGTTTAGGTTACCAGCATATAGACAGAAGACAGCAATACTTCTCTGTATGTCAATTGATCAACATTTGTAAATCGAATAGAAAATAATAATTATTATTATTATATATACGGACCGAGGTCCTTTTATACAAATGTATACAGTTTTTACAGTATAAATGATATAAACAGAAAGAAGACATGACAAAAAAAAATAACAAAAAAAGTCTTAACCTAAGTCTTAATTAAAATTTACATAAAAATGGACCGCGCGAAACTAAACAAGTACAGGTAAGATTAACAAATAGTATTGCGCAATTTTGTTTTGAATGCCTGTAACGTGCCATTAAAAAAATCGATATTGTTATAAAAGCTGTTAGAGCAAGCAATAATGCGATTTAATGGATTTATTATTCCATATGAGCCCTACATAAGAGCCCTACACTTTGAAAGTGCAATGGTGACGAAACTGCAATCTATCAATTCATTTTAAAAAATCTATGAGAACGTATCCAACAAAATATTCGCTAAAATGAATGAATTTAACTCCGAGACTGTTCAAAACCAGCAGCAGGGTGGCGTTTCGATTAGGTCCTCTGCGATGAAAGTGAACACCGCTACGTTCAGAGGAAGAGATCGTTTGATATTAAAGAGATATGTACTGTCTTTTTGTGGTGAAGAGGGCCGACACCGTGTTAGGAACAGGCTGTGCAACGAGAGAGAATACTTTATAAGCACGGCGGCGTTAAGTGGCCGTTATTTTTAGATCGCACGGCCGAGTCAAACGTTCGGGTAATTGAGTGGCCGGCGGTGATTTCTGTGCCGCGATTTGCATAGGTCCGCTCGCGTGTTCCGCGAAAGAAATTCGCGGCCCGAGAGCTGGCCTGATTCTTTTTCCCGAGCGTGGCCGCCGCCGTCGCCGGTCGAAAAACCTAACCGCGAATCGGCTTGCGTCAGAGACACGTATCCGACGCGAGCAATGCGATTATGACGTTACGCTTAGCTACCTGATCGATAACGTTCCGCGGATGGAGAAAAAAGAAAAACGCCGATCGAAAACGGTATCGTTTCGCGGACGTGTGCCCGCCGGTTGTTCGCCGGTTTCAATTCGAAGAGTGAAACCGCGTGCCAATTGCCGGACTCGATTTTGTCGCGACTCGTACCTCGATGCAACACAGGTGAGTCCATTTTGCAACTGCACCGATGCGCTCCCGCAAAAACTCGAGCTACTCGACGATAGAACTTGTTAACATTAAACCTACCGAGCACTGAAAGCTATCAACATGTTTTAGTTTGCAAAAATGACGAGGCTCTATTTATTTAGACTTTCTGCAATTTTTACAACCATATGTGCTTGGATAAAACCAGTCATTTGAGCGGCAGTGGTTGCTTCAGTGTTAAACAATGCAAAATTTTCCGGTGCAATTCTTTTCATTACTAGATCATTTATTTCTGAGTTGCCGTCGGATTCGTATTTGCCAAAAATTGCCAAAAATCTTGGTTGCGATAGTCTTATTTTTATTTTGTATGCACGATTACTATGTGGACTGTGGATTTTTAGATGAATTTATAAGCATCGTTACATCATTATTAAGTTATTCAGATTATTAGAAGAAGAAGTACCTCTCCCGTCGTTTCTGTTTCTCACAATAAATTTAGAAAATATTTATTTCGCGCAAAGACCGGCGATCTAATTTTCTGCAAGGAAGACATTTTTTTAAATACTCATGGACGTGTGTCCCCATTGTGCGATACGAAGTTTCAAAGCTCGCGGATTCTGCAAATATTAAGTCATTCTCCATTTCCATTGTGTCCATCTCCAAGTATAAGAATTCTATTAGTTTTTTTGTCCGTCAAGATGGATTTATATATGTAATAAAAGCCAGACAATGCAACTGCGTCACGGAGGATTAATTCAACGATAAAATTTCCCACACGGCGTGCATGTACACTTAATCAATGACTCACTTAGAAGTCTAACGAGAAAAGAAACACTCGGTATTATATCTAGATTATAACAGATACTCTGCAGCAGATGTATTATGAAATTACGAATAGACTGGTACAGATGTTGTGCCAATCGCGTAAGAATCCTGTTCCCTTTCTGCGTTCGAGTATCTTTTAATCGATAGTTTTGCTGGAAGTGCTGCAAAAATGTGTGGTAATGATTGTATTGCGATAATGAGTATAAAAGTTTGATGGAAACACGAAGTGAAAACATGATACCCTAGACACATTATACGCGTGCCGAAGAAATAAATTTCAAAAAATGAAATACATATGCACATATTTGTTATTCGTATCATCTACAGATCTATCGATGCTCATTTTTCTAACAAGAATAAAGTTCTTCTTAATCGATCTAAAAGTCTCTAAAATCGCGAGGCAATGTTTTAAAAATATTTGCGTTGAATATTTCTCCGATTCGTTTATCTGATCGAATGCTTAAGATTCTTGGTGCAGTTTAACGCAAAGAAAAGAGGTCGGGAAAAGCACGTGCGATCTTATGCTCTCCAAAAGAACCTTACACGTTCTTGGAGAACACGAGTGACCCATTTCTCGTTTCTGTAAAATGAATGAGAAATATTTTGAAAGTGAATTTCTCAAGATTAATGTAATTTCGTGCAAAGGTTTAAAAACACGGGCGATATTATACATTTGGGCATGCGATATTCGGAGGGCTTCACTTATGAAAACGAAAATGATTCGGTTGTGAAACGAAGAATGTGGCAAGCGACGGGCCTGCTTGATAAAATTCGTAGTAGTCCCGCGAAGGGTTAAATCGTGAGCGTCTCGTTTTTCTCTGTGAAACGAGGCGCACGCGTGCCTACGCTGACAAAGTCCCGGAGGCGAAAGCGAGAACCAGACCGCGTTTGCCGTTGCGAGCGAGACGGAAAGAGAAACGGGACCAAGAGAGAAAAGGCAGCCAGAGAGCCCGGGCACTCAGCTTTCGTTTTCACCCAGCCTACTTGTTAATCCGGTGAGTCAATAGTTGTATAACACTGGAACTACGTTGCGTAACACGGCGTTGGTTTCCCTCGCGACCTACTTGCCCACTAAACTAGACACACATTCTTATCCACCGGTAATCCGTCTCTCCCTGACCGTTTCTAGGCGTTCTCTGGTGCTGCTGCCTTCGGCTCTGCTGTTCCTAGGCGAGACCGTTTTCCTCGCGGCCGGAACACAAGGCGAACGACACACGTCTTCTTCTCGATCGACACCGTCGACTATTGCGATGCCACTGAACCTTCAACGTCTCACCGATTACCACGAGAATTTTGGAAATCTTGCGCGAAAATTACTAACCTTTTTTATCTTTTTATGTATATGGTCTGTAATATGGTCTCCGATAAGCGTTAAATATGAAATTATGCTAGAGAGAGTGCAGCATAAATTCCTCAGGTTTTGTGCATATAAGACAAACAACCCAATGTCATTCTTTGATCATAATTACTCTATAATATTAAACACAGTCAACCTTGAAACATTATCGGATCGTAGAACAGTTTCCGACCAGAGCTTTATCTTCAATTTGATTAATAATAATATAGATTGTCCCGCACTCCTGAGGCAAATCAATTTCTACGTACCTGAACGTGTTTTGAGAACGAGAGCAGGATTTCAAACAATGAAATCCAAATCCTCAGATGGAATAATAAATCATACTATTTGTTAATCATACCTGTATTTGTTTAGTTTCGCGCGGTCCATTTTTATGTAAATTTTAGTTAAGACTTAGGTTAAGATTTTAGGTTGAGACTTTTTTTTTGTTATGTCTTCTTTTTGTTTTTATCAGTTATACTGTAAAAACTGTATACATTTGTATAAAAGGACCTCCGTCCGTATATAATAATAATAATAATAATGACTTGAAATTATTTTTCGAAATATTTGCAGGGGCTACGAATCCAATCAGTCAAGGTTCGAATGTACTTGAAAGATACCCCGTCCCATCGCTATATATATATATATATAATTATATATATATATATATATATATATATATATATATATATATATAATCGACACCATCGATCCTTTCTTCCTCGAAGGGACGCAACCTGTGTTCATGTTACAACACCGGAGAGAGCCCTTATGCTCGGCACGATGAAATTTCGGTCGATCCCGAAGAGAAAATAGCTCCCGATCGGACGAGGGAATGGGAACGAATGCGATCAAAATAAATTTTCGGAACTGTCCTTCATCGATGAGACACGCGCTATAACCCGGCTTGCCATACCTTTACTACGAGGGTGGTTGGAAACTTGTTTCGATGTCGGCTTAGGGGTGCGTTTTACGACCGATCGAAGATGTCTCCATTCTAATAAAATTTCCTCGAGACTTCTACGTATTTATTCCATATTTTTCGTGTTGCGCTTAAAGAGAGTAGAACAATGTACGTGAGAAATGTTCTACGTTCTTTAAAAAATATGCGAACGTCCTAATTTTATTTCCCACGGAAAACAATGCATCATTAAACCCTCAATGATCAGATTTCATTTTCCACGCAATGTAAAAAGTAGTTCAAGAATGAGTCTTTCTCGGAAATACAAAAGTTTTACTGTTTGCAAAAAGACAAACACGTTGTACTGTACAGGAAATAATTTTGAAAATTATATTTGTCAGCTCTGCATCGATAAAGATAAAATCTTGAATCGATAAATTCGATTTTTCAAGGGAAACGATGCAGTATAGTAATAGTTTAAAAAATCAATCTGTTGCACAGAGAACAGAAAAAATATCATAAAGAGCAGAGCTAAGCACGGAGCGATATAGTTTCGAACGATCTATTTTCCGCGGGACACGATGAAAACGCGATAACGTCGGATCGGTCGGCGATACACGATAATGCGGCACACGATGGCAATCTGAATTTCATTCAGACCATGACCCAGGGTAAGAAGTGAAAAATTATCAACGGCTTCCATCCGCGGCGGCGGTGACTATATTCGTGGCGGCTTGTTGCGTACGGGCTCAAGGCCTAACCGATCGTCGCAAAAATTCGACTTCAAGGTGGAGGAGAGCAACGGCGGAGATTTCACGACATTGCGAACCTTCGACACGGTTTCGACGGTGCCGACCTTGAGCCCGATTGCTTCGATCCATTTCGGAGATATCGCGCGCGACGCTTTTCAACGCCGATTGCCACAGACGATCGCAAAAACCCACGATCGAGCCCCGATCGAGAAATCCTTACAATCTCGAAAAAATCCGGACACGCCGCACAGTGGGGGAAAGTGACCTAACTCGATTAAAAAAGAAATAACTTTCGATAATTTCGAAAGTTTTATTTTTCTGCAAATTTGTCCAGATTGAAGTGAGTTATGAGGTTTCGACCACGATTTCGCCGTTTGGCCACACTGTGCGCCGGTCCTAAAGAAATTCGCCATTTTCTCTTTTAAACAATTCGACGTCATGATCTCTGGATCGTTTTTACGATTAGCGCTGTGCAAACTGTCCGACATTCTTTTTTCAGTCAGAAGAATCAGGGTCCTCTTTAGAAACTTTTTAATTGACAATCGTGATGCAAGCATGGGGATTTCTGTCATCGAATAGAATCGTTTATAAACTCTCTTTTCACTTCTTCGCGGTCGGGGAAGATGTATTATAACTAGACTGCGGATCTTTATGCAAAATAAAAAATGTTTGCATTGATTGCAAGACACAGGTGACAAATAAAAATTTCTTTCTTCTTTTAATCATCTTATTAACGCGAAACTTGCACACTGGTGGCCTTCAATCTTTTTATTAGATCCACTGTTTTAAACTGTACGTACCCATTTTTGTCATAGATACATAAAATCCGCAGTCTAATTATAATTTGCTTTGCCTTCGTGTTGGTAGCATCGATTTTGGAGTTTGTTTAACCCTTGGGTGCTTTCGAAAAGTTTGTAATAATTTACCAGTACAGCTTTAAGTGTAATTTAATAATATTGAAAACCCTAAATGATCACAGCAGAATTATTTTTATATTTTCGGAGCAAGAAACGAATTAACGGATAAGGTAATAGCGCAACGATTTTCAAGATTAATCGCAATCTTCAGCGTACGTGATCAAACCCGTGAGTCACGGCATATTCTCCGACTACTTTCTCGAACAATCTTCCAGCGCAGACTCGATTTCCGTTTACGCAGAATTTATCGAAACCCTCCAAGGACTTCGAAATCCATGAATGAGAGATATCGATGATTCATTAGCGGCGGGAATTTCTAACGAGACCGCGCGCGGTTGCCACACTACTTCCACGGATATTTTTCACCGGAATGATTTTCGATCGAGAAACCGAGCAGCGCACGACTCGAAACCAGATTGTACACCTAATTGCACCATCAGAATTTACGATTGCTCGGAAACTGAAACGAGAAGGTAGACCACCCAGAACTGGAACTGCCGGGGAAAACGTCTCGATGAAAATCGATCTCGGATCGCTGTGAGAAAACATAGTTGTCCGAAAATGGAAATTCAACCTAGTTCTTTGAGAAAGCAATTCGCGAAATGTCGGGTCGAGCCAGGGTCCCGGAAGTTTGTAAAGTTTGAAACCCATAATGTTGATCTAAATTGTAGTCGAGTGAGATTACTAGACTGCAGATTTTATGCGTTTATAAGAAAAATGGGTACGTACCATTTAAAGCAGTGGATATGTCAAAAATATTGAAAGACATCGATGAAGAATACAACTTTTATTTAGCTCTTGTGTCCTGCAATCAATGCAAACATTTTTTACCGTGCATGAAGTTCCGCAGTCTGGTGATTACAAATTTTTGGAATTCTCGAACTGACTCCATCCGATTCCATCCCCTAAGTTGTCTGTATCTAAACATTTGTTTAACAATATGAAACACAGGCGTAGCGAAAGAAACTGTTGGGACAAGCTAATAGAATTTACGGGGTTCGTCGGATATCGTGAATATTGAATTATCGACGCATAGATGAATAATAGAACGAGCGGGAAACGTTCGATGAGCGGGATCGATTCGCGCCAGGGGACCGTGATCTATCTTAAGCCTCGTATTCAAATATAGAGCTCGGTGTTCCATAGTCAATGGTCGTCTCCGGGTTTGAAAAATCGCGAAGTCACGAAATCGATGGCGGAACGAGGTCATCGTGGACACGCAATCAAATCGACTGGATAAGCGATAAACGCAGCGTTGCGGCCCGACGAAGACTATACCGGTGCCAGACTAACGAATTTCGATCGATCCACCTGCCGGTTGAAATGGAAACCTCTTTTTGCCAACACGTTTCCAACAATTTGCACTTTCTCAACAATTAATAATAGTAATTTACGATTATACATAGGGTTGCCAGATCTTCTATCTTTGTTATGAGTCTTCTATATTTGAACTTGATCTTTACGTACCTGTAGGAATTCTCAAAAATCTTTGTTTGAATAAAAAAGTTTAAAATGTGTTGTGTGTACCTCTTTTACTTGAACTCCTATATTTTGAGCCTATCTCATATATACATAATCGCAGTTTTCACTACCTCTTCTATATTTGGATAAAACATTTCTGGCAACCCTAATTATTCATTATAGAATGTATGTATTAGTCACAGATATTTTTTCTTTTTGTAGAATTGTAACACCAAATTTTAAAGCGAAATTGATCCATTCAAGGGTCTAAAGAGCTTCAATGAAAAAAAAAGTCAGAGATTTTGAAAATCATTTGGTCCACCAAATCGCGCGAGCAGTATGGCGGACGCGCGGAGCGAGGATAACGGCTGGCGACCAGGCTAAAAAAATGATTTCGCTGAAAATGCAGGTCGCGGAACGAGAATAACGCAGTCGGTAGTAAGAAAAACGACGAAAGTGCGCGGGGCGGAGATGAGGGGAGGGGAGGGCGCGAAAAAAGAAATAGGAACGGAGAAGAAAGAAATAAAGAGAAGTAGTCGCGTGAGTCTGCAGCCGGCTGACTTATTAACGTCGGTATTGAGATTAAGTTTATTCAGCAACGAGTATGCCATGACACACTAACCAAGTGGTCGAGACCCACTTAAGCTACCGGGTGACCTCCATCGAAATGGAATGGATGGGGTGATAGTGCGTGGTGTATTTTAAGCGTGCTATACGCAACGCTCACGGAAAGCGTCCCGACGCGAGGCCGTCCGCGGCTGTCCTTCGATTTTCAAACGGGAAGACCATTAATTGCCTGCACCGTGCCGCGGCTCGGATTCGCGTTGGACCTTCGAGGAAACGACGGCTATCTCTTTCTCTTTCCCACCTTCGTGCCAAGCGTGTTTGCACGCCGCGCCGCGCGTATACGCGAGCTTCGCAAAGATCATTTATGGATCTTTCACCGCGCGCAGCCTGAAAATATCACACCCGCTGCTCCGAACTCCATCTGTGTCTGGTCACACGATCAGAGAATAGCCGGTTGGATCCCTTCTTGATCCGGGATGTCGAACGGCCCGTCGAAATCCGAATTTTCTGCCAGCCAAAGTATTAGAATAGAGGATTGAGTCCTTCTCGACCCAGGCATTTTCCAGCAGCCAAATCATTAGATCCATCCGATGTCAGATCAAATTATCAAATTAGTCCGGGCTTGCTGTTTTTTGTGAACCACCGTAAAGGGATAGACCCAGTAATTTAAATGCAGTTCTCCAATATCAACAATTCTTATTCGATCCAATGAGAAGAGAAGAAATTGATACGTGAGGATTTGAATGAATTCCTGGTTATGGCTTTTATGAATATTTCTTCGGTTTCTGCAAGCATACTCCCTGGAAATTTCGATTTTGAATGGTGTTTTCACGAACGTCTTTTTGCAAGGGTCTGCTCAGAATCGATACAGGTCACTGGCGGCAACGAACAAGCGAAACTGCACTCTGCCGGGATGGAAGATCAATTGGTTATTGAAAAATACACTTTCGCGGAAAAAGTGGAGTGCATTGTTCGTTGAACAAAAGAGCGGAAAAATCTCTCCAGAGGAATGAAAAGTCAATTCTCGAATGGTCATCGATAAAAATATAAATTTCGTTGTTTATGTAACAAAGCAGTGGAAATAGACTCTGGAAGGGTGAAATCAACCCTTGAATGATCAAAGGAAAGAATGCATTTTTGAGAAATAATAAAACGAAGCGAGAGCCTCTTGGAAAAATCGCGATTGTATAACATTTTCTTGGCAATACAATATTACAAAATGAGTTACGGTAGCTTCGGCAATGAATCCATAATTTCGAACGTTTAATATACATATTATGGTTAATGTATTCGTCATGTCGCAACAGAAAAGCTCACTTATCAATAAACTATAAATTGTGAATTTCTCAATGCGACACATTGTAAAAGATAGCAACTCTATATTCTGGCCTTGAAGTTTCGCTCCGCGACGAGGAATGGCGAAATTTTTATTTTGCATTAAAATTCACGGTCTAACAGCGATAAAACGAACTCTGCTCGATCGAATTTGGAAATCGTACGAACATCCGTTAGCAATTAACCACGCGTTGGGACATAGAGGAAATGGAAAAAAGGCGTGCGTAGAGAGGCGCGGGCAAGGAGCAACAATTAGAAGGCAGGAGACGAGAGTTTACGAGCGCAGAGATTACTGCTGGGTTTCACTTTCAACGCGGTGTCGCGACTCGTGTACGAAAGTAAAAAATTACGTTTCTCTCGAAATTACGTGTTCCGTGGAAACAAAGGTAAACGTTCCTGCAATCTAAGAGCGTCCGAAACTAATAATACGAACGTGACAAATTCAGTATGCAAGTTCGAAACTAAATAGAAAATTCCAAGCTAAAATAAGTAACATATATCATACGGACATTTCCTGGAAGTTTCTTACATTATACAGTAATTTTGTTCTGTTTTCCCTTATAGTTAGCTACAATTGTTCCGCTTCATTGCGAATAGACGAAGGAACCAATTCAAATGTATTAGCATTCGATTTTTCCACGTATTGGATCATTTTTCATCCCTGCATAAATGGCAAAAATTTTCTACGATGTTCGATAACATTGTAGAATTCATAGGTTTAGCATATATTTTTATGCCGCGGGTATGAATCAATTTATAGTTATCTAAGACAATGTAAGACTTAGCATAAGCCTTAAATTATAAAACCAAATTAAAGGCAAGTACTTGGATACGTATTACGGAAATTTTTCACATGAAGTATACGTACACAAATAATAATTATAATGATAGCTGCTTGGCTTCTGAGTCGAACATTTTTTGTCAGAGCTGTAGTTGGGAATTTCGGTTTACCACTGAACTGTAATAATTGCAATATACAAACGCTAGATATTTATTTCCTTTTTTAGTAAGTTTTTTTACTTGGAAAAGATACAATTTTCAAATTCTCACTCTATGTATTTATGCGCAATTCACGGCCTATTAATCACCGTTACAAGAACCGAAATCGATACTAGAATTTTTCCAAATTTTTAGAACTTTGGAACTAGAAAGCGGATAGATAGTTTCGCCGTTTGAAGGCCCGGCGAAATTATGATAAATTTCTGGCTTTACGTAACCCGTCTGTGTCGCGTTGTTATTGTCAAACGACGGGGAGCCTCGGATCCGCGGAGAATCGGACGAGCGAAACGCGACGAACGCGCCGCCGCTGAAGGTAATTAGAGGATTATCTACACAAATGACTTTATCACTCGGTAAAGTACCCAGGCACTTCAGAGCCTTCAAACGTGATATACAAGCCAGATATCCTGCTAAACGAACGGCATTACACTCCATGTTTTCCTTAAACGACGCCCACTTTTCAATGTTCGTCTTGGCTTCGTCAAAATTCACAATTCTTCTCAAAATACTCGACTGAAATGTATAATTGATTGTTGCGTTTGAAGCATGAACGTGTGAGATCTTCTGACTATAACTCTTGTAAGTTTAACTCTTGTTGTAAGTTTAACATTTTCTGATAATGTTCCGTACAGGAGTTTTGTAAATGAATTAAAAATACTGGAATTAAATGAAGTTATATTTTATTCGTAAACAAGTCTAGAAATAATACTATTTTATATTATTTTGTAATTTTCTGAGCATGTTTAGACGACTGTTTCAGCCGATTGTAAGTTATTTGCGGAGTTTTATGCAAAATAAAAATGTTCTACAAAGAGTAGAAGTTAAATAAAATTTTTTTGAATAATTTTAGCAAATTGGGGATTAAGTAAGGCTCTTCTTAAACGTAAATTAACTCTTCCAACATCCTCATAGTTTTCTATTTCACCTATTCATTTTTGTCGCAAATGAGTCGCCATTAAGACTTGTGTCTCACTCACATAGAGGGGGTAACTTTTTCCCCTCGATTCGTGTCAATTCCCCTGGCCACGATCACACCCGGCAGAGTCGCGTATACGCAACATCGAGAGCAGGGGGTTCGAAAATTCATTAATTTCGCATTTCTGTTCATCGGAAATTCGCTTATTCGCGAATTCGTCCCCGCTCCGCGGACTTTCGTGTCCCGGTGCAATGGGAAAACGGATCAAACGAACCCCGGGCAAACATCCCACAGCTGTAACCTCCGCTTAATTCCCCTAATTGATCGGATTAGTCAAAAACTGATCGGTACGCCCGTGAAGCTGATCGTTTCGCAACGAGGCGTAATTGCTTAACGATTCGACTCGGCGAAAAACAAGGCGGACGAGAAAATAGAACCAAAAAGAAGATGTTCTCCTTAAAAGCGACTACCACAGTTCCAGAATTTTTATTTTTACACGAAATTTCGGAGTAATCATTTCATCTGCTCTCTTATTTAAAAAGGCTGCAGATCGAAGTCTGCGAAGAGGAAACAGAAATCGGTCGCCCGAACTGCATTTTCAAGTAAAACGTCTTGAAAAAATTTGTTCGACACGACGAAAGTGTAATAGAAACGTGCTCAGAGTTTCGAGATGATGATTTCAAGAGTACTTGTATTAACAAAAAAAAAAACAGACGATCGAAGTCTATGAAGACGGTGGCCTTAACGGTCGAGGAAGAAAATCGAAAAGGGAAAAAAGAGAGCCGGCCGGGGTCCTTAGATATCTGGTCGCGGGGCACATTAGCTAACCGAATACGTATACATTTCTTACGCAAACTAGCGAAAGTAGGCGGGTGCGAGAGCCGCTCGGCAACGGGTAGAGAGACCGAGAGAGCCAGTCGGTCGCACAGCCGCACGAGGATCGTGGATACCTACGTGAGAGCGCTCGCTTATGCTCAGGTGTGCACCGATCTCTCTCAGGCGTGCACAGTGGTCTCTCTCTCTCTCTTATGTACACGGTCTCAGGCGTGTGTGTGTGTGTGTGTGCGTCCGACTGTGCGTGTTGGTGTGCGTTTCAGAGCCGGTCGGGTTGGGAAAAGGGTTGCGAAAGCCTGCCGAAAGCGCCTCCTTCGCGCCGAAAGCGAGAGTGGAGAAGCCTGGGCCCGGGAGTCACGAAACGGCCTGCCGGAGACATATCTGGGCCCCGTACGATCGCGCCAGGCCTTAATTAACACGTGCTTGGCTACGTGAGTTATTTATATCGCCCGCGATCAAAAGGAAGTGTATAATTGCTACGTGGTCCCGCCGAGGAACGTTCTCGTTCCGTTGATCAATAGACTTCGTTGAATATCATTTTGTCTTCCCCTCCATTCTTTTTTCTCGCATTTTGGTTAATTACGTTTGTTATTGACACCGGACGGCTGATCGAAACCCATCAACGGGCCCGATTCTTTTTAGTCCTCGGTTATATCTGCTGAATTCGGCGCTGTACGCTTCCACTCATGTTTTTGTTGTCAGTATTCTTCACCCTTAATTGGTAGCGCCGTTTTCCATTTCTTACCACGCTTATATTAGCTTGCCGAGTTGTCGTTGTTGTTATTGTATGCGTCATATCTTGTAATCGAATTTTAAAGACTTGAAACTTTAAACATAGCTCAGATCTGGATGACAATGCAATAGTAAAATACAAATTTTTAAAAAACTATGCGTTCAGGAGAAGAAAAAGATTTTAATATCAACCGTCGCACCTCGTCGCGCGATGCTCGGTAGTACGTCATCGCAATTAGCGATCCCCACCCTGCGCGCCAGCGCTCCCTACTCCACTACGCGTTCCCACTCCGACTCATCCCCACGCCACTGGCCCACTTAGCACCGAAGGAGCTCGGTCAGTGTGGTGTTCCGTTCGTTCAGTTCCATTTCGGACAATTTCGGACTCCATCAAGAGACGTCGTCTCTAAAAAGGAGAAAATAATTTTTCAAGACATTGGTGACTATAAATAAAAGCGTGGGGCGCCTACGAAGATTACGTCAATATAGTTTAGCGCTCCACGCTTTTATTTATAGTCACCGATGTCTAAAAAAAATTATCTTCTCCTTTTTAGTGCACTTTAATATAAGCGTGGTTTTTTAAAAGTTTTTTTTATATATATTTTTTTAATTTAATCGCTCAAGTAGCGGTTTTGCAATAGCTTCTTTGGACTAGAAGACCCAAGCTGGTATAAGTACGGAATATCCAATGAAGCCATTAGAATTTTGCAATAAAAACTTTATCATTTTAGAAAATGCTTTTTACCATATACCAGTTAACGCTAAACCTACCGAGCACTAAAAGCGATTAAAATGTTCCAGCTTACAAAAATGACAAAGCTCTATTTGTTTAGATTTTCTGCAATTTTTATCACAACAAATTTGTCGAATCGATTTACATATAAGCAACTTGATAAATTTCAATAATTGTAATTTGATCGGCAGTGGTAGGTTTAGCGTGAAGGGTTAATTGCGCATTTTCTGTGAAATTAAATTGAAAGGTGCAGGTAGTACATCTATAATTGAAATATGATATAAGAAATGGTTTAATACTTGAAAATGTAACCTTGTTTCTCTTTTCAAAAAAAGTACTCCTTGTTTCAGGGAGATTGAGAGCCAAAGAAAATTAATTTCTCTTCAAAGTGATTTCAATTTCTACTAAAATTAATTAAAGTAGGTAAGTGAGTTACTCCCTGTTTATGGTCCCAATGTTTGGGGTTGGATTATAGGAGAGAAAGAGACAATAATCCTAAAGAGCAAGTGGTAGAGGATGACTCATGCGTTTCATTCCTCGTCCCTGTCTTTCGCTGTGGGCAAGGCTGAAGCAAGATCTCACTACTATCAATTAGTCGGTGATACGGGCGCGCCGTGGCAACTGCAAGAAAACACTGCACCTCGATGCAACATCGAATTCTTATCAGACTTCGCGGAACATCTGGAGAAAGTGTCAACGGATAAACATCTTCATCGAATTCGGCATATAACGGGAAACACTATTTTCTCACAAATTTATAAAATGTTCCTTTCGAAGCGAGATACGCCTCGTTTAATTCTGTTTGAACTTGCCGGCGAGTTTCGCTGACACACGCGTCCCAGTATCGCGTTCAATAAACAAAAGCTAAAGTACTAAAGACCGTCGGCAAATAACGTCGGCATCTTAGGCACGGCCTTGTTGTCTATTCTGTAAACACTATGTAATAACATTCCATGAATCATTACAATCCGTTCTGTGTTTGCATTCACACGCAAGGTGGTCATTTTCAGCAATGATGTTAGTTATTACTGCAACCGGCGATCCTACGAAAATTATGGCTTTTTACCTTGTTCGGCGCACAGTGTACTACACCACCACCACTCCCGCAGAATTCTATTTTTATCTTTTATTCTGTATATAAATTTATTCCATTTTTAATTCCAATCGTATTCCACTCTGCATCGAATAAACGTTAAATATTTACAAGTGATTAAAATTCATTTAAATTGGGGCCTGATCTTTATTAATACTTGAGGGGCTTGAACTATCGAGGTCAATGCGCCTCCACCCAAATTTATGCTAATAATAATAAAGTGGATTTTTATATACATTTCGAAGGTCCACTTAAGGATTAACAGCTTCTACAGTGAATAATAAAGAACTTCTCCTCCTTCAAGGAGGAAAGCAATAAAATGTAGATCCGAGATCACGATTTAGGCGATTCACGTAAATCGCAACGGTTCAAGCCTAAAAATTGGACGATCTACTGCACACATGCTTCTCTGCAGCTACCGCCGACGCCGAAACGACAACTACACTCCCGCAATGCCGAAGGAAGCAAATAAAACAAAGACATTCAGGGTGCAGGAGGTCATAGCATTAAATGGAATTAAATTCAGTCCCCCGGTTTCTCGAGAGCCGCGTATCACGGGGAATAAAAGACACGTACGACAGTCGCGGGAACACAGAGGCGAACGTGTCCGGATAGAACCGAGGCAATAAAATTTTTAGAGGTGCTTCGGTATCTCCGATTTACGAGCAACGATGTAGCAAGACACGTCTGGCAGAAAATATACGGTGAAAATTAGTCGGGGAAAGAGCGTCCCTTAATTCGACCTCGTTAAGCACGGGAGACGTTAAGTAGGGATTTTGCTGTAACGAGTTGAAAAAATCAATTCTGTTTCGGATCATCCAAAAGTACAGAAAAATATGCTCTTAAAGCATCTTGATCTTTCGCCGCGTCCGTTCAGTGTACGAATAAATATTTTATCTTCGAATTTTAACGAGATTCGATATTTAAAAATGCAGCCATTTATCGTACGTTTACTGCTATATAAGAATGCACGTATACCATTTTTTAAAACCGT
Source organism: Lasioglossum oenotherae (assembly GCA_028455765.1). Lineage (NCBI taxonomy): Eukaryota > Metazoa > Arthropoda > Insecta > Hymenoptera > Halictidae > Lasioglossum > Lasioglossum oenotherae. Next base: position 2,612,623 of record CM052294.1, on the reverse strand, counting down.
TTTTTGGCCACGTTATACGTGAGAAACGGCTCCGGGGGAGCGTAGCGCCAGAATTTCGAGAAAAGTAAAAAGGTCGTAAAATCGACTAGAAGAACTGCTGTCTGGTGCTTTAAGGATGAAGCTGCACAAAGAAGTTGGTTCTCATACGGTCGATAGTTTTCTCCGAAAAAATTCATAAGCGTCTTTTATGACTGTTGCACAAGAGCCCCCCGCTTCTTGATTCGGCCTCGTTAAACGCATGGGACATTAAAGAAGAAGGGACGCTGGTTTTTATTGTTCTATCGTGTGCTTTTTTCCTTTTCGGCCCGGTGTGCAGCCGGTTTCGCGAAACGCGAAGAAAGTGCTGTCGGCATTGAAATCGCCGGGCGGAAGGTACACAACGAAGAGAGAGAGAGAGGAGAGAGCGACGAGAGGGAGGATGCGCCGCGTGGTTTAGATCGTGGACCATGACCAAGTGATAGTGACTTCGAGAATCAGCTGACGCGTCGGCGAGGTTACGCCGCATTTAAATGTGTTCCATTTTATGACGGTGCCGCGGAAACTGCCGACTCCCTCTGCAGTCGCTTCACGTAGCCGGGCCGATTCGCTTGCATAAATCATTAGAAAGCCGTTCGAACCGGCCGCCGATGTGTTGCGCTCATTTTGTAATATACACACAAGCCGTTTGTTACTTTTGTAAATGTACGCAGATGAGGATTGCGCAAACCGAGCATGAGAAACGGCACCGGCGACAAAAACTCGGCGACGTTTTTACGAGATTCTAACTTACTCCCTCAATCCAGCTTACACTTCTTGCGCAACGGACACCGAAAAAACGGTCCGGCCGGCTCTTTGCAGTTCTCGGATTTGATTCGACTTTTTCAGGAACGGTCTAACGAGGGATTAACTCAATGCGATTCGCAATTTTCTGACTGCATTTCCTATTCTTTTTCTTATAACAGAAATTGGGATCATATCTATTAGAGCGTGTATTAAGGGATGAATGGCATTAGATCATTTTTATTCACGCTTTATTGCATTTATAACAGAGAAGTCACCTTAAACGAGACGTTCTTGTACAAATAGCTACTGAATAAGTTCAGAATCTCTTACAATAGTAAATTCTCAGCGTCCTCATAACTTAAGGCGAGAGTCATCGTTGAACGATGACCAATCCGTTGTTCTTCCGTCGAAGACTCCACCTGACAACAGTCACGCAGTCTCAATAGCGGTTCAGATTCAATCACAATACCGTTTCATCATCCACGTAGCTCAGAAAACTGCTGACGATAACGGTCAAGTGAAATCTGTGTAAACCCCGCCGAATGATCTGATTAAACGTGACGATGCAATTTATCCGACTCGCACACCCTTAACGATCCCACCTTTGATTTCATAACAGCCCGACGAGAGAAATCTCGAAGTCATACCGAATGAACAGAGTATCGACGAAGCCTGTCGACCAGCATTCTTAATTTCGTTTGACTGACACAGGATCGCTTTCATCCGACTGTTTTCATTGCAAACGAATGCATTCAAGAGATCGTTGTTCTTCGACGCTCGAATCGCATCTATAGCAAGCTGCATTATGGCTACTGATCGACATCTTACCGTAGCAGAGGGACTTTCGATTTCGACAGAGAGCTTCGGTCATTTTCGGACGTTCGAACCAGCTTTTGCACTTTATCCCGTCAAAGGCGGCGATTCTTGCTCCAAACCAGAGTATTAAGATTACCACACATTAGTTGAACGGGACTCTGCTAAGTAATTGCTGTTTTAAACAATAAAGAACCAATTGTTCGTTCTTCCAAGTTGACCTTGAAATGGCTACCATGGACCGGTTGACCCAAGGGTCAAGCCTGTAGTGCACCGAGTCAACTGTAGTCTTCTTTAATTCAATTTCCCTAGAAAGTAAGCAACTTTTCATAGTAGGGTAACTGCACCAGTAAATGAACGCTTTTGTATATTTCAACAAATTTTACTTGGGCCAATGGAATATATGACTCTTTTTCGTAGCTGTATTCCTATTGGTTTGTATTGGTCACGTGACCATTAGTTTCTAAGATGGCCTATTTTCACTAAGTGCGTTGAGTGTGTGCAATAGAGCTAAAACTAGTAATGTATGTATACACAACCTTTTCTTTTACACATGAGATAAAAGTTACTAACAATATAGATGTACGAGGGTTTAAATATTGAATATAAATCACAAAAATAGCTATAAAATGAATATTTCGTTAAAAATTCGTTGTGTCTATTCACTGGCCCACGATGTTACTCATAGCCCAGTAAATGAACAGAGTGTTGATATATGGAAATACTTTCCTGGCAAAATAATCGATGAACAAGACGAAGAGTATGAAGTGACAACAATGGTAGAATGTGGAAAAGGAAAGGTATGGAAATGGCCAGAGATTCCAGATACGGTTTGGTACAAGACACAGGATGATTTAACAAAAATAACGGAGCCAAAGAAAATTAATTCTAGGGGATTTTTTGTGATTAAAGAGTTAAATAAATAGGAGAATATTGTTTAGTGATTTTGTTCATTCATTGGACCATCATTGTTCAATAGAATGTAGTGTTCATTGACTGGTATTTTTTATATTATTTATATTTAACGTTTAATAAAGAGAAATAATAATAATTTCATTTTATTTGTGTTCATTTATTTTTGACAAATGAAGTATAGGGAGCCATTTGGCATATATGAGATTCCTTTAATTCACATATCTTTTTTTTTTAAATGAAGTATCTTCCTGAACAATTTCTTAAATGTTCATTCACACTGGTGCAGTTACCCTATCTCATGTAACAAACGAGCTAAAAGATGGCGTCAGGCCTGACTCATTTGCAATAGCAAGTGGAAGAAGCGAGGATGCGCGGTGCTCGCCGAGCCATTTGTTCCGAAGATTCAGTATCACGAAAGGGGACGTGCACGATTCAAGGTTCAGCTAACAAATTACCGAAAAGAGATTACGCTGTAGAGCCGGGCGCCCTTCGTGTTGTGCCGCGGCGCGGCGTGTACTCGTTCGCCGAGTCACCGGCGACCTTTGTTGTCAACGGTGTTACCCTGTTTTGCATGCGCCGCGTTTGAATGCACCGATCCACATATGTCCCCCGAAAGATAAAAAGGCGTCGCGTCCTCGTCGGATCCGCGTGAAACGCGCGGACGACGCCTGCGCCGGGCTGCCGGGAGAGGTGCGAGAAGGCGCTGCTGCGTCCACGTACGCCGACCGAGGGAGTAGGACGAACTCTCGTCGGGGGGGAAACACTAGAGGGGGAGGGAAGAGGAAGAAGGCTAGAGGGAGGGAGGGGGACACGGCGGGGGAGGGTGAGCCCCGGTGGGAGGCAAGGATTCGTGTCATTGTCAGTGGGTAATCAGGTCAGTGGGCCAGTGGGACGACCACTTTCAATTTCAGTCCTTCTAGCTGTGCAACTCGGCGTGCCGCGTCGCGTCGAGCCGCGTCGAGTCGCGTCGAGTCGCGTCGAGTCGCGTTATCTCGCGTTCTCGCTTCTCTCCGTCTCCCTCTCGCTATCCGCGGCCTCGATGCGTTTGTCTTTTTTCCCCGGTCGTGTGATCCGGCGAGTTTCTATCGCGCCACCGCGACGAGAGACACTCGCGAGCAGCCCAAACTTGGGCAGAACTTCGAATAAGCCCTAAAGATGAGAGAGCGACACTCGAAAACTTGGGTACGGCCCGGTCCGCTCCCGGCAAAGATACCTTTGCTCGTCGAAATTAGTCGGGTTTAGAGCTGCGAATACCTGCGCGAACACCAAACGTACTTGGAAGGAATTGTACCCTTGCGAGGCAGAAGGACTCGAAAATGGTGTCTAAATAAGAACACTTTCCAGCACTTTTCACTGTAGAAATGTCGGGTTTGACCATACGCATCATGGATGCGTGATTCCAAGGGGAAACGGTACGTCATGCACAGACCAGTCAGCCGATTCCTATCCAGCACCACTCGTGTATCTTAATGTGAAGAATGAAGTGAAGAATAAACCTCGGATGAAAACATCCAAAGTTTTTGCTTATTTTTGGAATAAGATGTACCACTGGTTTTTTAGTCTTTCAGGGACGATGTCTGTGAACCGTGCTGACCCTAACGAATCTTGTAACAGTTATTATATCAGGCTATTATCTCCTACTTCGTAAAATTTGAATCTAATAATAATCCAGGTTATGGTAACAACTGCGATAGAACGTCGATCGTACAGAAAGTCACCAAGAATCGGACGTCGTCCCTGAAGGGTAAGCATCGAGCAAAAATAAATGCTTAAAAATAAATCATTTAAACGGAAATAATAATCGACCTCTTTCCGATGTATCCTTCAATTTTTCTCACGATGTTTCTGCAGACTGAGCGTCGCGTACGGTCGGTCACAGTGACATAGATCTTAAATCGAAAATTCGAATCTATAAATACTTGTTTGGAATAGCAAACGAGACATGTCTGACTTTCATAGGCTGATTAAGACCGCTGCGTAATTCAGAAATTCTGAGACACTTTCAAGAACCGACCCGTTGCGAGCATCGGGGTGAGTGGTGTGTACCCGGGGTTTCAGGTTCCCGCACACCCCTATCAATTAATCGTCGGGACCGTAACCGCAACCGCTAATATGCTGGTACTGGATACGATCGATATCTGATCGATACCTGATCGATACTTACGGGAGTGTAAACATAAATTATGTACGTAAGACTTTTGCTACAACAAAACGCTACCACGAACAGTTATTTTTGTTTTCTACATTAGTTTTTAGAATCTTCATGATTGTCCATGGCACAGAGCTGGGGAAAATAATATTGCAAATAGTAAATAATTAATAATCCTATTTATTTTAGAGTATGCGTACAACATCGAAAATAAAATATTTTATTCGATGTAGTAACCTTTGAGAATAAAATAATTTATTTGAGAGTAATTTTTGAAAATAGTATTTCATTTGAAGAATATATTGGAAATGTTTGTGTTTTGTCTTTATTTTTAATTTTAATTTTAAATATTATTGCTGAAAATAATGGTTCGGATTCAGTACATTTATGAGCGTGAATCGTTTCGTAACGATAAGATAGACATGAACCGCATATGTTTATGCGGTTTCTCAGAGTATTATAACAATGCGAAAATTAAAATTTTTCATTTTGTGTTTCAGATTGTTAAAATAGAAATATTTTATTTTCTGGATCAAATTGTTGAGATAGAAGTATTTTATTTGGAGGTTCAGATTGTTCAAATAGACATATTTTATTTATCGAAATTGTATATCTTATTTAAAATACTATTTTCTTTAGGCAAAATAAAATCGAAAATATCAAATAGTATTTGAAATATTTGTTTCGCCAAATAATGCCCACCTCTGGTCCATGGAGAGACCAAATTGACCAAATTCACTGATAATACGAATCCGATAATATGTCGAAATGTAGGGCAACGTTAAATTCAATTTTAAATAAGTAGGCTCAACGGGATAAAAAAATCGTTTTTCTATTCTGGACAACTATGAAGGCCAATCTTATAGCAGCCATGGACAGTCACTGTAACCTTGGCTGCAATCGCAGTTTCCGCATAAAGAAGAATTGTCTCTAATGGTTGACAAATGCGGCGACATAGGGAAACGCGGATGAATTCGTTATTTTTAGACAAAAATACCAGAAAGGCGTCGGTTTTCGAAAGAGCTCTTCACGAGCGAGCGATAGGGCGAGAGAATGGATGGACTTTAATATGTGGGATTCATTATTTTTTAAAAAATCCCCGAAAGTGGTCACTACTAAAATGTTTCCCAGTTTGGGAAACTTCTCTGTTCCATGAAAGTGATGTGGAAAATAACTGGATCAGCTTGTACAGGGGGTTCATTATTTTTAGAAAATCCCCCCAAAAATCGCCACTGTCGGCTGGCTCCCACTTCGGGAGGATCATTCTGTCTTAAGAGAGGAGAGGGGGACAGCAACTGAGTAGATCTGTACGTGGGGTTCATTATTTTTGGAAAAATGGCCCCTTTTCGAGTGTCAAAGTGTCTCCCACTTCAGGCGTCCCCCCTCTCTCTCGCGCGAGTGATAGGGAGAGTGACTGGACGTACTTGTATGCGGGAGAAAGGGGGGAGGGATGATGCACGCGCGATCACGCTCGTTCGTTCGTCGTTCGGCTCTCGCTTGCTCTCGCGCGCGCGCGCGAGCGATAGCAGAAAGTAGGACGCGTATTAAAAACCACAGACCGTGTCCCGTGGCGTCACTTCTCGTGCCTCGCCGCGGCGCGCCGGTATTACCCAATCGAATTCATCATAACTGGCACGAGAAACGAGCGAGCAAGCGAGCGAACGCAAAGAACGAAGGGATGGCTTGTCGAATTGGACAGGGCCACGGAGGGGGCAGAATTATGCGGCATAAAAGAGAGAGGCATTTTCGGCGATAGATCGCCGATCAGCGCCGTGCTGCGGTGATCGACGGAAACATCGTCACCTAGATCCTTGCGATCCATGATAAAAGACTTTCGATTTCGGTGGTTCGAGTTCCGGACGCGGCGGTCTATGTCTTTTCTTGTGCTTCACCGGCGCTGCCATAATCTTTTTATTACGGTTCATTTCTTAATTATGTCTATGTTGAGAATCTCGGAGTTCCTTCAATTGAAAATTGGTTAATTTGATCTCGCGAAAAATTGACGATTCGTTTCTTTGGACATTTTTATGTTGCAATTCTTTCGGTTGGTTTTGTTGAGAATAGTTTTGTGGAAGCACTAACTTGCTTTACGATGCGGCTGTAAATGCTGTCATACATAGTGTTGCAACATGCTACCATTAACCATAGACCTTATCAGGTTGCGGAACTTTATGGAAATTTGTATTTCTCCGAATGATTTTAGAAAACTCGGAGCTGAAGAGAAATTGATTTATTCAGTTGAGAATGTTAAAAAATATGTCGGGAGATTGATTCGCTGCTTCCTAAAATTCACTGGTTTAAGAGTTCAAGTTAAATGAACGAGTTTATTCAATAAATTCTGACAACGATGACTTTATCGTCGTGTTTCGCCTTCTTGGTTATCCTGTCCAAGGACAGTAGCCTACACGTGTACAATAAATTTATAAATAATTTTGTAAATGGCCATGAACACTATTATGTACACTTCCATTTATAACGATATATTTAAGGATTAGCAATTGAGAGTTAAATCGATTGTTTTAAATTAATTTTAATTTGTCCTTGGGAAGGATAAGAATTCGGCACGGGGAAGTACTACCCCGGAAGAAATACCACCCGGTCACTATATTTAGCGGCTTATCGGAATCAGAGTAACGTTGGGGAAGGTGCAAGCCGCGGCACCGCCCCTCGAATCAATGATCCTTAATTATGTTTGAAAATTAAGCTGACGTTAAAGCGTCGGACACCGAGCGAATTAATTTTCCTAAGGAATTGGGTCGCGGCCTTGAAACCCGCCTCGTAAAAGCTCGAAGAATGTCCGTTAACTATATTCGGTCGATCGATCCTTCTTTAACGATCAGATAGGCTCCTAGCGATACCGCGAACCATTTCTACAGGGTGGTTTATTAGTTGCCAAGAAACCACGGAACAACACGAACAAAATTAGTCGAAAATTGAAACGAAAATTGCAACTCGAAAAACCCGGAGTAATCGAAATAGAACAATCCCAAGGATGACAACTATTCTGTCACCGGTGAACTGACAAAACTGTTTACAGAAACGATAAAACGTCCGGAGCAAGCGTCTCTAAGAATTCTTGACCTTTTCTTGAGATCCAACGTAAATATTATTTAAACGAGTCAATAGAAATAGCGAAACTGGACTAGTCTTGGAAATCTGGGTCACGATTGACCCTGCGACGTGGAATTAAGCTCAAGAACGTCTTGGAAAAACATTCGCATTGAACTGCGGATCACCGCACAATTATTGCAAATGTCACCGTACAAAGTGCAATAAAATAAAAATCTTGACAAAGTCGACTCGATGTTCGTCGAGGCGGGAGCATTCGCCGGTGAACGTCTGCGGGGATACTCGTTTCCATCAATCGGAGCCCAAAAACAGACATTTGCATAAAGACCCACTCATTAGGCTCCGCAGAATGGGCAACGTGTGCGTGGCTAATGAACGAGTGGAACTGTCTGTCGAATCGATTGCCATGTTCAAGGAACCTATTAGGGGAAATAAGATGCTTCCATGGCGTGCCGCGGGCTCGTAAAATGAAAAATTATGCTGCCGGATCCGTCACCGAACAGAATCGGGACCAGTCCGAGGACTGCTGCACGCTGCCAGCCGGTTCAACGCGCATGGTTGAACAAATCGAACGTTTCCGCGATGCTAAACACATTTTAACACCCTCGACTATGCCGCGCATGCGTCCCGCGCGGGGGCGGGTTGCGATTCTTATGTGCGAGCCTTTCGGCAAGCTTTCAGATGTTGCGTCGTTGCGAGGGCGCCACAAGTTAGGAGACGCAATTTGGCGATACGGGAGATACGCGCCAGCCATCCAATTAAAACGCCGCTAATTCTTTGCCTATTTAGCTTAACCATCCGTTGGCAACACGGGTCGTTTATGCCCGCAACGAAATTTCACTCACCGATATTTATTTTTTCCCCGTTAACGCTTTAACATTTAACGGGCCAACGATTATATATTAAAATAGGGCTTCAAAACGTATTTCAGAATTTTTTCGATTCTTTCAAAGCCTAGAGAACTGATTGTTATTTCTGTATTAAAAACGCAAGACCAGCAAATTTTGAGTAACCTCATTGTTCCAGCGAACGAGCCACACGTGGACTACTTTTCGTAGCCGGATGCAGTTACCGTTCTTGGAACGGAGGAAGAAAAAGAAAAAGAGACGAAGCCGAAGAGAGGGAAAGAATAGAGGAAACAAGACAGGAAAAAGAAAAAAGAGAGAGAGGGGGAGTCGTTTAAACGCGTTTCGTTTGCATTTGCAAATGCAATGCAATTACGCAACCGCGTCGCATACAATTATATGTGTTCCCAATAAATCAGTAATGACGAAATAATGATTACTAACCCCCCGGGAATTCAAGACGAGATAATACAGTATATTTTTACCAGCGGTCACACTTTAACATAAATTATACTTTTAAACTAAACCCATTCATCGATCGCGAAAATTTTAAATCTCCCTCTCTCGTCACCAATGTTGTCAAACGACACCATGTTTGGGGAGCTGAGAAATATTTTATTCTCCGCGAATGTTTATTCGATTAAGAAGACACGGAATGATATTGGTTGTTTGCGTCAAATTGATATGCTATGTTTTCGTAGCTTTAGGTGAATCTTGTATGGAACAGGTTCTTTATCGCTCGAAAAGAAAAAAAGAATTTGGTACGATTTGATTGAAACTCCAAAATTGCATTTCTTTGTACTGTGCTGTTATCTTGCATTGTGAAATAAAAGATATTAAACAGCTGGCAAGACATCGATTTTAAGGCACGTGTGTTTAAAAATATTTGTAGAAGGATTTATATAGTTTAAGGAATTATATGTAACCCCTACAATTCCAGGTACTTTGACTTCAAAAAATTATATTGTATAGTCCAGGTAGTAGAAGAGATGTACGCAAAACCTCAATATAAAACGGTCGTCCGACGACTTTAGAAAAATTTCGAAAGAAGAAGACCCTCTTAATCCTTTTTAATCCAATTTCTCACCAGTACCGATATGTGAAACTTGCCAGGGGAGAGAATTCCCAGGAAAATGATCGGGTTCGCGGCAGCGCAGCCGAAAATGGCGGTCGCGGTGTCGCATCGTCGCGCCATTAGGCTTGCAACAGGGGGTGAAAGGCGCCGTGAACGCAGGGGGATGAACGTTCTAACTGATAAATTGGCCGACGTATCTACACCGGTGCCGCAGCCTGCTGGGAACGTTGAATAATAATTATTGTTGTTGGCTGGGCTTGGTGTTATTGAGTTATTCCAATGCGAGTTTATCAAAGTGGGTCAAGCGATTCAATAGCGACCGCCGTCGAGGAGAAACGACCCATCGTCTTAACGTGGCGTGGGAGTGCACGTACAAACGGTGGAGCCACGTACACACGACGTCACCGATTCGGTACACACACACACACACACACGTAGACCCCAGAAAAAATAACGGAACCAAAGAAAGGAAATATAACAAACGCCGCCAACGACGTCGGCCCTTTTATTCCTTCTCGTTGCTTGGAAACATAAAGAAAAAATTATTGTGAATTACACTTCGCTTGCAAGATATTTCTTTCAGCTGTTCACCGAGTTCTGCTGAAATACGAGCTGAACGAGCATTCTTCTCGTTTTCAGATGTTAGATTCACGAAGCTAATTTATGTTCGAATTTCTCGTAAATTCTTTTCGTTTTTCAGATAATCGACTTCGTAATAACGATTTATAGATTTGAATATTTTTGGGAATTTTGGAAAAGAGTATTTGGTATGTTGGAAGTGCGTTCTTGTTCGGTGGGGTTTATAAGTTTGCTTTCTGAAAGGATCGAATGAACCAGGTCTTACAATTAGATAATGTAGCTTTCGTGTGTGTTTGAGTAATATCGAGTTTCGATGTCGCAGACGTTAGGCGCGATTATCAGGGAAGATTTCGGATGGAACAAACCGAGCAATTCAGATTATATTTGACGCTTCTTAATCGCAGATGCCTGTTTCTCGTCGAGTACCCTCTTGTCGGTGTCAAGTTGGCGTGTTCTCGGAATTCATCCCTTTCGAAGGTAACATCGCATGAAATTGCGTCCACAGCGAGTTATTTTTAGACAGTGACTCTTTTTTAAACATTCCACGTCATATTAAACACACACCGAACATTTAGTCGAATAAAACTAGCGGTAAACAATGTGCCGCTCGTATATACCTACACAGAAAGAAATTACAATACAAAAGAATTAATTAAATACAGAAGAATTTCAGGCATTGCATTATTTTGACACGTTAGAATTATTAAGTGAAGAAATAAATTTTTACGTATTTCTAGTAATTGACACGGAACATTTTTATTTTGCACAGAGCTGTGTGCAATGTAATTATCACAGAATGGACGGATCGAACGACGCACAGTGGGGTATTTGCCCGATTTCAGAAACCGCATTAATTCATTGGTGCCATAAATTCGAAAAGCATTCCGGCTCCAAAGTTCCACCGTTCGGTTACGTAACCGTTAATCTCTACTATTTGCATTCGATACACAGAGGAAGATAGCGTTGTCTCGAGCAGCGACCGAAGACTCGTCAGAAGTGCCGAATAAACCGGGCGTGATATCTAATTACATACATAGAATCTCGAAGGAAACAAATAGTTGATTCGGAGATTCGGATGCATCACTCGCGAATTAAACGATTTCAACAGCTCCGCCGCGCCGGGCTTCGTGCGCCGTCAGGTTCTGCACGTTCCCTCTTTAACACCGTGTACCACGAACCCGTTAATTATCATAAATCTGACTGTAACCACGATGCAGAAGAGAACGGTGAGAGCAGCCCGGCCTCCTGCACGAAGATGAATTTTCAACGATTCCTGGCCAAACACGAGAACGCGATCCCTGCTGAAAATCCGCTGCAATTAACATGCCACGTGCTTGCTCTGATAATAATTGAATTACTGAACACCCGCGAAATGGCAACGGCTGAAATTTTCCTTTTGCTATCTTCAGCTTCGCGTCTCTTCGGAAACTGTTCCACGCCGGTTGAACTTTCAAACGTTTCAACCATAAAAACACTAAAAACAGACGACGTTCTACCATTAGTAGAAAGTATAGCGTACAGACTTTCTTCGATTCTTTTGGTTTCTTTTTAATTTATTTATTTAATATTCTTCAACATGAAAGGTCATTAGCACATTTTAGCAAGACCGGCGATATACTCCTCAGAACCTAACAGAATGGCTAAGGATCCAGGCACTTAGCATTTTTCCTTTCATTCTCATATTTTTTGTATTCTATTATCAGTATTCTTTTTTATTTGACAAAAATGGATGGTTGTTTCGGAGCGCCCAATTCTGATTCTAGACATCGAAGCTTGAATTTGACGATCTACTGGACTTGGGAAACTTTTCGATTCTCTTTGGTCTAAATGAAAACTGCAATTTTCATTACAGAACGTATTTCTCAAATTTTGTATATAAACCAACATAAAAAGTTCTAAATAGAAAGCTCTAACTTTTCAAGAAAATCCAATTATGGTTGTTTATTGAAAAGTTACTGTCCTGTGAGAATTTATTACCAAATTACTTGAACCACTCCCATCGCTAATAGCCAGATTTGCTGGCAAGCACGCGCGGCTTTGTCGCCGGAATTTTCGTAGGTACACAGTCCGGAAGTAATCATCCGCTTTCCATTAGTGCCGGCAACAGGTAGAACGCTTGCGCGCGTGCGACCAGCCATAAATTCCCGTAGGACAGCGCGCGACGGACGCCTCTCTCGTTCCTGGTGAGAGTTGGGACAACAGTGTCAACGGTTGCACAATACGAACAAACGAAACGGAGAGGCTTAATGGTAGCTACCCTCGGCCGAACGACGGATAAACAAGGTGCACGGTTTAAATGAGTTGTCACGGGCGAGGCGAACCTTTGACGAGAAGAACACTATGAAGAGAAAGAGAGACTTCAGGAAGAGTGGCTAAGAGCGGAGGGTCGCGTGGCCATTGTTGGACAAACTTCTCCGCCGGAGTCGCTGGCCGATGGAGAAAAAGGAAAGCGAATCTCCTGGAAACGATTTCTGACGCTTTATGTCTTTCGCGGGACCACGCTTTGGTCGAAATAATTGGAGGATTGTTCGCGAGAATCGCTTGCATCATCCTCGCGCACTTAACAGCCGCTGACCATCCGCCATAACTCAACGAACTCGAAACGTTCCGTGATTTTTACATTCATGGCTCAACAATTTTATTTGATGAAATAAAATTGTTGAAATGAACGTTGATGTGAGAAGAAACGTGACGCCAAGACGCAACTTTCCGTCTTCATCGGAAGGACAGTTACAGGTGAAGATAGCTCAAGCATCCCAATTGTAAACGACGAAAAAATCCGAAGAAACTCTGCCATCTCCTAACGAATTAAGCAGATGCTTTTTAGCGAATAGACCGCTTTCCAAAGATTTACGATCCATATTTTGTCGAGCGTGCGCGATTGAGATGAGATACCTTTTCGGGGACAGTAGTTTCCGGAGGGAAACGAATTGAAGCGTGGGGAACAACGCTTTCGTGAAAGTCAATATTTACAGAGTTGCCTAACATCCAATTGTGTACCTTGCCGTGGGGTACGAGCCCGAAGACCTCTCGCTCCCGGGCACCTGTGCGTCGGGTCTCTCGGGGAAGGGCCCGTGTCGAGCCCCCGTCCGAGCGGATAATCGTGATTTACCGTGCGCAAACTGCTCGCCGATCCCCTGTCGGCAACAAGTGCATTTCAGCGCAGCAGGTAGATGTTGACGAGCCGCCCATTGTCGAAGAGGGGTGCGCGACATCCCTCGAAGGGAGACGGAGTTGCTCTGTCCACTCGACACGATGGACCGAGACTCGAATTCGTGCCGGGCACGCGCCAGCACGCTTACGAGAGTGACGCGGAAAGCTTGTAACTCGGGAAGCCGCCCCTTTCACAGACTCCCCGGCTAAGAAGTAAAAGTCCCGGCCCAGCTTTTACCCGACTAATATTTTACCCTCCCGGGCGAGGGTGAATTGCGCTGGACGGTAAACGTCGCAATATTTCCCGGGCCGAGGCCAGTCCCGGCTCTACCCCGGTGAAATACTGGCATTATAAACTGCGAGAAATTATGCCGGAGTGTACTCCGACACGATGAACGTGACGACCATTCTGACGCGGAGGATGATCATCCTCCATCTTGCGAACTGGAAGAACCAGCCGCCGCGTCGCTTGCATTCCAACGCCGTGTTTCTGAATTATTCCGCCTGTGTGCCCGACGCTGTTTTCTACCCCCGTGACCCACTCCCAAGCTAATATACATAAATAAATGAATTACAATAATGAATGTCTTTTCTTTGAGAAATATTTGAAGTTGCGTCACAACCCAAGGATTTTATTTAGCACAGACTACGGACGTGCACCCGCGGTCTCAGGAGTGGAAGCGTCTCCGAACAACAATCCACTGAATCGACAACGATAAAAACCTCTTAAAATAATGAAATATTTGTCGAAATAAAGCCTGAAGCAGATGAACACTTCGTCAACTTTCCTCCGGTTGGTATGTACACAATCTTTCTGAACACGACACGGAGAGATAAAATCGGATCTGAGCCCCAGATTTCCTCAATTACTCCAACGGCTTGAAAGTGCCTAATTTACTTGCCGCTCGGTCTACTGATAAAGTTCGAATTTTCAATTTTTCCTACGACAACGTGGTGACTAGCACGTTGGCTGCCAAGTTGCCCGTATTTGGCTCACGGAATTATTTCTCCAGACTTAATGTGTGGCGATCACGATAGAATATTTCAACTACGCCGGCTATTGCTGAAATAAACCCGTGTAACAGATTCGGTGTATTAAAAGCTCATGGTCTAATTGTATGATCGGAAAATTAATTATACTGTTCCATCGGATAAATCGCTCGCCGAGTAACGCCGGTGAACGCTTCGACGCGATGGAACGTCACGCGGAAGTCGCGCGGAATAATCGAGTCCGCGGACGTGTGGAAAAGCTTGTTTATCAAACAGAATTTCGATCTCCTTCCTCTTCCGATTTTCAGGAATGACACAATCAGCTGTAACCCGACGCACGATAGTGCGAAATTAGCCGTGAGCCAGATAACATAGGAAACGGCGCGGAATTATCAGCCGGAAGTATCGTTCCGACTCGTTTGCGGTGATTTGATAGCGTAACTTTTCGAATCGCGGCGTTTTTCGCGGTCGGCCGCGGAACGATCGCGATCGAGGGGAGTGTGGGGCATCGATCCGTTCCTCTCTTTCTCTTTGTTTATCTTTCTCTCGGTCTCTTTGTGCAGGATCGCGCGAGTAGGAGCGAGTCGCGTGCTCTCGACTCGGCCTCTCCTCCCCCGAGTTTATCGAGCCCGATGCGATAATCGGCGCCGTTCGAGAACAGGTTGGCGACGATGGGGAAAAAATAGGTCTATGTTACGGAGACGCGAAACAAGCGTGTTACATCACCGCGGTTCTCCCGAGACATCGGCCACCGGTGAAAGCATCCCGGCCTACCTCGTGACAAGGCTCTAGAAATGCGTCCTCGTTCCACGCACAAGTCCACACACGCTCGCAGCCGTGTGTACTTTTACTTTCATCCGGGCGGACGCGAGAGCCGAGCCCGAAGAAAATTTAGAGAACGAATACTTCGAATAACTCCAGCCTGGCCCAAATAAGAGCAAAGCATGTCAGATTTCACGCTCGCAGACTTTTCTCGGATCTACCAACGACTCGAACAGATTCATTCGACGGGGTATTCTGGCTTTTCGCTTTCGAAAAATCCATTTTTCTGCGTTTACTTTTAACTCTTTGCTTGCACTTCGGAACACTCTTGCCACATCATAAAAAAGCTAGCCCTTTTAAAAGACACAATAAGGATTTTTTGGCCATACAGTGTACGTGACAGTAGCTCCGTACGAGAAATGATGTTTCAAGCTACTCTTTCAATTGTCAGGTACTTTGAAAACTTATTACAAAAAATACAATCACTTCGTTTGGAGTTCGAGATAATATTTTTACCCAGCACTGTACGGCTATCGATGGGGAAACGAAACTCGTTTCGAGGCCAGACAATTTCTCCCTGTATAAACAGAACAGGACGCCGCGTGTTTTAACTTCTTCTTTAAATGGAGAAATTTCGAAAATTGGATAAACCTTCGAGCGTGAAGTGGCTCGTTGACGGTAAAGTACATATTGAAAATATATTGTACGCGTCTGAATTGAATGAGACATATTTCTCGATTAATTCTTCTTATGAGAAATTATGATGGACAAAGAAAAATAAATCGCGGTGCAGGTAGTTAACTGTCCTAAATAGGTCGATAGAGCTAACTATGAGAATACGATTGACGCGTATCAATTTGTAGCAAGGTCTGAAGTAAAAGATAGGGTTCGATCGCAAAGGGTTGAAGGGTGCAAGAGACTGGTCGCTCGGCCACGAAACCAACGAAGACTCGAAAGCATCGTGTCCCCGTCGCTATCGTATCGCTCGAAGAATCTCAACAGAGGGTTTACAGTGTCTCTGTTATTCTTTCCATTCTTTTGAGCACGGGTCCGCTTGGTCAGAGCTCGAGCGTGTTGCGTACGAATCGCCACGCTCGAGCGGATTTAACGCCAGCTGCGAGCGAACGGACTCGTGGAGGAGTGGCTAATTATCAGCGCGGAGGAGCGAGAGGAAACGAAAAAGTGTATTAACGTCGCTACCTAATCGCGGATCGGAGAAAATGGAGTGGGAACCGCCCTTGAGTCTCGCCGGAGGAGCGCTATCTTGTAACGAGCCCGCGTAATCGCGCAATGCCAAGCCGCAGCTAATTATCCATGGTTAATGCTGGCGAGAGCCATGAATATTCATACTTGACATCTTTATCACGGGTGGAACGAGATGGGGGTAGGGCCAGAAATTGAAGCTCCCGCACGAGGGTTCCTTTTTGACCCACCTTCCGCCCGAATCGATCGCCACGTCACGGTTAAGGAAATTCAACCGCAAACCGCTGGATGGCTCGCTGAGACACGCTCATCTGCTCGTGAGTATCCTTTGAATAATAGATCAGTTGTCTCCGGATGCTCGTACAATCTCCCATTCTTCCCGGCTAATCTCCGCGAATCAATATTAACAAGTCGATATCATCTACGGGAGCAAACGTTGCTAAGACAACAGTAAAATCCTCGTCTATTGAATAATTAAATTTTACTTCATTCGCAGATTTTCCCTGCAGGTTTAATTAGTTTACTAGAAATTGCAGCCCCTCGGTATAGCTAAATAATTGCCTTTACCATTACGTTCAAAACGGTCTTTCCAACTGTTAAAAAATCAAAAATTGCTACTTGTTTCACACCCTACAGCCGACAAACAATTTCTTTAAAGTCGCTCCAGGTAAAAACAGTGTGAGAACTGACAATGTCAGATGGGAAGGGAATATCAATGCAATTATCTGTCGGCTTACGTCACTGTGCACTGTGTCCGGTCAGTCGGAACTTAATCGTCTCTAACAGTGCACGCATTTTTCCTTGGTGTTCTTTGCGACAACCGACTTTTAAAATCGTTATTCCTTCCCGGAAAACATTCAGAGGTGATTACGGGAGGTATGTATTCGCTTTTCAATGTAAAACCTCTTAATTATAATGTATGTACCTGTATTGTAACATGGTTAAAACGCGTCAACGAAATCAACGTTTCAATTTATGATGCAAGTAGACGAACATGTTCGGTAACATTTCCATCGTCAATCAGTTTAAAGCTGATTTTCTCAGATTCCCTAAATTCTTACTCAACATGTTCATCCACAAAGTTCTCCAATCACAAAGACAATCTGAACGCAATAAATTGAGTGTTACAGTAATGACACCAGGCATCATCTGATTGACTGAATTTCCATGTACGTACTGACTAGAATAGAACGTAATAGGTCCGGTGACGACAGGTCTCGTCACCAGAGCTCGTTTGCTCCAAAAATTTTTATTTCGTTCCAACACGTTGCTCCTCTGTTCAGATCCTCTCCTAACTGGCACGAGACCAACAGCAAAGGAGAAACAAAACTATTTCCGAAGGAAACGTTACCAGCGCGTCTACCAACTGAATGAAATTATATGCATAATGAATAGACTGCGGATTTTATGCATTTATGACGAAAATGGCCACGTACAATTTGAAGCAGAGAACGAATTAAGGAGATTTAAGGACATCTGTGTATTAGTTTCAGCTTAATAAGACGATTAAAATTAAAAAATTCGATTAGGCTCCTGTGTCTTGCAATCAATGCAAACATTTTTTATTTTGCATAAAGATCCGCAGTCTAATGATGAATTATCAGAAATATCGTCAAACGCAGAACCGTAGACTTTTCGACGTGTAAGTTAATCCGCCTTCTTAATCATTTACTATTTGATAATTTTCAAAGCATTGTCCAGCTATTCCCGGTGAATAGTTTGAGTAATTCATAAATAAGTGCTGCAATAGATTCAATCGTGCACTCTCTCTGAAAATACCAGGTCACTATTGGCCCAGATTAAACTTCTCTCGTATTAAAAATTATTTCCACACTGTCCCGGAACATCATAGATCTGGAGAGATGTATATCGTAGCAGCAGACAGGAATAATTTCAAGCAACTAGATCGGTAGACCCAGGTCCCAGTGCTCTTCAGCCTCGCAACAAACGATACAGAACAACCGGCGCACCAGGGACGCGCTAAGTCGTTTGCGAAGCAGACAGCTGGTCTCGGGAGGCGAAAGCTACTTGTTTACCGAGTAATTAGATATTCTTGTCCGGCGGAGCACTTTGACACGGATTCGTGTTCGAACGGGCCAGGGGATGGAGGGAGTAAGTTACCGGGTCGACGGGTATTGTTTACCAGGTGAAACGTTCGTTCGACCGGGCGAACGTTAGAAACCAAACGAAATAAAAACAAAAACGGCCGGAGACACGGTGTGGAAAGAGCTCGTGAAAAAGGCAATAACCGGGCATTGTTTTAGAAAAACTCGTTTCGCGATCTTTCGATGCATGATAATACAGAACGGGATGTGGGGGGGGGGGACGACGCCGGAGGGACGAAGAGGTTAGAGGCGTCGACGACGTAAATAAAAACAACGTGGCTCGTTTCATCGAAACGCTATTTTGTCCACGAAGGGTCTCGGTGCAACGCTCATAAAGAAACGCTCGAAGGCTATCTGTTCTAAATCTGAGGCTGCGAGCCCGTTCGCCTCTTCGCTTTGGAATTTGCGCCGAAACGCCTGTTGCGCATACCGCATGGCGCGGGCCGCCAAAGCCGCGAATATTTGAATGGCCGCGCCACGCTTCGCAGACGGTTCCATTCGATCGTCGTCGAACGAACGGGTTTTTCTCTGCAACGTAACGCATTTCGTATTCTCAGCCTCCGTGACGACCGACAGCCACTTTGTAAAACATTCCTACACAAATAAGCTTATTATCGCTACGTTTATATTTGCCATTAAAGCCTGCGATCGATAGATCACATTGCCCCAATAATATTCTTTACATCTTCTCCCCCTAACCATCGTTGTAATCAATTTCATGATACATGTACTCCGCCGAACCGTACGCGCGCTATGATCTGCACGCGTACTCGGCGTTTCCGTCATCGGTTTTTGAGGTTAGCTTCTACATAAGGTACATACGCCGAAAGACGTCAGCATGAGACGCAGGTTTCGCCGACTCCAAGTGCCGCCTGCTAGCAGAGTTGTATCGCCAACGGAAATTCATTGCTGAAAACTTCATCGCGAACACTCTTGGATACGCAAAGTGCGTCGTTAAACGTGTACCACCGGGAAACGTGTCCCATTGTTGCTGGTTGCGCGCGAGCAGCGAAGATGTACGGCTGTCATGGAGACTACGTAGTCGCGGAATCGCTTAAAAACATGGTGCTCACACGTTGCGGCAATGAGGAAGAATAAGAGACCGCGTGTACCTGTAACTTCGGAAGTGGACCGAGTCGAAAGAGCGAGGGAGATCGATGGCGGAGCGACGAACGATAGAGAGAGACAGAGAGAGAAAGAGAGAGAGAGAAACAGTTAGCTCGGATTCGAGTAGGAAAGAGATGACTGGCTAGCGTGAAAGAGGGAGAGTGAGAGGGAGGGAGGGAGGGAGAAGGAGAGAGTGGTGGGACAACGTGTAACGTCAGGCGAGAGAAGGATGCGAGGAAAGGACGAAAGATTGCGGACGCGAAAAGAGAGGGAGACAGTTGAAAGCGAAAGCGAGAAAGAGAAAACGGCGAAGAGTGAGAGTGAAGCAGACAGAGCGAAGCAGAAGAAAGGAGTTCGGCAAGCGGTACGCTACGGCAACAAAGAACTCCAGGGCATAGAAATGAGTTGTTGAGGTTACCTGCAGCATCATTCGCTGGAGACAGATCGGTGACCAGGCTGGACCGTGGCCGCGAGTGCGATTGCTGCTGTTGTTGCGCCTGTTGAAGACCCGGCTGCTGAGGTCCCGTCAGAGGCAGATTGGCCGCGGTCGTGTTTTCAGTCAGGATCGTCGGTACCGAGGAGGAGGAAGATGACGATGATTCCGTAAGGGCCGTCGCGGTCGTGTTCTCGAGGGCCGTGTGGCCCCCACCTTCCCCTGTCCCTGTAGCCATTCGGCCCTCGTGCATTCCAGCAGACAGACAGACGGGGGTCCCTCCTCCTGCACGTCGTTCCCGAGCGCACGCACTTCTCTCGAGGAACACCTACACTCTCTTACGTGTGTCCTCGGTCTCTTTCTCACCCCCGTCTATCTATCTGTCTGTCTCGTTTCCTTTCTCTCTGTCTAGCCGAGAGAAGCGCGCGCTCGGTCGGTCTTGTTCCTTCTTTCTCTTTCTCTCTCTCGTTCCCTCTCCCTCTATCCCGCGGTCGCTCCCTCTCCGTCCCGCTCTATGTCGCCTATCTCTCTCTCTTTCCTTCTCTCCTCGTGTGCGCAAGCTCTTGCTGTCCTCCTCTCTTTTTACTACTACGCTCCCCGCGCCGGCCAGCGCCGTGTCTGAGCGTACCGAAACTACACCGTCTCTTTCAACCAAACATCGGTATATCACACAACAGCGACATCACACACGCCCGCGGAAAAATGAACCCCGCGCGGATTATTAACCTCCTGTCCGGCGGCCCGAAAAAAATCGAACGTTAGACAAATGTAGGTCTGTAGGCCACTTCACTTACACTTTGCATCGGGACGGGCACTCCCTTAGTCAAGCGAGCGTCCGGCGCACCGTTGCGCTCTGACAGCACGAGTTCCAGGACCGTACTCTCGCCGGAAGGACCCGCGCGGATCGTCTTCTGTATCACTGACACAGCCCGAAATCACTTTTCTCGGTGATCGACTTTCGATCGATGCCATCGTTCCGCTACATCTACGCGGCTGCCGATTCCATGTGTTCGATGTTCGTGCGATCTAACAAGTTCTCCGACCGTATTGCGTGTTCTTATGTTATCTCTATATATACTGTGTGCGCCGCGTTTCGAAAAATTCGAGCTGGACCTACGATACGAAAGCTCCAAGATTTTTGTAATTTATTTTTATTGCGCGACTCTTCTCCCGTCGGTCCTTACACTTTCAATATTTACAAGTGCGAATTCATGTGAATGTAAAAATATTATTTTCTCTTAGCTTCTTATAGATGTGTTAGTTAAACGCCCCTCCACGCGTGATCATAACTTTCGGTAAAAATAGTACTCTCCTTACTTGCACGTGTATCATGCGAAACTGTTCAAATATGTATAGATAAAATTTTGATTTATTATAAATATAATGTGTAATCCACAGGTCTTCTCTTCGTGATGGTTCAAATACGTCCAATGTATAATAAATTCTATATGATGTAATTTGCACCCGTTTTAGGAGTTGCAGGCACGGCAGTGGATATCGAAAGGGAAAATGCTGAACGACTGTCGTAAATGCCACTTGTCAAGGAAAAGTTCTCAGATGTATTTGATCGTTTTAAATACAGAGTCTCAAGCACTCAAAAAGCATCGTGATTGTTCGATCTTAATTATTTGTTATCGTGTAAGAGAGAAAGGGAAAGTAAATCGAGAGAAGGAACGTATCGACCATATATATAGCTTTATATGGGTACCAGGGTCTACTAGACACGGCACTGTCTTCCAATAACGTATTACGGAAAGACGCAATTTCCGAAGGATTTCTCTGCTCTCTTGTATTTGCAAGCATTTAGAATCTGCAAATTGAAAGGCTGTCAAATGCGTTTTTCGCGTTATAAACGTTGTCAATTTACCACTGTCTTAAATACGACGATACTGTCTAAGTAGGTCAGGTGTCACAATATCTGGACGTCCTATTATGGGGCGCTTTTACACCGAATGTTGCATAACTCGTCACGCACGACTTCACCAAATATAACCATGTAAAAACTATGGCCTGACGGACATAATGCGATGTAATCCCTTTTCATTGTACAATACACTTGACTAACGCTTTCGGACAACGTTTGCAGCGCTACCTGGCATCTAAAACCGCGAAATATGAAACATCGAACAATTATATCAGTCATACTATAATATTTCGGTGAAACTTTATTAAACAGTAAAAAAACTCATCACACATTGATGAGACTATATTAAAGTGTTGTAAAACATTTATACTCGTAATAGAAAATGTATAAGTTTGTACAAAAATATATGTAGATATATATAGTACAAACATATATGTATAATATATGTATATCTCATAACAATGATAGAATACTTTCACAATGATTAACGTTTTTGAATTACAAAATTCGTTCAAAAATAAATTTTCACATTTATCTTGTAATTCGACTGCTTAACCAGCCTGTTGTTTAGCCTGGGCTAAGAGAGTACGCGAAATAATCAGTCTTTGAATTTGCGCCGTACCCTCGTAGATTTGATAAATTTTTGCATCTCGCATCAATTTTTCGACCGGGTATTCGCTATTAAAACCGGCACCACCGAAAATCTGTAAAATAGTTCATTTTAATTAAAGTAATAAATATGAATATATTTTGTTGCACTTGATTACATACTTGAACGGCGTCCGTCGCACATTTATTGGCTACATCGCCACCATAACATTTTGCAATGCTAGCTAACAGCGTTGCGTTTGGAGTTTTTCTATCAGCTGCCCAAGCAGCTTTCAACCAGGCAAGCCTAGCCGTTTCAACCCCGATCATCATATCTGCTAACATAAATGCCACTGCTTGATGTTCTGCTATTGGTTTATTGAAGGTTTTGCGTTCCAATGAATATTTCGTGGCCTCGTCTAGCGCTCTTTGAGCCAAACCGACAGATGCAGCTGCTACCTATAACAAATAATAACGTACAATAAACAAACTATACTTAAACACTTTAGTGTAGCGTATTATTTTAAGAATCATCATTTTTATTAATATACCGCAGGTCTAGTCTTGTCAAAGGTTTGCATAGCAATTTTAAAACCTTCGCCTGGTTTGCCCAAAACATTTTCATTCGGAACACGGACGTCCTCGAAAGTTATCATTCGTGTATCGGAAGCTCTTTGACCCATGTTCATTTCCTTCAAACATCAAAACAAAATTATCTCGCAATAAGAGATGCTATCATTATTTAAAAAAATAACTCTTAGATAATGAGCAAATTTACCTTGCGACCGGGCGTTAAACCTTCGCTTTCACGCTCCACAATGAAAGCTGTAAAAGCTTTATTAGGTGGCGTTTTTGGGTCAGGATCTGATCTAGTCAATACAAAATACCTGAAACAATAAATATATATTACTAGGGCGGGTTGCGCACGACCACTAGCAGTATACCTGAAAAGGTTGTTATAGCAGACAAAAATGCGCACGGATCAGCTCCGATCCGGCCGATTAATATTTACAACCACTGCGCTCCGACAACCTCAACCCCGACAGATGGACAACACGTGCGACAGACCCACCGAATCAGATCGGTGAGATCATAAACACATACTTTTCTATTTTACATACAATATAGATATACATATCATATACGGTTTATATTGTACTTTGCAATAAACTGATTACCAGTTGGCAACACCGCCGTTTGTAATCCACATCTTGGTACCATTGAGGATCCATTCATTTCCTTTCTTTTCAGACTTCAGTTTAATACCTGCTACATCTGATCCAGCACCAGGTTCGGTAACACAGTATGCCTGTAAATTTGTAAAGAATTGTGTCTCTCTCATATGCACACTTAAATTCATATTCAATCATCTTACAGCTACAAGCGGTTCTTCGATAAGTCTTCCCAGATACTTTTTGTGTTGCTCTTTCGTACCAGCTACAATTACTGGAACTTGCTAAAACATATAGAATATATAATGTGTGTGTGTTTTACAAATTTAGGGCAATTATCATTATGTAAGAAGTCTTACACCCAATCCTGTCCCTTCTAATGCTGTTGATATTCCTGTACAACCATAAGCAAATTCTTCTGCAACTAAACATGACCCCAAGCAGCCAAGTTCCATTCCTCCTGTAAAATTTCATAAATCAATGATTTTTATGCGTTTTGACCACAATTTTGGAGAAGTTAATGAATTTGTAATCATACCTAAGTATTCAGGAATTTCTTTATTCAGAAGCCCTACGCTCCATGCTTTTTTAATAATTTCCCAAGGATATTTTCCAGTCCTATCATGTTCAGCAGCTACTGGAATAATTTCTTCTTTTGTAAACTTGCGTGCTAATTCTTGCATCTCCTTTTGGGTATCTGTCACTTCTAATGTAGAAATAGAATATATAAAATATATATATTTGTAAGTGAATAATAATTAATTAGAATTAATTCAATATAATTCTATGTATGTTTTATACTAACCAAAATTATAGCCTGTAGCATGTTCCGAGCTTGACGAGAATGCTCGCATAAACTTTTGGTATGTTACACCTTTTAGCACCTGTAAAACAGATGTTCTCTTGATTCATGACTAAACGCACTGGCTAGTATCTAATCAGGTTCGTAATCTTTTATTGTAACAAGTTTCTGCGCACAGTGGTGAAAATTACATTATTGTTCCTATTCATTTTTTCTACTAATTTTGCGTTCCTTTTTGTTTTGAAGTGGATTACTTACCGATCGTGGAAACATTTTCGTCGTTTTCTATTTACACTGTACTAGCGAAAATACTGTATATCACGAAAGTTCTTGTGTGCCAGATACCGGTCAGTACGTGAATGACTGGCAAACTTGTTCTGCAACGTTCACTTATTTTAGTGAAGGTCGCAGTAATTAAAAAAAGCGGACAGCGGACATCGTTCACACTTGAAAAACACGAAACAACAAATGAGAGATACCAAAAGTCCAGATGATAGATCCGCAGATCAAAGTACAGTAACACGTTGCCAAATTACGTGTATATACAAGGTGTCCCGGGTTTTTATAAACAAGCTTGGGGAGCATATCCTACAAGTGGAAATAAGAAAAAAATGTTAATTGAAGTTTGCTCAGAAACGCTTTATTATAAAGTTATAAACAAATAAAGTTAGAATTGATGACGGTGAATTTTACTTTACACTTTACTCAACATTGGAAGGTCGAACGTGTTTATCGGATTATTTCAAAATGTCGTCCTTGGGCGCAAATACATGTACTTTCAAGTTTGCAAACTTGACATCGATTTTTTATGGAGAAAAATAGAAGAAAAAATTTTGTTAAAAAATGAAAAAAAAAGATAAACACATTCGACCTTTCAATCTTCAGTAAAGTAAAATCCGTCTTCTTCAATTCTAATTTTATTTGCTTATAACTTTGTAATAAAGCGTTTCTGAGCAAACTTCAAATAACATTTTTTTCTTACTTCCACTTATAGGATATGCTCCCCAAGTTTGTCCATCAGAACCCGGGACACCCTGTATACGTATACAGGTATGTACTTTGAACCCTAAGCCTAAAGTATAAACTATAACTACGACTACTGACTACTGACAGCTACTGACCAGTGTTGTGAACTGGTACGGGAAAACTCGCGCATGCGCGACGATTCTTGCGTCACTGAAGTACAAAATCGGGTACCTTGGTCGCCCCGCATAGCTTCGCAAAATCTTTTCTTGTACTGTAGAACGCAGATACGTTCCTGGATTCGCCGTGCATGCGCGAGTTTTCCCGTACCAGTTCACAACAGTTCACAACACTGCTACTGACCAGTATAACCTGTATAATACTGACGAATCATCAGCATGACACAAGACATTCTATTATAATCACTATATTCGAAATACAACATTTTACATTTAGTTCGTAAAATTATGTAAATAAATTGCTGTAAATAACTTCTCAGTGCAATTTTATTGTTTTCGCATCATGAATAATTAATAAACCTGTACACTTACGAATAAATGATAAATATGTAAATACTCTATTAGAGGTCTTGAAAACTTACAATCGATTTTCAACACGCAGAATTATTCGTTACTTTGTGCTAACGCAATTCTGTAATTAGATTTACATGTAAACTGTAAACGAATATTCTGTTGTAAATCCGCTAAATTAGGCGCGAAATTTTGATCATAATTATTGCTCTAATTGTAAGATCTGAGAGATTAGCAAGAATATTACAAGAATATTGAACAATAAATAGTGTAACATGTAACACAATGTCATGCAACAAAAACCAGTCGTTTGAGTTGTAATTTATAATGGAAAGTAAATAAATGACAATAACCCAACCTAAAGTTGTTATTGGTGAAACAATCATGAATTGTTGTCGGTAAAATGTACAAAATGAAGTGAGATTAATATGCTTATAAAATTGATTGAGTGAAATGCTCATCAATTCAAACTTGTTACTAAAACAACAATTGCAATTGACAATTGCATATCATACTCGTCTCAGCATGAAGATAGAGATACATCCACTGACAGACAATCCAACAGAAGCCTGGCTTGAGTTGTCAAAGGAGCAAAAAGTTATAAAAATAAATGCTAAGCTTCCAACTACCGATGCTCCAAATGACAAGGTTCAATTTTAACATTATTCTTTATTATCGTAACTCGTCCATCTAAAGCTAACCTAAAAATGTCAACGTGTTTATTGACGTAAATAGTTGCAATTGTATCTGCAGTATAAAGAAATGATAACAATTCTATTACTTATGGTTTATTTAATCTTATATTTCAGCTTCGTGTTGTGTGTATGAGTGATACTCATTCTTTAACACCATTTATAAAATTCGATATACCTATGGGAGATGTCTTTATTCATGCGGGAGACTTTACAAAATGTGGTAGTTTACAAGAAGTTATAGAGTTCAATAATTGGATCGGTGAATAACTCAAAATACGAAGTTTTACATTTCAAAATTTCTTTTATTAATGTATACTGAATAATCTTCCCTGCAGGTAATTTGCCGCATAAAACTAAAATCGTTATCGCTGGCAATCATGAGCTTAGTTTTGATTCTACGTTTACTCATCCATTTACGATGCATAGTAGCGGAGAACGTCAGAAACATACAGGGACCAGCATTTTGGATAACATACCTACATTGGGAATGTCCAAAGATACTTTGGAGGAAGCCATACAAACTAGGAATGTTAAAGACTACTTAACAAATTGTACTTATTTGGAAGATTCTGAAATTACTATACATGGAATCAAAATCTACGGCACACCGTGGTAAGTATATCAAGATATACCAAAGTATACCGAAATATATGGACATTGTAGTGTATACTATTTAGTTTTTTAAAATTATACTTTTATAACAACTATGTCTCCATCTTTGTATAAATATTCTTTTCTTCTCAGGCAACCAGAATTTTGTAAATGGGCATTTAATGTACCACGAGGAGAAGCCTGCCTTTCCAAGTGGGAGATGATACCAACAGATACAGATATTCTTATAACTCATACTCCTCCTGTAGGACATGGAGACTTATGTTGTAGTGGAGTACGAGCTGGATGTGTAGAATTATTGTCTACTGTGCAGAATCGAGTTAAACCAAAATATCATGTGTTTGGTCACATTCATGAAGGTATGTTTAATCTTCTTCTCTCATGTAAAATGAAACTACATACTTCCTTTTTTAACAGGATATGGTATCTCATCTGATGGAAAAATAATATATATAAATGCATCAACATGTGATTTAAATTACTTGCCAAGTAATCTACCAGTAGTCTTTGATATAACACTACCATCTGGTTTTCATAAATCATAAAGATTGAGAGAAGCATAGTCATGAATTTCGTAATTGCATTTTCTACGTGAATAGGATGTTTAGTTTAACAGAGAGTAGGGTTTTTAATTTATTGACCAGTATATTTATACGATCTTTTCTACAAGTTTTGTTTCTTTTCGATAATAGACATTTCGTTTAAAAAGAAGAAAAAAAATGGAGGTTACAAAACGGATTTCATAAATTATAATTTTGTGATAGTACTAGTTACATTGTGATATTAAGAAAGTATTGAAATTCAATTTGTCATATACAATTCTTTTTTATGAATATAAAAATATGATTATTATAGTATTCTTATTTACATAAGGTAGTATGTAAATAGAATATTTGTACTACTTAAGTAGAATTCAATTTGTATTAATTTAGAATATTTTTGACAATGTGTGTTCAAAGGAATTATAGGAATCTTACAAGATTTCATCTATAAGATTCTTATACTTTATGAAGTTGTTGCACATAATACCATAGAATTTAATTGTTTATGTTACACAATCTTGCCGATTCGAGATCTTATATGTAAGAATCTTAATTATATTATTAATCGCACAAAATATTTTATAATGCAATCACGAAATGTATTGATTTATTTAGTTTTTACAACTGACCACATTTCATCATTTTTCATTGTGTATAATCGATTAAACAATTACG
This sequence comes from Lasioglossum oenotherae, assembly GCA_028455765.1. Taxonomy (NCBI): domain Eukaryota; kingdom Metazoa; phylum Arthropoda; class Insecta; order Hymenoptera; family Halictidae; genus Lasioglossum; species Lasioglossum oenotherae. Next base: position 2,584,220 of record CM052294.1, on the reverse strand, counting down.
ATAGAAATCAATAAAATATTGTAAAATTTGAGTATTACAATGCAACATATAGACCATAAATCGTATATTTATATATATATTTAATAGCGGAAATGGAGCTAGTCTTATGAACTTGATAATCAACTAATGAAATTATTGTACTTAAGGAGCACTTACTTCAATTACACATTTCATACGAAATTATAACTTCTAATACAATAAAGTATTTCTAAATACTTAAAACATGGTAAAAGAATTATGGCATTCATTTAAATTAACTTTATACTAAAAGCAATATAATAATTATGTATATAACTTTTCCAATACATTAATAAAAAATTATAATTACATTTGTTTTTAGAAATATTTATTATAATACCAAATTCAATAACAGATGGCATGTTTTGTCGAATTATGAAAAGTTTGCACATAAACAATGTTGCATTTATATTGACTTATATTTTCATATTATATTGGTCCAAAGCTAACCGAGTACACGACTGTAAAGTCAGATCTCTCTCTCTCTCTCTCTGTTAAACGAGAACAGAGTATATTTTGCAAATAGAAACGCGTTTGTATAAATAGCAAATTTTTGTTTCTCATTTTAAAAAAGTTGCGGTAGTAAAAGATAGTCGAAAAAAATACGTCTTCTCAACGTTATTTTTTCTATTGCATACGATGTATTAATATATAATAACACATCATATTGGAATCGTAAAAAGCTAGCTTCTTTTCGACGCTTTATATATGACCATGTGAAAAATTTAACATGAATATTGCAAACTTTTTGCACATGTTTGTAAAAATGAGATATGCCTCTAATGGCGTAATTAATTTGCACGAGTGTCTATACGCACTCATGACAATACTTTCTATCCCATATTAGATCATCAGGATAAATGTAACATCAGTTCACATCGTAATAACAGATGTACTGCAGTTTCAACGTCCTGAATATCGTTTTAGTTATACCCTAAACGAGACAATGTGTTCTGTGTTTTTAAGTAGCAGCCTAGTGACAATTTTTTATCTTTAAACAATTTCATTCTGAGGATTCTTGTTTGTATCTACAAATTGCGAACTTATTTCTGATCAAACCAGACAATACATTATCTATCTAACATCTCACTTTCCCACACACATATCTATATCAAAAACAAAAAAAGAAAGAAAGAGGAGCACACGCGGTTTACATTAAAAAAAAAAGAACATGAATAGTTATTTCAAGATGTTTCCTGTAGGCGAATTAGTTTAAACTAAGCTATGGATAACAGTAAACAAGTGTAAAAGGAATACTCTTCTTACACAGTTTCATAGAGTACATTATCAGGAAGATTGGATCTAATACGGTACATTCGAAAATAGGTACGATACAGATTCACCATTGTGAGTCCTTCTTACAGCTTCAGCAAACATCATAGATACGTCAATGCACTGAAACAAAAATTACAAAAATATATAGAAAATTTTGTTATTATTAACACTTTACCTATCGGTAGCCTATTAATAGGCTTTTCAATAATTGTACTGCACGAAATAGAAGCTTAAAAACCTTCTTTTACACAATAATCCTGATGGAAATGATTGGATTTTGTTATTGAGGGTGAGATGTTCGTTTATGATTAAAATTGCTGTTGCTATTGAAGGATTCTTTTAAAAAATCCTCAGCCATGAACCATAGACTTTCAACAATTATGGAATAATCACCGGTAGGTAATGTGTTAAATAATATATTTCTTTTGCGAAAGTCATCCTCTTACTTGTATTTTCGGACAGTCCTTCATATGACCATCTTGAGGAATGGTATTTGTTACTACAACAGCTTCGAAGCATGCATTATTGATTCGGCTGATTGCTGGACCGCTGAAAATGCCGTGCGTTAAAATTGCATAGACTTTTGTAGCACCAGCTTCTAAAAGCTTTTCTGCGGCATGGCAAATAGTGCCACAAGTATCAGCCATATCGTCTACTAGAATGGCAACTCTATCCTTTACGTCTCCGACCAGTACCATACTGGCAACTTCGTTTGCTTTTTTCCTTTCTTTGTGTATAAGCGCAAACTCAACATTCAATCGGTCAGCGATAGACGTTACCCTAATTAAACGAAATTGATATTTAATACAGAAATATCGAAGATTTATATTAGAAAGTAGTGAATTTCTTGGTAATACCTCTTAGCACCACCCGCATCTGGGGAAACAATGATGCTGTTTCGCCATTCAACAATGTTTTCCTTAATCCATTTTAAGACGGCCGGTTCAGCGAATAAATTGTCAACTGGAATGTCGAAAAAACCTTGAATTTGACTAGCATGCAAATCCATTGTAATGATGTGATCAGCTCCTGCTACCGACAACATGTTTGCTACCAATTTTGCCGAAATAGGTGCACGACTCTGGAAAACAAATATTTGTCGATTTTAATTTCATAAATTTATGCGAGTCTCTCAAGTCCATTTGCAACTGGAAATATCCTGCAATTTGAAAAAAATTGCTGTTAAAAAGATCTTTGTAACATTGCCAAAAGTTACAAATCAAGAAATAAAGTATGGTAAAACCCAATACGTTGTCTATTGCAAGGAAAGAAAAACATGTCAAAGAACAAAAATTGAAAAATTAATACTTTAGAGGGGACAAAATATGAATACAATGGCCATATTTTGCACTATTTGTTATAAAAATACAATGTACACGTGTGTACATGAAAAAAAAATTAAAAGGAAAACGATATGTTGCAAATGCACCCCAGTTAGACTCAACAGAAAGTATAAGTAAAGCGGAATTCAAACTTATAGGTGAAAAACGGAACACAGTGCATTTTAATTCGTAAATTTTCATATGGGGAAATTTTAGGACGGTGAAGTTATACAACAAACATGTCTAGTAAGTTTGAAATTATAAGAAAAAGACATGAGAAACATATTGATAAGTCGTTGCAGTTAAAACAATATAACCAAATGAAATTCGAAAACTAATAAATGCATTGTGCTCAGGGGAATGATTATAATTGGGCCACCTTAATAAACTTGTTTGTTGAGAGCATAAATTTCACAAAAGCTGAATAATGTTAACACCTTAACAAAAAATTGTATTCGCAAATCATTTAATTTTAAATTAAGGCTTCGCATACTATTAATGAGGCAACACAATCACAGTTTCGTTTTGCCAAAGCACTATTCTGTTAATTAGATAGGCATATTTTTTTCTTATTAGTATATTCGGACAATAACATGTTTAGCAACATAATAATTAGTACCCATATAACATACAGTTGTGTACCCTGTTATACGTACATAAATTATTAAAAATATATGTATAATGCTATTATATTAATATTTTGCCCTCTCATTCAGATATCAATATGCTTTGACCAAATATTTCATTCATTCATTCATTCATGGGGGTACCATTGTGCCATATAGCAACAATTATAAGTTTTGTTAGTCCTACAAAGAAAATTCTGTAAGAAACTAAAAAAGTGATATTACAAATCGAATTGTTCATCGAGTTATAGTTACAAACGCTTCACTCGACAATCTAATTGCTCTTATACTCACTGTAGAGAGGTCGGGCACAAAATCCTGAAAATACCCAACTATTCAGAATCTTAATAGCATGTATCATAAATCTTTTAACAAGAAGACTTATCCTTAACAGTCTTACAATACAATTCATTAAAAGCCTACAGAATACTTAAAAATTTATTTAAAAATTATTTATCTAATAATAAAGTTTTTACATTACTTTATTTATGAATGTTTGATATACATATATATATATTTAAAGTACCATTATATTATTTCGATGGTATCGCATGCTCTATTAAATCTTCGTAAAATAAATCATTTTTCCTACAGTTACATTTGTAAAATTATTACATCATGCAATGAATAATAACATTTGAAACGAATCGTAAGAATAATTTCTTTAATTGAGAAATTTAATAGAACAAAGCATATTCGGTATGCGATGATGTAGGTCTTACAGCATCAATGCACGAAAGGCCCCCCTCGATGAATACTGGTTTTGCAATATTCAGATAGGTTATCAAATACTTGATAACCCTAGATTATTTACCAAACGCAATGCTTCAGGTTATAATGTATTTGTTGTTTACTGCCTTGGCAATTTGGTTTTGAATACTGGACATAAATATTATTCCTCGGAGGAATCAACAGATATTATCTGTGTAGTTAGAGCATTCAATACGATTCATAATACTGTTTCAATAAGAAATATAAAATGAAGCACTGCAATAATATTGGATGTATGAATTAATTGATGTTAATGTCCTCCAATTATTAATTCATGCAAACATGTATATGATCGAAATGTTTAATCATTTTTTTTCTGCTCAGAATTTAAACGTATATTAAATTTTAGAGTTGCCTCCTTTTTTCGAAAATTTTCGAAGTAAATAGATTCGTGTTGTATGATAAACCCTCAATTTTCTAAATTCATGCTATGCTATACCATTATGTGTAGGTGTGTAACACAAATTGTTCCCAATATGTTTTTAGAACTGCATGTTACCTTTCATGTAACTTCACTTAGAATCTGATTCTCATCTGTTAGATTTTATGGAAATAATACATATTACATTGAACAAAATGAATATTTTATAAATAGTACAAATTGTACAATTTTGATATATCCCAATGAAACAAGCAAAAGAGTTGCAAGCACGTTTCATGTAATGATGAGAAATCATGTTTTGCGTTCCAAAAATGATATTGCTCCATTGATTTGTTGCAAAAGCTATAAAACCGTAAATAGAGCATAAAAAGACCGCTACAAGTTACCCTGAATTTCCACTCGTTTGACTTCATGACAATTTGTTTCTTAGAATTTGAGTTGTCACCTCCATCACCACCCTGTGAAGATATCATAGAAATGTTTTACTTCTTCTCAAACAAGATACTCATCTATATTCAGTGATACCTTCGTTTTAATTACGTTTAATTTACAGAAAATGTAAACAGTCTAATCGTATTTGTAATCTATTTTCATGGAATGTCTGCAGTATGAATATTATGTCAAAGATATTTGTTTACAGGGATAAACACATGAAAGTACATTTAACTACAAAATAGTGTGGGCATATGACATAAATAAGAGATCAAACACCTAAATATTCCACTATTTTATATATGTAAATATTATTACTCTTCCCTACAGAAGTAGCTAGTTTATTTACATGTGCGAAGCAGTTTAATCGTGTTAATTAATGGCATACGTCAACTAGGTGATTGTTATATACCTAAAATATTAAAATCACTGAAGCATTGTTTCTTTCTAGAAGCTGTTTAACTGTATAAGTTTTTTTTTTATGTTCACACAGTTCATTGGCTTTAATGATGTTATGGAGTACTACTGCACACAATATATTTCCATTCTTTCCTAATAAATAGTATGAAATTCTCATATTAAAGGAGTATTCTAAACAAGTACTTTCAGATTCTTTTACCATAAAATTACAAAGACTTTACCTATAAAACAATGTTTATATTTTAACAAAGTTCACAAATGTTTGTTAAAAAAGAAAATTTTTTTCATTTTTCTAGATCAGAATACTCCCTTAATCAAATTAGTGGAATTAATATATACTTTTTTCAATGGCAAAATATTAATCAATAAAAGAGAATATATATATACAAGTTTGTGAATATGTGTCTATAGATATAGATATTTTATATTAAAACAGACATCACACACATATGATATAAGTAACATATTGATTTACATCAGCAAAAATGATTAATTACTGATTAAATTTCGTATGAAGAACTAATTGGAGATAATAAAAGTTCTCAGGTACAATACTGAACAAGAACTTGATATGTTATAGTAAATGTACATACGTGTATATGCTAAAAGATACCATGTAATAAGGACAGAACTGTAAGATCATAACTAATATAATTATATTAATTTTACAGAATTATTCTGTTAAGTTTTCGTGATTACGATATACACTAGATCACAAAAATATGGTAATATATTATTGAATCTCTTTTTTATTTTATGGAATAGCTTACCTTATCTTTCTTGTCTTGTCTCGCATATGGGAAACATGGGATTACTGCTGTTACACGCGATGCTGAAGCAATTTTGCAAGCATTGATCATGATCAATAGTTCCATTAAATTGTCATTTACTTCTCCGCTTCCACTTTGTACAATGTACACATCTTCTCCTCGAACGGATTCTCCTATCTCCACACTATAGTACAATTTTCAGCCATAATTATAATAGAAAATATTCATAATGAAATTATTACATAATCAACATAAATGCAAACGAGCATAAAATATCGAATGAAAAACGTAATCGATTCGATAGCAACAGAGTATAAATTAATTTTTAAAAATTGATGTAATCAATAAATAGAGACACGATTATTTACGTTTGATCGATAATCTTATTTTACACTAATATATCGTGTACTCGATAATTACGTGTCATGATTTAATCAATTCACGCGTCGTAAATCGCTCCGTGTGTTCCCCATATTCCCGATGAAAGAATGTTGTACTACATAATAGAAACAAACAAAGGAATGAACAATGGAGCGGCAGTTGAATAGTTTTTTTTTAACAATTACGCAGAAGGACCTGATTTCCCGGCATTGTGTAGCAATACTCGGTGAGATTCATTGACGTGAGAATACATTAGGATGATGTATTAATAATTGTACTAGTTGACCTTCAACTTAAACATCGCGGTTTAGCCAACACACGAGGAAACCGGCCTTGCGCGACAGGGTTGTTTGTACGCCGATGGGGTTGATAAATTAACGAAAAAATGAAGAATGCAACGCGAAGGCGCTTGAAATTCTTTATCCGTGATAGAAAAACATAGCGAAAGGAAAGAACGTGAATGAAATATCGTGTGACACGTGGTCATAGACTCGGTTTAAGAGAATGACAATAACGTGGTTATAGCGGTGATTGCGACCATTACCATGTTTCGAGGTTGCTAAATTTCTTGGTGACAACCTTCCCAATGTCTATACCGAGCCTGTCGACGATACGCTGAGCCAAATCCGGATGCGACGTGCCACTGAAGACTTTGATGTTTGGCATTCTGCTTTGCAAAAGTCGTCCGCGAGAATTTTCTAAGTTTGCGCGTAACAAACTCTTGGCACGCACTGGCTGGGACACAGGCATCACTAAAACAGAAACCACGGAGAGACTATCCAATCAGGGAACATTTTCGAAACCGGACGTGACGTAACTATTACGCTCCGCCCACCGACTGTCGAGCATAACCGCGTAAACGTATTTCTTATCACGTGTTTTCTATTTGTTACTGACTAAACAGCATACACCGAAATCAACAAGCTTATTTAGTAATGCGAGCGAAATTTATAATACCTTTAGTAGCGTCATCGTCTACGTCTGCCATTTTTACTGCGATACTAAATTTCGCGTTTACTGATATTATTTAACTGTCACTTTTAGAACGAACCGTTTCAAACTGCGATTAGAAATTCTGGTAGTCGATGCTCATTATACTTAATTGTCTATATATTATCTCGTGACATTTCTTGAAAAAATTCGAAAATAGTCCGATAAGTCATACAGAGTATACACACACTATGCGATTAGTAAAAGACGATTTTTCTTTTCGTATGGTTTCGAATGAATAGTAAGTATCAAAATGATACATTTCAAGTTTTTACTGTAAATCATATTTTTGTGAGCACGCGTGTCCATCAAACTTTAACGATAGGGTAATCGATCGCATTTCTTGCGAAACGTGAACGTAAATAACTAAATATATAGTTTTGCAATTCTGTTATTATACGGTACCTAACAAATTATTAGAATTAAAGATTTCTTAACATACTGGGGATTTTTGTGCGGTTTTTGTCGGATAATTATCTATAATAGAATTTCTTTTTTAAGGTCTGTGAATAATTCGTAGTTTTATGGAATTTCAGTCTTGGCTATTCGTAATTTGGCGCCGCAATAAACAATGACGTGAACGTAGACGAAATTCAAAAGGACACGAGCGGGTGACAGTCAACTTGTTCCATCAATGTGGCGCCGGCGGCGATTGAATGATAAATTGGATGTGTCCGTGAGCGGAGATTTTGGCATAGAGCACGAGTTAGAACGATCGTTTTTCTGAATAGAAAGAGATAGCGAATTCGAGTACGATTATCTGAAAAGTTCGCGCACGTTGACGCTCTCAGAGAACTTCGTTAATCTATTTGAATGACGATGACAGTGTGCTGACCGTCTCATCGATACGGGAGCTATGGCGAACATCGCGGCACAGAGAATCAAACGCGAATTTAAAGAGGTTATAAAAAGCGAAGAGGTGAGTGAATAACTGGCATCGTATGATTTTAAAGTATACTCGCCTATTGTAGGATTATTCTTTCAACAAATGAAAGTATTGAATATGCCTAACAATATCGTATGATTATTTGACATTGTTCCGAAGATATTTCGTGTCTAGCGTGACGAAAATGTACCGCGATTCATTGGCTTATAGAATCACCGCGAACAAAGCGTACGCACCTGTTGTATTTATATAGTACTTTTGACTGTCACCTAATTCCGAAATTGTAAATCGAATTGCTATGAGAGAACGCATACATTGTATCACGTCAAACGAATTTTTCTATTCATTATTTTCAGTTAAGAAGAAATATGACTGTACATACATAGCTTGCCTGCATGTTACAGAGATACTTCAATGAATTAAAAGATAATTTGATCGTGCGTATCGGCGTAAACTTTGATTTTTTTCATTCGTTTTTTCTTTATTTAGTTCGATCTTATTCTAGTTTCTCTGTAAACATTTGTTTCGAATAGTACGTACCATGATCTTTCAATTTCTGAGAGCACTGACATTCTTGTTTGGTTTTATGTTGGTCTACAAGATCCATTTTGTCTGCACTGTTACATATGTTTTGATGCAAACGTTTTCACATGTTTGTACATTGGCACATTGCATCGATGTATCACAATCTTTGTATCGTAACCATTTTCTTGATTATCACTGCGGAACAGTACGTCATTCTCTTATCAAATGTTGATGTCAATAGGTCATTGGTTATATTCTGTAGACAATTTGAAAAATTCCATACTTGACAATTTCTAATAGAAATCTTGAAATTAGTATTTAGAACATTGAACATCTCTAATGTAACATTTATTATATATGAAATGTGTGCAATGAAGTAATCGTTAAATCTTGCATACTCTTAGGTTCAATTGTTTATGATATAAGATGAATTTTATGTTATGCATACTATTGATATATTCAGTCATGTAAGTTGCCATTAAGAAGTTTCAAAGTTGAGTTCACTATAATCGACCCCCCGAGAAAACATTTTTTCTGCTTATCATGTCTGTAAACTGTGTTGCAGGTTGCAAAATGCGCGATAAAGGTTGAATTAGTAAATGATAGTTATACGGAATTAAAAGGTGAGATTGCTGGTCCACCAGACACACCGTATGAAGGAGGTAATTTTGTACTCGAGATTAAAGTTCCCGAGACATATCCCTTCAATCCTCCTAAAGTAAGCACTTTGTAAGTCAATATGATTAATATATGTTAATGATAAAAGATCAATTCTATGGTGCTTAAGATTAAGCCAGATTAATATAACCTAAAACATGACAAAGCAATTTCCAAGTTTATCTTTTCTCGAGTGGAGTTACATGATTGAATTCGTTTCTATCATTAGATAATTGTAATTTTCTTCATTCATTTTTGTCACAATACTAGAATAACGGTGAACATTTCATATACATTGGATTATTGTTAATGTTTTTCTTTAATTTTTCATCATTTAGGTTGTGAATTATATACAAGTTACTCACGATGTGAATGTCATAATTTATTAAGTGTTTCTTTTTTCTTGTAGGTGCGATTTATAACAAAAATATGGCACCCTAATATATCTTCAGTAACAGGTGCTATTTGTTTGGACATATTGAAAGATCAATGGTGAGTAACAATATATTGTGCAAACTGTAACATGTTAATTTAATACTATGCATAACATCTATCTAATATCTTAAATGGCTTCCCAGGGCTGCTGCCATGACTTTACGTACAGTATTGTTGTCATTGCAAGCATTGTTAGCTGCAGCAGAACCAGATGATCCACAAGATGCAGTAGTAGCCAAACAGTATAAGGAACATCCAGAAATGTTTCGTCAAACTGCTAAACATTGGACATTTGTGTACGCAGGTGGTAGGTATACCAGTTCTTTCAATGTTGATGTATTTGAATTTCATTCATCATAAAGGAATATTCGCAGGACCAGCGAAGATGCCTGATTTAGATGATAAAATAAGGCGACTAACAGATATGGGAATTGAGGAACACAATGCAAGGGTTGCTTTATCATCTTATAATTGGGATTTGGAACGTGCCACTGAGCAGCTCTTCAGTTAGTGATAACTGTATAGTTAATCTGTCATATAAAAGCACTGCTCATTTTGTCATTACAAAAAAAACTTCTGTAATACCACACTCAAGTATTGATACCATAGCAGTTTCATAATCAAATTCAGCACTTGTAACGACAATATTTCAATGGTAAAAAACATTCACAGGAAATTGGTTTAATATCCTTGAAATAATAGTCATTTATTTAACTTGTAAGATAGGCATGAAGAACAGTAACTAATAAAATCTGTTGAGTCCAACTTGATAGCCACGTTTTAAAAAGGAATCTCGTCAATGAAAAATTTCATCTTATGTTTATTAAAATTTTAATAATGTTATTTATGCAACGAAATTTTTTATTGTTACAAGGAGGAAACAATGCATTTATCAAGTTTCTTTTGAAGAAAAAAAATGGATAGATTTACATGTTGAGCATTCATTAAATCTCTTTGTATAAATAATTATATTTTTAAATCATTGGCCTTTCCTTTTATCGTATCAAATTATATTTTATGAATTGGGTCGTTCAATTTTCTTTCAGACTTGGTAAAAAATACAAGTTAACTTTTGCATAGCGCAATATCGAATATCTTCTTGTTTTTCGATGAACATCTGTGCATTATTAATACAAAGATAATAATTATTTCACAACTTCATTATGGTTTTTTTTTATAAATTTCTTTACAACGTATAGAAGTTAATCTTAATTAGACCTGATTGTACATTACTGAAATAGATAACAACTTGTTAGCGTTACATGAACTTTGTAAAAAGAATCGTAAACATAAATGCTGTATTATTAATATTTAAATTTGTACATCTTCGGTGATGGTTTATGTTTTAGTGCTCTACAATAGTTTGCTATATCAATTATATATACATTACTGCATATGCATAGAATTCCGTATTTGGAACTGGAGATGTACATTCCACGTTTAAAAGGCAAATTACACACACACACTAAAAGTACTACTAATTATATTTGACTTGCAAGTAATTATACTAAACACAGTAACGAAGAAAACATTGTATTGCAAGTCAGGTTGAACTTCCAGTTTGAAAATTTCGGAAAATACAGTTTTATATATGTATAGCATATGTAATAGTATTTATAAAATTGAATGATTTGTGAAAAATTGCCGATTTATAAATAATTTGAAAAGAAAATACGATGACCTATAAACTGAATAATAAAGTATCAGCACATGTAGAATACATTTCAAACTTGTTTAAAATACTATTTGTACAGCATTATATGTGTATTAATCCCATACATGTTACATAGATTTTGTTTAAATATAATTAAACAATATCATATTCCTGGCAGTGTTAAAGACGGAGTTTTACTACTTTCTTTTTTACATCTTTTTATAATTTATATGGAGGCTGTGTTAGAGGCGTGTTAATTAGATTATGGATTTCGAACAGATTTGATTTAGAATTACTCATTTAAAAATAATAAGTATATACACGCGTTAATTTGTGAAAATGATTCGTTACAATATTTTTCGAACGTTCTAAATGTAATTTAATATTTCGAAAATATTAATAAATAACATTTTCAGTACTAGCATTGAAAGTACTTACACAAGTTCCCTTTTATCATACGATTTTCTTCTTCTACAGGTGTAACAATTATCTAGTAAAAAATATATATATATATGTACACAGTAATCTTAAGTTCAGTACATTGTTCAAGCTTACTATCAGTCACATACTTTAATATATATAAATATACTTATTATTTCTGTTATCATTCATCTAATTTTTAAATACTGTTTGCAGCAATCACCAAAAATGTTCACTGCATCTATATGTCGTTACAGAATGGTAACTTGCGAACATTATTTGATCTATTTAGTCTTTGTTCAGATTGTGGATGCACAAAGAACTTCTGTACAGTCAACGACTAAAAACTTGTACTTGCAGACCTTCGTTTTCAATTATTGAGATTAGCTTATATCACATACTGTTATGCATAAAAGTGGTATTCAGACTTTCAAGTAGGAAATGCAGTGAGGAATTTAATATTGGCAATCGTATTGTGGTTCTTAAAATACGAATGTACATGACGTATGCGAAAAACTTCGGATATGAATCATAGTGTATAAAATATTGTATTAGACTTCTCGTTATTTTCATGATAATCATGATCATCCTTGACAATAAATCCTAACTGTTCTCGCAGAGAGCGTTGCTAGGAATAAATTACTATTAACGTCGACTGCACACATATCAACAACAGGGCCAGACACTGGTAGAGTGTTCACTTGTTTTCCGGTAGACATGCTCCACAAAGATATACAACTTGTGGATTCTTGATGTGCAGCTACTAATGTATCATTCTCAATATTTATGTAACATGGTCGAGACAGTAACTGCTGAGAGTTGCCAGCATGAAACGTGTGTACAACATTACAGACAGTCGATTCGTCGTTACCTTTCTCTATGGTACACACTGTGTGTCTAGCATGCGGTTGCCTTGCATTTGGACGGGAAGATATTAGAGCATGATTGTTCTTTTCATTATAACACACAGATACAAATGGCCCTTCAAGAAATATTTGCTTCGGCACATATTTTGACTCTTTTTGTTCGTATGCATGACACGTATTTAAATGACATGCGATAAAACCTCCTTTACCAATGCCACTACCTGGATTAGGGGGTACTCTTGCTAAAGAGACCACCGGTGATCTGTCGCCAGAGCTGTCTAACGTTTCTACAGCTCCAGAAGTTTGTCTAATATCGAATTGTGTGATAGATCCATTTTGAGCACCAGCAAAAAATATATTTGGATTATCACCTGACCAGCAGCAACTCCACAGTGGATAATCCGTTTGATAAGTGTGCATAACGATATGATTTTGAATGTCCATCAGTTTCGCGCATTTATCAAAACCAACGCTCAGCAATATCGAGTGTTGGGTCGTATTAAACGTAACGTCTCTTATGACTCGCGAGTGTAGAAAAATAAATTGGCGCGGTTGAAACTTATCCGAATCTATCTTTTTAATACCGTAACCTGAGAATAATGAATTTGTTGATTTCTGAGAAACAACCAGGAATCCGTGCCATGGATTATAATCTAATACACGGCAATCACCTTCCTTGCATACCTCTATAGATCGTTCTAAATGGAATTTTTTAATAAAATGTTTTGAAATATTTTGACTGCTGTGCAGACTTATTTCTGACTGTTGACTTTCCAACTCGGATATACGATTCTTCATACAAGTTATTTGTTGCTCGAATAATTTCTGTCTAAGGGCAAACTTTGACAATTCCATTTCCACACGATTCTTTTCAGCCGTCGCATTGTTCAATTGTGTTTTTAACGTGTCTAACTCGGCAGTGTCTATCGATGTCAATTTCTTAGCATACAACATTCTAATGTCTTTAACAGCAGCTTTCCTATTACATTGAGGACAACGGCGGTTCGAGCTGTTACAAGAAGATCGTAACCATTTTAAGATGCAACTGTGCCCAAATAAATGTCCACAACGTAAACAACACAAACGATGCTCGCCTGAGCTAGTCCATAGGTCCATACATATAGGGCAAGACTGATCAGAATCAACATCAGATTCATCTAGAATTTCTTCTTTTGCTTTCTTTGCCTTTGATTCCTCGTCATCCTCTGTAGTACCAGATATAGACATTACATACACAAGGCGTAACATATTATACAAAACAGGTATTATGTGTGTTAAATGTTAAGTAACTTACTCGTATCCTCCTCTTGCTCTTCAGTCTGTACATTTGTGTCAGCATTGTCATTACTATCGGATTCTTCGGAATGGTTTTCTTCCGTATCTTCCATTTGTGGATTATTTTCACCTATAGTTTTCAATAAAAAATGGTGCTTGTTAGTATAATTACATTAGTAAAGACGTTTCCAAAGTCCTGAGAATATGTCTCTCATTAATTTAGATTCCTTCAAAATTAATACATCATTTTTCTCATTTATTGATGTTTGGAAACATCCCATTATAGTCTATAGATAAACAAAACATTTTGCATACATTTGCCTCAAACATTTCTATTATATATTAAAAGAAATATAGAAGCAGTTAATAAATATAAATCTTTATTCAAAGAACATATATATAACTTTGTTCTGTACTATTTAAATACAACTATTCCGTATACTACAGAAGGTAACTTACAAACTACAATTCTTTATGACATAAAACCATACGAAAGTGTTCCAATAATTTCCGAGTACATTTATAGACACATGTAGATTTAAGAACAATTAAATCATGACATTTTGTCATAAATACTACGTATAACTGACATATTGGGAACACTTACTATAGTCCATAACCTCCATTTTATGTGAATGTAAAAGGAAATACGTATGTGTAAATTTGTATGAAATTAAAGTAAATTAAATCTGTAGAGTAAATCAGATTATAGATTTCTTCTTCATGGAAGATGGAATAACATCTTCTTCACTTAAACAATCAAAGTGGTACGTCATTGACAACAAGGATGTTTACATACAATGGTACATGGTATTTTCACATGACCTTTCCAAACGAAAGTATATTGCAATAATTCCTGTAAAAACTTGCTTTCACATTGTACACAACAACTATACTACATACTTACGCTATTATTTAGCTTCAACGTTAATTTATTTCAATAAACTTTACACGTTCTAACGTGCGATATGTGTTTGTTTTATTACAGCTAAATTTTGCAGTGTATATCTATTCTATTTATTTATTTTACATGGAAATACTTTATATATTTAACACAATACTTTATTTTCTATTACTAAGAATTGTAAATAAATATGTTGGACAATAAGCAGTCGTTCAAAAACATTCGTGGCGTAGACAATTTTTTCGATTTGACCACAGAACGTTTAACGTGTATACACTTTCAGTCACTTTTTTTTATATGATTAACGTTAATTATTAACAAATTAATTAACGTGTTCAAATCATATACTATCTCATATAAATAAAGAAGAAAAATATCCTTATTAAATTAACTTTACTGTCAAATCTTAGTTCACGTTGTATAACGTGATACATACTGATCGATGATAAATTAATTAAATTATGCAACATTAAATGGATACCCTTGATCATTATTTTTTCTTTTTAAAATTTATGAATTTCCTGCTTCTAGAAATCTCATTTTGTCTTTAGGAACATTAATAAAGAAAATAATATCGAAATGTATACGTTCAAAAAATTCGAAAGGATCAAATACGAAAATAAATGAAGCATACTTCACTCGCTTATTTGAAACGTTTGGTTTACCAAAGTGAGTGACACATCCGTTAAAGAAATTAATTAATTGATCAACACCTTTTTCGATACTTATTCTTATTCTATGTTGCAGTACAAAAATTACACAAAAATATAATTTCGAACAAAGAATTGAAAAATCGTTCGACGCTATTTGATATCGACACCGAGACTTCACTACATAGACGAGGGAAAGATTATCGTTTCCTAACTTGGGGTGGTACCTGAAGAATTATCGCTGTTGAGTGATTTAACGGTGTTGTTTCGAAGGTAAAATAATGAAGGTAAAATGCCGGTTATTATTTTCACAACTATTGTAGTTGTATAGTATATATATTCTATCTTACGAAGTACTCCTGAAAGATGTTTTCATGTATTTTTAAAAAGAAGTAAAACAACATTTCCAAATCTCTGTTTTAATACATTTAATACATTGACAATTTATGACTCAAGTAGAAGTACAAGGAACAATTTATAAGTGCGCTGAAACATGTTCATCGAAAGAAGAAACTTGAGGTTCACCGAAACTCATAATAGTTGTCCACCCTACTCCTACAGTCTACACGCTATGAATATAGAATGGGATGAACAGCTATTATGACTATTGGTTTCTTATAAATGAAAGAGAAGTCGTAACTGTCGAAATCGTTAGAGGATGATGAAAAACAGTTTCTCAACTAATTTTTGCCTCTTTTTTAATAAAACTTCTCCGTCTCATTTTTAGATGCTCGAAGACTAGATTAAAACTAAATTAGAAAAGATAAACATGTCTTGAATTGTAGCAAAATTAAAAAATGGTAATAGATTCTATATACATAACTTAAAAATAATCGAGGAATTTTTCAAACTTTGTACAGGTCAGGTTTTGTATTATAAATGGTTTTGCAGCAAACAATTAAGTTAAATTTTATCTTTATGAAGCACCTTCGGCAAACAACTTAATGAACTTAAAAAAAACAACAAGCTTTCCAAATTAATTCTCTTTAATTTGACGAATTTAAATATTAATACAACAAAATTTGTTGATTTTAGAAGCGGCGACCGTGTACATTGAACACGTCCAGATCTGCAGCAAGTTCGCCGACGTCCTTTCTTCAGGGTCCTTCTGTTAAAACAAAAAGCTCTCACGACATAAATCGTCGCCGTTTAAAACGGAGCAGTCCGAAGTTAAAAGCCAAGGGTGCAGAATACAGTGGCCAGTCGGTTTTAAGCAGGGATGCATTCGGTTCATTGGAATCGTTATTCGACATAAGAAAGCCTTTGAACTTGCCGGAAGCACAGTCTTTGGCGATCGAATGCTACCAAGTGGGCCAGATTCCTCCGTTTGAGTCAGGAAAACTAAACAATACTAAAAACTTGGTGGAACTTTTACTTTCGCAACAAAGATCAGATTTTGAACCGCACATTCTTGAGCAGGTGCGATTTTGTTGTTACTTGCAAAAATGAGAAACTTTTAACACGATACATTCTAATGGTAATTGACATTGAAATATAATTAATATTGAATATTTGATAGACGCATGACGATCACAAAGACAAACCAAAAGCGATCAAAGAAGAGCCAGGCGTCGAATCGGCAGAATTATCACGAATTATAAGTCCAAGTCTTGTTAAGGAGAAATCGTCAATGTGAGTTATTTAGAGTTGAGATTTCTTCGTGTTAAATTACAAATTGTTAAATCGATTAAATTTTAGCATGGCTGAGAATGAAGAAAAGGTCGAGATGAAAAACGAAGATGAACCTGAACCTGATGCTGTACCTGATGCCGAACCTGATGCTAAAACTGATGCTGAGTCTGCAGCCGAAGCACAAGATGAAAAGCAAGAAGTTACAGAAAAAGAGAGTGAACCAAAGTCTCAGAAAGCCGAAGAGAAAGATGATGAAAGACAACCGGGACAGCCCCCAGTTCATCGAATGCCTTCTGGCATTGGCCAAGGTATAATAATCTTCAGAAACAACGAGATGAAATTCAATCAAATTTATTGAATGTATCGTGTATCTAGGCGCTCCCATGAAACCTGGCGGTCGGCAAGAATCTGTCTTGAGTTCGTCTCCTTTGACCGATCCTGAGCTATTAGAAGAAATGAAAAATGCTGACGAACGTTGCACCGCCATTATGAAAGAGATTGAAGAGTTAAAGCGCGAGATCCTTGATCTTATGGAGGTGATTGATGAAACTTCAAATTCATGACCATTTCGGAGTTCCCAGAAACGTTTTTTATCGGGTTATCGATCTAATTTCCAGAAAAAAGAGCTGTCGGAAGAGGATACACAGTTGCTTCATTCCAAGCAGGATGAACTCTTGGCAAAGATGGCAGAAGTTGAACAAATCACGCGAAAATTGCAGAGCATGCTAGGTCTGACTGATTTATCAAGCGTCACGTTTAGTAAAATGTTTGAGATGCTTCCGTATCCGCACACAAGATCTGGCATGATAACGGAAGATGGATTTGGAGAAAAGAAACCAAGACCTGAAGACCTCTTCGACTTGCCCCAGATTGAGTATCCGGAAGATAAGTGCGTCGCAAAATAGGAATAGTAGGTATTCGCTCGTTGTAGGAAAACGGGGTCGGAATTTCAAGCAAGATCCGAGGTTTTTGCAGTGAACGAGGTTGTTCAATCAATCGCAAAAGATTTCCCACCTATAACTCCCCCACTATTGGATCGAAACCGCGATTGATGTATACATGTAACAATATAAAGAAACAGTATAACGTAACACCTCTTCGAAATTACCATTTCCACTACATTACATTCTCCAGCTTGTGCAAACAATGAGCGAAAACCTACTGTGCTTCGATGGGTTGCAGTTCTTAGAAAACTGTATTTCTTTTTATTCATAGGCTTCCTAGAGTGATCGTTTGCGGTCATACAGAAGACGAGATTCCAAAGATCGTCGTTGCGGACAGCAAGAAGAGAGGGAAAGATAGGTCTCTTAAAAATCTAACTGGAAAATTAACAGAGTCGCTGACCATGCAGGAGAAACTAGTACTAGAGAATGCTCAGCTCGAAGGCGGCAAGTGAGTTTCATTTTGGCCACCCAATACGAAATGGAAAATAGTAGAGAGTCGGGGGAGAAATGTGTGACAATCGTATCAGTTTACCCTGACAACGAATGCACAGACCACAACAAAATTCTGTATGTTTATATCAGTCAAGTGACCATAATGTATGGTTGACGCACTTTGCACTCAGATACAAATTAGAGGAAGCATTATTGGAGAAGGATAGTGCCGTTGAGAGCCTCCAGAGGAAGGTATGCGGGCTGCAGGCTGAAATGCGCATAGTCGTGAAGGAGAACACGGAATTGTCCCGTCAATTAGCTTGCTTGAATCAACGAATTACCAGTCCTTGCTGTTACCCTTGTCCAGGTGGAAATCAGTCGCCAGGGTCAAGTCCGTCCCCTTTCCGTTCGTTCTCGTACACCACAACAGTGCAACAGGACGACGATTATTGTCAATGCAAGTGTTGTATGCAACTGCAGTTTCCCGACACTCAATCCCCACGCGGCAATACCTTGTGCAGTATGTGAACATTAAGTTTAATCACTGTAGAGTGTTCCATCTGTACTAATTTGAACGGCATCGAAAGAAGATATTACGTCTCACTTTGAAGTGATCATTGACCCTCCAAAAATTAAGTAGCCATCTTCAGGTGGACCACTCTTCTGTATACTTTAAATTAATAATATCATAATTTTCTCAATATGTATAATATTTTGCTTTCAGTGACAAGGAATAGTCAAACGTACTTAAATAGTGGAGGTGAGTCATGTTTACATTTACACATGAAATTAGCACTGAACTCTTTGCAGTAGTAATAGCAAAACTAGTTTTTCTTTCGTCTCAGGATATAATTTTTTAACGTCCACAGATTCACCAAGACTCGCGGGTGGAGCATCAAGATCAGGAGTCGTAATTCCCAGTGGTGCTTCCTCACAAGTCGACGAAATGTGTTGCCGGAGTCCAGCCGTTAGTAAACAACCATGTCCGCCACCCCCGCCAAGAGGAACATGTCCCGAGGAGTTGGAGCATCAGCTTGCGTCTTACGGCAACAACAGCAAACAACTGGTACATAGGGAAAAGACAGTAGGACTGCCCTCGAACCTGATGTGTCTACATCTTTTTGTAATTTCAGGAACAACAACTGGGCAATATAGAATGCGAAATACGTAACATGCAGATAGAGCTTGCCAACGTACAAAGGGAACGACAGCAGCTAGAACAGCAACGCAAGTTGCTCAAGTGCACCGGACCTTGTGCACCTTGCGGTTGTTGTCCACCTCCACCGTCCATGGGCCATCAAACTTCCGGTTCGCCACCTTACGTACCGCCTGTTCCGATTCTACCACCACCTTCCATACCTCAACCTAAGGTATCCGTACAATATCATGATCACCTTGATTGCACGAGCCTACGGAACAAGCTCACTTGGCAGGCCGATACACATAAAAATTGTTACACCGTCGTTGGTTGGGGTCGATAACGATAACAGTTACTGATCTTTTACCGAAGTAATGTTATGAAAGATTTTGTATGAAATAAACATATTGTAGCAAAAATTTCAGATCGTTCTTTCTCTGAAACTATACAACAATGCGACATTATCCTGTGCGTAATTTGAGATCAAAATTTTGCATGCTTTGTCATGATTCAAATATGATTATTTCATATAAGATGTTGGTTATTGGTAACTCGGCGCATCCTTTTAAATTATGTGCAGTATAATGTAGATATTTGTTAAGATGTTTCTTGAAGTCTTTGGTTTCTCTTTGTCTATAAAATTATGTGTTTAATCAGGCACCGATGCCACCTGCACCTTCCTCGACTTGCACTGGTCCTTGCGTGAACGCACCAATGGTAAGACAGAACCTTCGTGGAACGTTAGACATGTATTAAAGCGCGTGTTTAATGAAAGGGTGCTAGTACGTGTCCTCAGCAACAGTTGCGTGATCTCCGTGAGCAATACGCTCGCCTTCAGGATGATTACAAAAACAAATTGTGCGAGGTTTCGTGTTTAAGAACAGATGCCGAGAAGCTAAAGCAGCAAACGCGCGAAGCGATCGAAGAGAGAGAAAAGTTGGATATCAGACTGATCGACGCCCAAGAACGTTTGAAAGCGATCGAGGCTGAGAAAGGAAAATACGAAGGTGATCTAGACACTCGTCTCATTCCAGATTTGCGATAACTAGTTCATAAACGATGGTATTCATAACAGGTTTTAAGGAGCAAATGATCGAACACGAACAGCAGCTGATAGTAGTTAAGCAACGTTTCCGGGAGTCGCAAGATGAACTGGAAGAATTGCGATCACTGATTCAAGACCAAGCTGCCCAGCTCGAGGACTACCGTAATAAATATTTACAGGTCCCCCTTGTTGATATGTGGTTGTGCAATCATTTGCTACTGGCGTGTATGAAAATGATAACTGAAATAATAGGCGCAACAACAAGTCGAGGAGCAACGCCGGCAGCTTGACCTCATGGAGATGGACAACGCACGGATGAATGAAAACGTGACTCTAGAAATTGGCCGAGTTAAGGTGCATAACTGTTAGGATTACCATACTTTAGGAACTAGATCAGATTTTATTAGCACGATGTTTCCATGAAGTATTGTTCTTTTTATAGAATCAATTCCAAGAGAAACTGGCCGAGTTAGCACCACTGCCAGATCTTTTAAAGCAGACGCAAGTAAAGCTGCAGGAAGCGCAACAAATGCGTTTAGTTGCTGAACGAAACTGCGAGGACCTTTCACGGGAGATTGTAGGGTGCAAGGATAAGGCCCAGACCTTACAGAATCAGTTGGATGTTCTGCGTAGCGAGTATCAAGCCATTCAGGTCACTATCTTCGCGCTATTACTAGCCAGCGTTGCTTGCAAAAAACAGTATTATTTTGAACAACCTGTATAAAGTACTGCGCCTTTGTACAAATTATTTCTAAAATTGGTAAGAACATGAGATTACAATTATATACAGTTTATAATTGACGAGACATACTTAACAGGAGGAGAGAGGATCTGGTACAGGACGATTTGAGGAACTCGAGAAAAAGAATTCCGAATTGCGGCACGACAATGAACGTATGAAGAATACGCTTGCCAGATTCGAAGAGCATGAAGCGCAGTTGCAGAAACGCATTGACGAGAAGATGCACGAAATTACTCAGTTGACGGCGATGCTTGATCAAGTATAACGTCCTCTTCCTATCTTTCTGAGATGTAACGTGATCGTTTTCTTCATTTTCTCTTTGAAGGTTCGAGAAGACTCGGCGAGACAGGTGGCAAGAACGAAGGAGAGATGCGAGACTGCAAGAAGAACGATGCAAGGTCAAATAGCGGACATGGAGAGACAGCTGGCCCAGTGCAGGGCCACCGCGAGAGCTGCACAGAAAGATAGGGATGAAGTAATTAATTTAAAAATGAATAAGTTGTTTGAAAATCGAAACTTACTTTCTCGGTTACTAATTAATATTTGTCGCTTATAGATCAGACAAAAGATGCAGGGTCAGATAAACAACCTGAACGAGGCGTTTGAACAAGCTCAGGGTCGTATAAGGTCACTGCAAGGTCACGTGAATTATTTGAAAACGTCTTACAGTAACATCTTCAAGGGTCAAGGGGAAGCTCCGCCTGGTATTCTGCCTGGGGAGGCCGGTGCAGGATTTGATTCTTGCGACTGCAATTACTAGTAGGAAATTGATCAGTGTTTTATTGAAATTCAATTCGAATCTTATGAATTTGAAAGTCGTCTTATTGGATACTCAGATAAATATTACTATGTCAAACAAGGTTCGCCTAAGGCGTAAAATAAAATTGTCTAGTCTTCATAGATACGACTACATTGCTACAGCTACATTTTGTCATAGTTTAAAAACATAGTACATATTATGATTTATGACGCGATATAACAATGCTGTGTGACATTTGACTGTGATCGGACGTTATACGTAAATCGAATTCCTGTTATACAAAACGATGTATATGGTACAATGTAGTAGATTTTTTCCCTCTTTTATCATTTAGACGTGGATGTGTTTTATTCAATAAATCGATCACGTACTCATAATTACTGAAGTAGAAGTAAATAAGAAAGAGCTTTGATGACAGTGCGTACACCTTGACTTAACGAAATTAAGACATGAAAGAAACAGTGATCTGTACAAGGAAAAAGCGCCTATTTTAAAAAGTAATAGTAGTTTCATTAGTTCATATCAACAGAGTGAATCATATTGAGCATGTCGAGAATTGCATCCGAACGTGATCGTACTCTCTCCATTTCCGTTCGGAACTCTTCGAGTTGGGACTCGATTCGTCTTGCGTAAGCATGGCAGCATCTATAAATTAATTTGTTGTATGTAATAACACTGCGATTATGCATTTCTAAGGATTGGAAAAAATTAATTACCTTTCATTACATTGTGTGGAACTTGAATATGATGGCTCAGGTGTGAGACACGAAGAAATCTTAATTTGAGGAGAACCGTTTTTCGTACACACTGGCTCTTTCAATTGTAAACCACTTTTATTGACAGTGTTACCATTAGTGCTACGGCAGTCTCCGCAACCTTTTAACAGATCCATAAGTATTCCTCGTACTCGTTTGCCACTTGATCGTCGCTGCCTTGTCTGCATACAAAAAGCAATAGTTCAGTATACAAAACACCAGTATTTAAACTTGAAGCGATCGAAAGGTTTTCTGTATTTTCGACTTACGAGGAAAGATTCCGAGAAATTACAGAAATGATGAAACTTTGGGAACAAGCTATATACATACCCCCAAAGTTTCATAATTTCCTGAATTTCTTTGTTAATCTTTCATGTAAAATCAGTGTGTACCACTATGTTTGATACATCCTGCAATTTTATTTAAATATTGACTGTCAATTGTGTAGCGCTCACTTACTTCAGGTGTTTCATTAGATCGTTTCGGTGGAATAAGAGGGTCTTCCTCCCCATCATGCGAAGAACTATGGCTACATGTTTGTCTTTCGGGATTGTGCATATTACTCGAAGACGATTTACATGCGCAAGCAACGTCCCTAATGTTGTTGCAACACTTCGTCGAATGCGAGCTACTGTTCGAGGCATTTTGCATGGAGTGTCGACACGATTTATTGTACTTGTAGATTGCATCGCTGATCTCAGGGTTCGCGATGTTTTCACGTAAATGTTTACTGGACTCTGGGGTAAATGCGTTTTTCCAGGAACTCCTTCGGACCCCTTTAACATGGAATTTATCTTTACTGTGGTTAGGACTATCGTCGTGCATTTGTCTTTCGTGATATGAACCGCAGTTACAATCTGTTTCTACGAACTCCGTCGCGTGATGCGTACAACAGGAATGTGATTTTTCTTGCGAACTAGAACTGGTTTTATACGATGGCCACTCTCTTCGGTGTTTTATGGAGTCGCAGTTTTCGCAAGCTGACGAACAGTTGCTTGCGTGTGTACGATTACTTTCGAATCGTTTATCATTCGCTTGATCTAGCAAGTACGGTGATTTTACTATACTCGGCGACATAGAGTGACAACATTGAGAATCACTGGATCTATTCAGCCTGAATGGAAGCTTCAACTTTTTTTGAGTTGAACATACAAGTGGACTGCCATTGAATCTGATCTGCGGTGATTTCTGCGAGTAAAGGCTCGTTCTTTTGTTAGCGGATTTTACAGATACCTCCATATCGTCCTCGTTATCACTGGTTGGCTCCTGGTTAATCTCCTTACCCCAAACGCTAATTGTACCATTTATTTCAGACATCCTTACTTCAAGATTACCCAACAAATATGGACCACACTCTTGGATACGATTTTTTCCATTCTCTAACATGTCTTTCGTTGGTTCTTCTGCTTGAATTAAGAAACTTTTATTTTTACTATTCTCATGATCCCTATATACGAAAAACTTTACATCACCATCATCCTGGTTAGCTGCTATCTCTGTTTGAATATCCATAGATGAAGGGTCCTCGCTGTCTTTATTCATGGATTGTTGATCTGCCTTTACGTTCGACTGATCCTCTGAGTATTTCAAGTCCGCGTTGGATGTGCTAGCACTTTTCTTTTCAGATTCCGCGGATGTGTGAGGTATCTTAAACGGCTGAACAAAAGTGGAAGTACCAAGCATCTCTGTCGCTTTACGTTTCTTGGAGTTCGAAACGTGCGTTGCAGAACGATTGTATTCGAGATTCAATAATTGGTTCATGGAATTTTCGTTTACTCGTGTCTTATTATTCCTGACCAAAGGGCTTTCCACCTTTGATGTTTTACCTTGTGTTATGTTGGAAAGAGTCTGTAAGATTCGAGATGAAGTAATGAATGTTCGCGATAATGGATGCGGTAGTTTACTTGGTGTACCGTTAGTGAGCACCAGGCTATCGTCAGAATGAAGAATCGGTGTTAAATCGGGCGGTTTAATGGATATAGCTGAGCTAGCAGCACTTTCTGCCCATTGGTCGAGAGAACTTACTGTAGACGCAACGCTACTAGTGGATACTTTATTATTTGTACCCGCTGTGGTTACAACTACTTTTGGAACAGATACAGGTTCCGCAATAGATTCAGTTTGCACAGATGCAATTTTTGTTTCGGATGTTTTACTTTCACTTTCATATTTCGCTATAGATTTTCTTAGAGTATCCAGCTCTTGTTTCATTTTCATATTTTCGGCTACCGTTTTCTGATAGGCGTTTCGTAAACTATTGAACTGAGCATCTTTCTGATTCAGCTGAGCTTTCAGCTGCATCACTTCTACGGTCTCTGCTAAATTAGTTTTCGCGAAATTTTCCTGTTCTTCTTGTACTACCCTGATACTTTTGACATTCGCAATTTTCAGTGGACAACCTGTATTGCTGTTCTCCATTTCTTGCACATTAACCATCTCTGTGTCATTATAGGTCTCAGGTTCAATAATCTTTTCTTGAGTCTTGTGTCTTTGCTCGATTGTTTCTTCCTTTTGTTCAAATTCTGCCGGTATGCCGTGCATGTATTCTTCATAGCTTAATGTACGCAGATTGAAAACTGTAGGTGCTTGCTGATGACCGTTAACTAAAGAAGGTTGATCCATGTTATTAAATTTTACATTCCTATCTAATGTATTTTGATATTCAATATGATGTGCATTAACATCTACAGAACCATTTCGTTTCTCTAATTTATCATTGCAGTTTTGTGCACGTTTTTCATTTTGAATATCACCGAATGCGTTCATGTCACTGTTCCTTCGAATTTGCTTAAGTTGAGTTTCAGTTACTTTGATATCAAGTTTGTTATTACCACCATTCTCTAATATTTGTGCTGAATTATAAATTGAATTACCATTTTCATTATTTTCTTCACGTTGCAAATCCTTAATAGCCTTCTCTGCATAACCTTTTATAACTTTGTTCGTTACCGTAAGCTTTAATGGATCAGTTTCATCTGTAAACAAAAAGAATTATAATTAGATAATGATTTAACATATAATATTATAATCCAACAATGCAAAGGTCTTCCTTACTTTCATTCTCCTCGTTATTTTTATTCGCTACGTATTCCTGCTCTTTAATACGCTTTTCCATCGACTTCCTCGACTGTTCCTTTATATCCCTAATGTATCTCTTCACTTTACTTTCCACATGTTGATATTTAAGTGGCAACGAATGTCTTTTGTGCGCGACATTGTACGCGATAGAATTCTGTTGTAGGCCTACATAGTTCTGTCCGAAGAGATTTATGCTATGCCTGTTTTTATTGTTGTACTGAGAATGTTTATTATTCTTAGTGAAACTTAAATCTTGCAACGATAAACTTCTTTCTTTAGGGTGTTGTTTTTGTCTGGAATTCAAGATAAAATCATCCGAAGCTCTGTCGTAGCAATATTGGTCGTATTCCGTCTCGATGTCCTCGTCATCGTCATGATGATGCAATCTCAAATGATTCTCATCTTCATCGTCTTCTTCATCCTCATCTTCTTCACGATCTATTTCATCCATGTCTACAGGAAAAGATATCAACGCATAATAACAAAACAAAAATTTCTAGAACTTAACGCTCCTAGTACTTACCTTCGCTGTCGACGTAATCCTCTTCTTCTTCGTCGTTGGAAGGATGATTACTCTCGTCCCCAGAAGATACCAAGTAAACGCTACCCCCTCCTTGATCGTCGCTAGGATAAGCACTTTGACTATGATCCTCTTCCATTGGTATCCTGTCTTGTTGTTTTGTATTACTGATATCCACATCTTCGCGCCTCGACGGGGTCGATACGCTGATATACGTCGGCATTTCCTCATCTTCTAACATAAGCTGTCCTGTTTCATTATTCAGCATGCTATTATCACTCTTTGATTGTTCACCACTATGATTTTCCGAATTCATTTCTGCCTCGTTCTCTTCCGAAGTGTGTTCGTTCTCCTCCGACATCGTGGATATTTATGCTAAATACGCGATATATTATAATTATAATGTAATCGTATGTCTCTTACGATTACGATGATCCTCGATTACAACACACACGTATCGACGGCACAGTACTACGTTTAATATTCATTTATCGCGTGCGATCATACGTTCCCGACGACCGCCATTACAGCTGCCGCCGATAGCACCTGCATTTCACTGCGTTCGTATATCCTACATTTTCATCGAGCGACTTTTTATCGTATATTCACTCGAATGCAACCACGTTTATTTACATTACGATTAAAGCATCAACCTTCTTATCAAACGAATTCTTATTAATCCAGTCGACGCGATCGGTACGTCGCAATTAAATACATAATTATTGCAAGATTAATGACCCGCGAATGTACAGGGGTGTGCTTTGTTGTTGTATAGAACGGGGCACTCGTTCTACATACATTCCACCAAATTCTTTCTTTATGTGTTGATTTAATGATAATTTGAAATACAGTTCATTACCGTCTTTAATTCTATTAATATGCTCATAATAAATTTTGTTTAATTTTATTTAACAAAAAAATTTCTTATTTTCTGCTTAAATTATTGTGAAGATCACATGCGCATGCTCTTATGAAATGGGGCTAAAATAAAAAAAAAGAAGGAACATCGAGATTTTTAGATACTCTCTGTTAGAACATAATTTCTACTTCCATGATTGATGAAAGTTGATCTTTAGTATTTTGCCGCGTTAGAATCGTACACTACTGACTGTTTGAACGGAAGGAACGTGGAATTGAATCGCAATGTCACTCACGTTGTTTCTATGCGCGGTGAACAATTGTTTTTTGTAATTATATGCAAGTAGTTTGTAACATACGATAAAGAAGCGTAGCCTCGATCAAATTAAGAGAATGTCCACCGAAAATAGTGATACACGCGTGATCATTGAATTCGGGTAACGTTGAAACTACATCTAACCCAACTTTTCTTACGGCGGTGTGTCGGTCGGTGTCTAATAAATCACCCGCTAAATTTCAGGGGTGGGGCAGAACTACTTTTCGATAAAAAGAAAAAATATGAGGCGAACTTACCTGGGGATGAATGTAAGTTTTCTAAATACTTTGCGATTGGATCTTTTAACTAGCCTCGTGGAAATTTTACAGGGACCATACAGAGGCTGCTCTTTTGGATAAAAGATAACCTCCTGAAAGAACGACCGGAACTATTTTTACAAGGGGACACTGTGTAAGTTGTTAATACATTGAGTAGCTGCACACCGGTAGCATAAATGATTCATGTAATAATCTCACATGTTACACGAAAAGATCTTTCGTTGAGCGCGCGTAAAATTTACAATGATACACGTATAGCACCACAAACACAATACGGTGTATTGTGCTAATTCGCACTTGCCTATTCAACCGATATATGTTGTTAAGATGGCGATTGGCTACGAAGTTCCACCATAGTAGTCGAGATGGCAGCACGACGCAGTTTCGGTGTAAAGTACGAGAATATTCAAATCCTGTTGTCTAATTTTAAAAAATCCGTATAGTTGTGGCACAGGCGAGGACCTCGGGTGTGCTCGGGTGTGGTTCTGCCAGAGAGCAAATGAGTGTACTATGATGAATACAGGGGGTGTGTGTGTATGTGTGAACCACGAATCATGATCAGTAGAGATTTCTCCGTTATTAGCAGTCCGATCGAAAATGTTTTTATCAGATATAGCATTGTTTCAAGAGAGCTTTCACGTGATTGTAGCAAACTTTTCGTAAAAAAAAGAAAAAAGCAATTTTTTGCGATTCTTTTTATGTCATGAGCTTACTGAATTCACCTTGAAATCCTCTAACCAATAGGCGTAAAAAAATTATAGGTGTATTTGCAAGAAATTGAAGGTGAAACACCATAAAAAAAGAGACGTGAAAGCTCTCTTAAAATCACGCTACGCCCGTGGTTCACCCTGTATACTTTTGTCAGTATAGACAGGGACAAAGCATACCTAGGTTTAGCATGGAACAGGGCTGAACTTTCACTCAGTGGTCCATAAATGTTCAGCTTTTCTGTATGAGACATTATACAATTCGTCAAAAAATGGTAAACCTTTAAATCTAGTGCACGGAATCCAAGTTTCAGCGTTTGGAGTTCACTTGTTTGAAAGTTATGTACGAGTAAAGTTGTTCGATTTCAAACGCGTTCGAGAGGTTCGACCGCTGCCATATTGGTTTCCAGATAAGTATAGGAGCGGGTATGATGAGTGAGCGGATTCACTAGGTCTGGGCTAGGTCTTGGATTCCCAGTATAATTATAATTTAGAGTTTTATCATTTTTTTCGCCGCGAATTGTATAATATTACATTTCGAAAAGTTGAACATTTTTGGTCCCCTGAGTGAAAGTTTAACCTGCTCTGTCTCTGTCTATACTGGCAAAAGTGGAGAGAAAAGACCCTGGGTTTGAGGTTAATTGTTAAATTGACACTTTGTGATTTGTTTGGTGCATATAGACGGCCTGGCATCTTGGTTCTAGTAAACGACACGGACTGGGAGTTGCTGGTAAGGAAAACAATTCTTTCTAACATTCATATCTTGAAAAATATTTATTGGTGTCGTTATTTACATTTTTAAGTAGAAGGTATTTTTACGTAGAATGAAATGTTCAAGAGAACAATTATATTGTTCACGGGGGTAGATCTAACTACACAAGGTGTCCCAGAAATATTATACTTCCTTGAAAGGGGTGGGCCAATGCCAAGGTCATGCTCTGCTGTCTACTTTGAAACACGATTCGACTTTGATACATATTAGGACAACAATTGCGTGCCATTAGAAGCCAGTTCTGCTGAATCTATCGTAATGCTATCTCCCGCGATATTACACCGTCTGTGATTATGCAAAAGCGATCTTAGGTGACGCAAGTTGCCCGATTTACCCCGCGTGGGGATCCGGAAGGGACCCGCGGCCCGTTTCACCACACCGAAGAGGCAATAACGCGTTCAGCGTAATCGCGGGACACATCTGCGCGCGACATCTGACAAACGTCCGGCAAAAGTATCTATCCGGCAGGTTTTTTTTCGAAGTCGCATAATCGAGCCACGGCGTAGTTGGCCGGGAACACTCTGCCATGCCAGGCAATGCTACAAGGGGGTGCTGAGGCGAAATAAGAGAACTTTTGGCCGTGGACGCGGTCGTGAAAGGGCGCAAATGACCCGGAGGCACGCCACACCCACGGCAAAATTATCATTTTAAATTTGTAAATGTACAAAACGCGAGTGCTATTAGGATGTGCTTCCTGGAGCACCCTCGAGGAGAAAAGAGGGCCGGCGCAGGGAGTAGCTAGGTGTAGAGAGCAGACGCGGGAAAGATGATGGCTTTAGCCATTATTATGATAATACCAACGTTTCCCGAAGCTTCTCTCGTATTCCTCGACCGCCGCGAACTCCACTGCTTGTCCTTTCTTCGCTTTTTCCAACCCCTCCCCCCCCCCCCACTTCTCACCGCGTTGTCCTTTTCTCTGCCCGAGTTCGCAATCCTGCTTCCTCCAGCTACGTTTTTCGTCATTTTCGCCTCGTAAATTAAAAGGGAAACCGTCATTCCCGTGGACTCGTACATTCTCGCCGGCAACCCTCCTCGCTTTTTCGCGATTCGACGAATTTGTTCGCATGCCGGTCCAATTCAAGCGGATAGTCCAGTGTTCGTCGAGTCACCAGCGAATTTGATCGCTTTTAACAGTATTTTATGTTTTCACTGTATTACATATCCCAACAAAAACATCCTGCAAACAGGAGCCAAGTTCTTGTGGCCGTAAAAAGTTGTGAGATCAAACAAAATGCGGCCGAGTTCGGTAGCTTAGAAATAACAAATAGTTTAAAAGAACGCTATTTAATTTTTAAAGAGTTACATGGAGGGCTAAATTATTCAAACTTGGCTGCTACCTAACACCTTTTATGGCCATTCGTTTAAAAAGTAACGGCCAAGTTTGAATAATTGAGCCCTCCATGTAACTCTTTAAAAATTAAATAGCGTTCTTTTAAACTAATTTTTATTTCTATGCTAACGAACTCGGCCGTATTTTGTTTGATCTCACAACTTTTTACGGCCATAAGAACTTGGCTCCTGTTTACAGGATGTTTTTGTTGGGATTTCATCAATTTTTGTTGAATCGAAGATTAACACTCTGCCGGCGACGCCCGGATCTGATTGCCCCCTCCGCCATAGACGATGCTGGTGCGGTTTCGTTTGTTTACGTTAGAGCGATTGGTTTTTTCATCAGTATTTGTTGCGACTTCGAAGCTAATAAAACGTATACTTATATGTTATGCTGCTATGTTCTACCCTACGTACCTATTTCGTAATGTTTTTTTCAATACAACCCCTTTAAGGGGTGCACTACCGTGCACCTAGATATGGCGATGCTTATGAAATAAGCAAAGTCATTCTAATAGTTCTAGGTAATTTCACAGGTAGCATCGATTGCTTCGAACGTCGACACTACACACCCAAAATTATTCATTATACCTGAAGAACAATCTTATTAAAATTTCCAGGGCGAGGGGGATTACAAACTCTGCTCCGGTGACACGATACTGTTCATATCCACGTTGCACGGTGGATAAAGCAACGGCGATGGCCAACGAACAGCACGATACAGCCCGATTCCTTCCGGGAGTGTCCCGTATGCTTTTGTATCCAGGCGAAGCGCGTGCAAGCGTGCACAATGTCAGAGAATAAAATGCTCATTCACACGATGTACGTTTCTTCAGGTTGTTCCACGTAACTGCTGTAATATTACGGCTCACATTTTGGCCGTTTTCCAAGGACCTCTGTGTTATTGCTCTCCTCTTGGTTCTCCCTGTCTTTTCCCTGTGTATGGCCAATGGGCCATATCCTGTCCCCTCGTTTCGAGCTCTCTTCGTCCTCGTCCTCTTTTCTGCGGCGAGGCACCCTTGGTTTTCAGGGTCGTACGCAGCTTTGCATGCATTACTTCCGCAATTAACATTCGTAGATAAAGGCCGGGACGAGGAACGGTGTAAGTTTAAGAAGCCGTTGCGCGGCGTGGCCGGTTGTAATTCAATCGGTTGATGGGCGGCTGTAAATTCCGAGATTCGCGGAACTTTGGCTCCTCGTTGCCCCGATAAAAACGAAATTAAGTTCGCGTAGTTGCGCCCGGGAAATTAGTTTCAATGCGGCCGGGATTGCGGATCGGACTCGTCGAAATTTAGCTGTTGCCCCGGCCGGCGTAAGTCTATTAAAGTAACGACCGGTTGCCCCTCCCAAGTTCACCGGGGAAAAATCTTTTCGAGGGAACGAGTGAAAGAAACCGAGAGAGAGAGAGAGAGAGAGAGAGAGAGAGAGAGAAAATGGGAAAACTTTCTGCGGAACTCTGTATAATTAATTACCGACGGTGGTTCTTCACGGTACACGATAAAGATCGCATCGAAGGTCTCCCGGCTTCCGCGAAGTTAATCAACCCCTGTTCCATGATGTCTGCGATTCGCCTTTTCCCCATCGATCGCTCGCCGAGCTTTCAACGCCGGACTCACACCCCGATTAATATGATCCGCAGGCTACGATGCTGGCGTCCCGGGAATCTGATTTCGCGATACCGAAGCCAATCGGCCATTAGGAGATCGATCGAGCCTCCGCTTCCGTCCTATTACTATATACCGACGATAAACAGTGCCACCAATTAATCAAGCGTGTCGAACGCCGGCAAAATCGATGAAAACTGGCTGATTAGTATCGACTTTGCGCGGGGAACGATCCCCTACTTAACGTTCATTTTTCATTTTATACCCTCGGCCATTTGCCAGCGTTTGCATTAAGCCTCGAAACTTATCCGTCAAGTAATAATCTAATTTTGATCGAAATTGCTCCCAACTCTCGACAGCGTTAGCAGTGTCATACCCGAAACTCTTTTCCGTGTGTATTCTTCTCAAGTTATTTAACGAAGAATAGAAATTTCATGCACGAATTGAATAGCTAACACGTTAGTCTGCGTAGAATGTCCAGCAAATTATAATTTTAACAAATACCGTATCAGCAAGCTATCCCCCGTTTAAACCGAAAAGTTTGATAATTTGTTTGAGGTCGAATAATTTACAGCTCTTTACATCTGTGAAATTTATAGCAGCTTCAGATATTCGTTTTTCGCTCGGAATATATATTCCCCATATGGGGATTGGGTAAAATAATGGGAACATTACTTATCAGTCGTTTAAATCATTCTTACTTTAACTTAAGCAGT
Source organism: Lasioglossum oenotherae (assembly GCA_028455765.1). Classification (NCBI taxonomy): domain Eukaryota; kingdom Metazoa; phylum Arthropoda; class Insecta; order Hymenoptera; family Halictidae; genus Lasioglossum; species Lasioglossum oenotherae. The sequence continues at coordinate 2,550,935 of CM052294.1, read as the reverse complement.
GTAATCTACTGAACTCTGTTGAATAGGGTCTATTCAAAATGAATGTTACGTTACATGTATAAAGGGTGAATTTACAAAACCGAGCAACATTATTGTTATAAAGCAATGCTATATCGATCGCGTTTGGTGCTCGGCAGTTTCACCGTCAAAAAGGAAATGAAATTCGTGTGGTGCGACGTTTTTCCATTATTCAGGCCACCTCTGTGGATGCAATATTTGTCTATCAGTCGATTCGGCAATTATAAATTTCGGTGCTTGTATTTCGTGCACAGAGGACAATGTATTTTCCCGTGGAAACGCATGGAGATGCGAAACGCATCCCCCCGTGAACCCGGAGTGTCTCGATCGCTAATGGTTCGGCGGGGTTGGATGGTCCGGTGATTAATTGTGTCAGCCATGATTACATTACAGAGGACGCAGATCCACTATATTATATGCGAGCGTACATGCGTGTATCTCGCGGACGGTCTGTTACACGCGCGTCGAACGCATTCGCGCGTGTCAGGTGAACGTCGTGACCACGGACTTAATGTCTTTGTCGTGACGCTGTACTTCGAGTCAGGCTGCGCTCACAATGGCCCCGATGTCGGACGATTCGGCCGACGTCCGGCGCTGTGTCTCTTTTTCGCACGTTCGAAAAAGGAGACAGATGCGTCGGACGTCGGCCAAATAGGCCGATATTGGAGCCACTGTGAGCGCGGCCTTAGTTGAGCAGTGCTCGTACCGTTGTAACGTATCCAGGTCTGTCACTAACGTGGCGGTGGCGGTGGCGGCCCCCTAAACGGAGGAACGTCGAACAGCCCAGAAAACGTTTGACGACGGCTTCGCATTGCAAAGTGTGCATGCATATTACAGGAGGCCGCAGCGCGGTTCGCCATTCCCGATGGCTGATCTCAATTTTCCGACGGTGCTTTGAAAGTTTCATGGCCCGCGCTCTCCCATTCGAATAACTGAAGCACGTTCAATTACCGACGGGGGGGGGGGGAGGGACTATACGAATTTCTAATTAACTGCTTCTCGGTAAAAGCGTTGTAAATACCGGGGGCCGACTCTTGTCAGCCGGCGAAATCCGGTCTCGTCTCAATGGGAACCGAACGACGGGAATGGAGTGCCGTAGGACGTAGGACAGTGATTCTGGGCAGGGTTGCCGTCTGCGAGTCCCGCCAGGCCCATTACCCTTCCGCCCCTCGCCAAGCTGTGCTGCGGAGCCCTTCTTTGCTTCCCCCACTCTTCCGCCGTGGGTAGAGTGGGGGAAGCAAAGGCAACCCTGATTTTGAGAGGTATTAGGGATTAGGCAAAGGGAAGGGGCTAGCAATTAAGAACTGAGGACTACGGAGTAGGGACCAGGGATTAGGGAGTAGGGATGGGGAAAGAAAGAAGGAGGGAGGGACTAGGCTATGAGCTATAAAAAGTCTGGGATTAGGGACTAGGGGCCATAGAAAGGGTAAGACTAGGGAAAGATTTTTAGAAGCGTAAACAATCGTTCTCTGGTCCCCGGTAACAAGTACTACTCACCAGATTCTACTTTAACGATCCGTAATTCGTAGCGGGACAATGAAGGGGCGAGGAAGCAATTAGAAACGAAACGAAACGAAGATTCAGCGTCGATCTGGCCGCGACTTCCCTCGTTAGCGGTTTAATTTTGCCGTGGCTGACGGTCGAAGGTTCCACGAAATTTTCCAAATTTCCCGATAGGTTGGTCCGGGGCGGGCGGTATCTGCCGATTCGGTCGCCGAAATTAGGGAGCACAGCTCCGGTCCTATTGAAATTAGGCGGGCCACGGGGAGTGGCCGGATATTCGTGAAGATGAAATCGGACGAGCGCGCGGTATCGTGGGGGAATTAAAGTTTCGCGTCGCGCCGGTAACGGTTGTTTCACTTTGAAACGTGGGTATAATTTCTGTTATCTTCGGGCGGGCCGGGTGGCCGCCGCGAAATATAAAATAATAAAGACCACGCCGGAACCGGACCAGAACCGGGAACTTTGGCTATTACCAGTGGAACAGTTCCGCGCAAACGCGTCTTCAACTTTTAACGGCTCACCCTTATTCCTTCGCTACGCTCCTCATTTCCCTTCGTCGTCGCGAATTTATGCCTCCCCGACGATGGTTTTCAATTGTGTTCGGAAAAGTGAATTGGCAATTGGACCGGGGGAGAACCGATTGTCCGAAAGAAGGGGAATGTTGCCAATGTCGGGCCACTTGAGGGGTCTCTTTCTAGATCAACGCTCTGATTGCAAAGCAACTTCGCGAATTTTTTAAGGGACACACATTTAGTATTGCAATCCCAATCTTGGCGTACTTGTTAACCAACGTTCGAATAGTGCACTCAAAACTTTTGGAGCAAGAATAATCATTTTCTCCAGAGCTACAGCGTTTGAAAAGAAGGTTTGCTTCTGGTGCACGTGGGATAGAGAATATGAGCCATTAAAATGATATTATTCATTACCTTTTCAATTCAATTTGGAGAGCATGTAACCACATATTAGGGAAACTGTAAATATTATATGTATTCCTAGATGTTACATAACAAATGAAATGACGTGATGCGATATAGGTGACCAGCGCGCATTCGGCAGTTGTCCCATATTATCGGTTTGCAACGAGGATTGCGATACCGGCATACTTTTCGCTAGTTTCGCCTCGCCGCGCCGTTCTGCTACCCGCCCTTCCCCTTGTTTTCGTTGGAAATTACTAAGTGCTTAGTCGCATAATTACATTCACCTTCCCCTCCCCCACGAGCACCACATTCATTTCGGTTTACCGTCGTCTCGCAATTAGGGTACTAATCCACTTAATTTCTTCCCAAGGCGAGGTCGGCTCGGGCCGCGCGGGCTATTTTATTTAGTTCCTACTTTTTTATATTTCGATGCCACCGCGCAGGTACGTTGCAATTAACTCGCCGAGTAAACCGGCGAAGTCCTATTTCTTTTCGTCCGGCGAAGCACACCGGCCCACGTAACAACGTGTCCGCTTAAGCGTTTCGGGAGAGCAGTGAGATGACTGGGCAGTTTCGAGGGACTTTTTAAATGGTCCTGGTGCCCTGTGCAAGTGATTAATGTCATTCGACGATTACGTCGTCCAGAAAGAAACGTGCGACCTCGCGCTGACGGATGGCCTTTTAATATCGGCCCCGTTCTAGAGCCAGTCCGCTGACAGCTCGATAATGAGACAATAAAATACTGTCTTCGAAGCAGCATCGTGCCCGCTAAATGGGGCTTCAGACTGTCAGCATTAACTGCTAATTAAAACATATAACAATACTCTTATCTTTTTTACCCAAAGTCCCTATAAAAGAAGTATATTTTTCATTGACCAAAAGATTCCTTGTGCTAGAAACATTGACAAAAATCTGTATCACTGTTGTCTCCTAGTGATCTTGAAAGTCTAAATTAAGACGAACCCAGATCGTTTACGCGCTTAGAAATTACTTGAATTCAAACTTAATTCGACACGCAAAGCGTTCCAGTTCAACTTCGAAGGAGAACGCTCAGTGGGATCGCACAAAATTTTTCTACGACCTCAGGATATTGCAAAATCGATTTCTTGAAATTATACATGTTTAACGGATTTTTTCAAGGTTAAAAAACGTTCGTACCATAATCTCCCTATTTTTACCATATTCTTCAAAGTTTCAGCTTTAATTTTAAAAAAATTTCATCGCTCTACCTCATTTCTATCGAAAGTTCTTTCATTTTGTCTCCGATTTGGACGAAAGGTCCCACTGTGCGGCGCGTCGGTTGCCATAATTCGCCAGTAGCGCCGAATCCGTTACCGATCTGACTCGGATGGGGTGGCCTAAGTAGTTTGTGCCGTGCATGGCTGGTCTTTGGAGGATCCGAGGAGGTCGGTTTGAAATTGCGAGCTCGTTGCCAGCTAAACGACGGTATCCAATGGCACGTACGGTCATATTTCCCTGCCGATCCAGTCCGGTTACAATCGAGCGGGAAAAGATCGAACGAGATTCATTCGTGAAAACGAACAATCTCGCGCGGATAACACCTGCCGTTTGCATTTGGCACCGATGCCAAGATCATCTCAAGAGGAACGACGACTCCTCTCGTCGGCCTACATCGCTCTTTCACTTGGCCAGTCCGTTCTCCTCTCTTTCTCTCTTACTCTGTAGACTAAGCTTTTTGCGAACGCGTACTCTTTCTCTCTCTGTCTCTGCTCGTTCCCTTACCTTTCCCCTCTTTCTCCTTTCTTTTCCTCTCCTTTTCTTCGGCGGCAATGTCCCCAAGACGTGGCCCATCAGCATAAAACGCGCTGTTTTATGAGCCGTAGCGGATAGACGGTTTCGTGTTACATCTTCCTCAAATGATCCCTCTTGTTGCCTCCACTCCACAACCAGCTCCTTATGCTCGCTGACTCCATCGAGAGTTTTCGGCGATGGCGTTGTTACCGTTGCCCCACCTATTATGCGATTCCCCTTTTCACCAGGGTCCTCCGGTTTGCGCACCGCTCACGAGAGTCCCATTCCGGCCATGTTTTGTCGCTTATCTTTAGTCACTGGTAAATTGTAGGTAGCCGGCTCGGCGTAGGGTGTACCGTAATGCACGAGCCTCGCGAGTCGAGAATGTTTCCTCCTGATGGGGCCGTATCATGGCGTTCGCAGCCCGTACGCATCCGTCTAAACTGTCTTGCCAACCTTTCTCTCTATTTTCCCTGCCCCCGTTGACCCTAGCCAAAAGATAGCACACGCGCGCTATCGTTGCACGCTTCGAGACAGCCTCGGAATTCTCCAACTTCCTAAAACGACATAGAAACATTACCTTCTAATAACGCAGCATTTCATTGCGCAAGAGTTTGAATTTATCGTGCGTTTGTCCCTTGTGCTAACTCATTCAAATTGGTGCACACGATGTTTTCTTTTAGAAAAGTATGATTTCTGTTAAAGTAACAGTGCGTAAATGGCACGGATCGCTCAGATTTAGTGTGACTTGTCAGCCAGTATTTTCCCAGGGTAATCTCGTATTCAGCTGGCATTATTAAGGTGTAAGGCGAACGGCGTTATAAAGGTTTATGAAGGAGGGCGCCAAGGACTTTTTCCCTTCTTCGGTAACAAACCTGGCGAACCGAGCAAGACAACAAGGTCACTGGCTGGGCCCGACGTAAACGCTTTCCTTTATGGGTCAAATTAAGCCGAGTTTACGTGCGATGTGTCAGGATCCCTTTATACGACTCCCCGTAAACCCTCCGGTCAAATAATTTCCCACGATATTGTCCTCGTAACCCTATGAAACCGCGATTTATACTGCGAGAGTACGCGCGTCACAGCGGTCTCATTATTGTATGCATAATTTTTTATATCGCCGCGTGAGCATTATCCTCTAAACCCCTCGAACCGTGATGTAGAACGATCTTCCTTTTATGAATACAGCCAGGTTTCTCCTTGTCCGATCGTAATAACCATTTCCATACTAGAATTCAGGTCGATGGGTATTACGATCTATCCTTCGAAGAGCCCGGCTGGCTCTGTATCCAAACAGAGAGACGACGATCGCCTCTCGAATTAAACCCAGACATTTCCTGCTAGTCATTTCCGGTGTCCATTTTGACCGAGAGTTACAAAACGATCCATCGAAATCCGAATTTTTTGCCACGTTTTTATTAACTCGCTTTCACGAATTTTCAGGACTATCTGTATGGGGTTAGGAATCTCTGCGGGGCTGGGAAATATTATTTTATACCTTTTAGTTCATTTTAAAATTGTGGTATATTAAAAATCTTTTTTATTTAAATTAATGATCGGTTAAGATCATCAGCTGTTTGTACTAGATCCAATAAGAAAGTTGTGTCCACATTGCTGGACATACAGGCATAAAATAAATATATATTTTCTTCTTCTAAGAAATGATGATTCTCGTTTGCTATGGATACAAGAAGTCCGAGCCGGACTTTTTCCATCGCCATTCGTTGAATGCGAAGCTTCCCAGACGACCTAGAAATTAAGAGGATCAGCTTACTAGGAGCATTGTGTTCCCCGAAGACTGGTTCGCAGTGAGTAGAATGATCTCGCTGCTGGAAATAACGACTCACCTGTAACGTTGCCTATGAAGGGCCGCGCTGCGCGCTGGGCTCTTCATTGGCGTGGAAGGTAGCGTAGAATAGGCGCACTGAAAGGATGAAAAAAAAGTGAGACGAACTGGAGGAGGAGAGATGGCGAAGAAAAAAAGGAAAATTTCTTCCCCCAATATCTTTCGATCTCCCGTCGAATGCACAACCCTGGCAAATTGGAAGGAATATACTGTTCCCCTCTGAAACCGCTTGGAATGAGAGGGAAGGCCGAGTGAAGAGGGATGGACAGGGGTGGCCAGAGAGGAGCCTGGATTGCACAATGCACGAGATTTCGTCCAGTCCATCGGGAGTCCCATCGCGTCCCCATAGGCAGCTATTAGGGCGTGGGGTTCTCGGAGAGGGATTCCCACAGGATGGCTGGATAGATGGATGGTTTGGAAAGCTGAGAAGGGATGAGGTAGGTGGATAATTTGTCCTGCATCCATCCCCGTCACCCGCTCTCTCGCCGGGTCCTCGTCGTTCCTCTTCCTCTTTAACCCGTGGACCACGGATCCTCTCGCTCTATCTAGATACCCCAGGAGGACAGGATACAGGACAGTCCTGCGCCGCTGACCCGAATCTCAACTAGGTGTCCATGTCTATTTTACTTATTCACTCGGTACAGTACACAAAGCTCGGACAATGTACACCCGTCGCGACACTTGTCCGGATTACGGGGACAAATTTTCGCGACTAGACACGCCCGAAACAGAGATTGACTGTTCCGAGGATATTACGCGACTCTGCACGCCCGTTCGCGAGTATTAACTCGATACCACGATACCTCGATGTATGTGCTAATCTATCGCATCAAAATACAGTTACTTACATCGTGTACAGTCGTTTTCTAAGCTACTACCGCTGACGTTGAACGCAATCTATGACGAAACTTGTTTCTTTTCGATGATTCTTTTGGCACACTTTTGCCGATATATTCGTCACGCTTTTCTCATTCATATGATACCAGGCGCGGCCGTGCGAGAGTGTGTGGGCACACGCATACATCGCTGAATTCGCATATACGTGTATGCAATTACAAGGTTTACGAAATGACAAAATTACGCTTCAGCATTGCAATGAGTAGTTCAGAAGTGGTCAATTATGATTCCTAACAGTCAGATACATGAGGCTACGGTGCCAAAAATGCATATTTTTACGTTATAGAGGAATAATTTGTAATATTCGGCAGAGACACCGCCTGTCACAAATAATAATATAGCACTGTCGAACAACCATGTTTGGTCTCATTTTAATTCAATTTTAATTCAGAAGTCCACAGTTATTCAGTTTGGCGGAGGAATACAAACGTAGCCTTAAATTGTATAAATTTAGTGACACATTCTGCCGACTATCTCGAACATTTACTGCGAAATACAGTTGCAAACTCGAAGTTTGCGCGACCAAGAAGCAAATGGTGTTCCCGCTTGTCTTCGTCTTCGTACGAATTTTTGTTCAATATGCGGTTGCACGTGTTGTGGCATTAATTTATCACTAGCCTGTACAGCTGATAAATCTTCGGTTCATGATTCAGCTGATTCTCGCTCGACCTCCTCGAATAGCACAGAACTTCGACGGAATCGATGGGACTGACTATGTCGTATTAGGTTCGTCGAAGTCTGAGTTTGGTCCAATTATGTCTGATAGGGTTTGTTCGGGTGTTATAACAGATTACGATGTCTGATACGCGTACGATAAGTAAAGCGATCTACTTGATTAGTTCGTAGAACTGCTTTGCCCCCATTCCGCCACAGATTGTCAATACATATCGTGTTATTACAAGACTGCGGATTTATGCAAAATAAAAATTCATTTCATCGATTATAATGAACAGGGACCAAACAGAAATTTCTTTATTTCTTTAATCTTGCTTCAAGGCGGTAGACTCTTTTCCGGGATTGCAAGGGTGCGGGATTCGCAAACACGGGATTTTTCAGTAAAAAAAAGCTAAATAAAAGATCGATCTGGAGCGCTATCTCCTCCAAAAGTCCTATTTTTTCGTTTACGAGGCATAATTTGCATTATTTGGCAGCGTGTAGCTATGAAGATAGCAGTTGTATGCTTCCAAATAATGCAAATTACGCCTCGTAAATGAAAAAGTAGGACTTTTGAGGGAGATAGCGGCCTAGATCGATCTTTCATCTAGCGTTTTTAACTACTAAAAAACCCCGTGTTCGTATTATCGAGAAATGAGAAGGCAAATCCTGCAATCTCTTGCAATCCGGGAAAAAGGAGTCTCCTTCTTTAAATTGCATCCAGCCAATTTTTATGATAAATGCGATTATCGCGAAATCTTCTGAGCCAATATAAGCACAGTCTCAGATTCATGTATTTCCATAGTATCCGTGGGCAACATTACTTTCTCCGGTGGCAAGGGTCACGAATTAAAAGCGAATCCTGTTAGGCTATAAAAGGAGCGGGCACTTTCTGATAGCTGTCGTCCTCCGCATAAAAATTGGTCGCTTTAAGTAACCTAACTTGTTGTTGTAAAGCAGAGCGCCGCGCGCCGCGGTGGTAAGGACGCGGCTACAAAGGTTTATGGAGAACAGAATTAGGAGAAGAGGAATGGGAGCGAAAAACCAAGTTACGGCCGAAGCTATCAAGCTGACTTCTTACTTCGGTAATACCACTCTAGTGTCTGCTTTCATATAGCCTGCGTCTCCCGCGATATTTCTGGGACGGGGTTGCTTGCTGCCGTGCCTTTGCTGTGCCGTTCGTTGCACGGGGGTGGTAAATGGCGTCGAAGAAAGACCGAGGGAGAAAGACTGTCGCGAAACAAACGCGCGAGAACGGGATGGCCCAGCTAGCAATTTGTATGTACAGTAAGCCTCTGTAATTGCCAGACCACCTATCTCCCCGTGAACGCGTTGCGACCCCTCGATACTTCTACTCTCTCTCTCTCTCTCTCTCTCTCTCTCTCTCTCTCTCTCTCTCTCTCTCTCTCTCTCTCTCTCTCTCTCTCTCTCGCAATTTACATATTATAATTTATAGGTCAAAGATATCGAGTCAGGAGGGATGCTGTCGACATTGCTCCGCTCCCCGGAGAGACGCTCCAACGGGAACACGATTATCAATGATAATTCCATTTGAATAACACTCGACGCCGCAAAAATTCGCCCGAATCCGCAACATTTCAATGTAGACTGCGATCAAAATTACGTGCAAAATTTAATATGGCTGTTTGACGGTATTGAGCACAGGCATGTCATGTTTTTTTACCATTTCGCTACAAAAATTGTTTCTTCTTCAAGTTTACTTTATTTTAATAGAACTATTTCATGTTTGGCATCAAATTTTCAACATTTGGTCGAATTTGTTGAACTGTAATTACTTTCGAAATCGATTGTACACGCTGGTCTGTTCGTTTTAACCTTTCCGCAGTTTTATCATTTTTTTAACGTTGAAAATAGCTACCGAACATAGCCGAAATACGCCTAAATGCGCATAACATATCGGGAAATCGATCGACAGATAAATAATTGTGAAAATGTGGAATTACAACATCCATTTAACACAAAATAATGCAATATGACTTCTCCCGCAAATGCTGCTTGCTTGCCACAAAAGTCGACATTTTTCACGCGAAAAAATTGACTGCTGTTCACGCTCGAAACAATTGCCACTAACTGCGTTTCAAAGCTTACAATTAGACACATACCTTTCAAAAAACATGTACTACGTTCCATCAAATACGCGATCGTTACTTAAGTACAACGACATCTGTCAAAAGTGCGGAAACTTATTCCCATAACGAATATTTTTTATACTAAAATCTTACATGGCTATTTGACATTATTCAGCTACATTAATTTCGCTGTATGGCGACTAAGGTGACGGACAATTTCATTACGTTTATACTCCGTCTAGCATCGGAACTTACGACTGCACAAGCAAAAGGGATGCAAGGTGAATCGTGTGTGGTGGCCTTTACAGTAAATTATGAACGACGGGAAGGTTGTAATCGTCGTGGCCGTGAGATACGAGGCGTTAATGCGAATCGAATTTGGAGAGGAGCGATCCGCGACGGGTCAGCACGGCGACGTTTTCATCTCGAAACGGGTTTATGCAATTTTTTTAATTAAATCGCCCGGGCGCGAGATAATTCCACGGAAGTGGAACGTCACGGCTCGTCCATTAATAATGAAGCTAAATGTTCCATGGGGCTGATGTAAGACCTTGGCCGCTCCACGAATGATGCCCCGACAGCGGAACACGTTGCGCACGGTGATAAAATCTAAGTGTTTAAGAAACGACGGAGCGAATGAAGATGTACGAGCTGAGGGTATTAGGATATGGAGACGGAGAAGGGTAGCTTTCACCGAAGGGTAACTAAAACGTACTTAGCTGCGAGGTTAAAAGGTGGAGAGTCATCGCGTGATCGTGGAACGTTATCCTAAAGCACATAACCCAGCCACCGGAGAAACAATCCGAGGGTAGGAAGGGTCGATTCTCTCTCTCTCTTCCTCTCTCCTGCTTTCTCCGTGACGGTGGAAGCACGGGCGAAGGATCAAGGCACCCCTTACTGTTACAGGGATCTCCGATGATTCTCCATTTAGATATAGTTACATTTAATTTTCCAATGTCTTATAGACACGCGACGGCAAATTAATTGATCATCGCTCTAAGTACCATCGATGACTGCGACCTCACTTATCTCAGATTGAGCTGCAGAGCAAGCAACAACGCTTTTCATACATTTTTTGTTCTACGTTTCATTTAAGAGAATGCGATCTTCCAGTTGGCGTACGAATTTTTTATCGCAATTCCTACAAACCGGAGTAAATTACAAAATTTATCTTTTTGGTGGAGTCAACCGGTTGGACATTCTGCAAAATAAAAATAAAAAATATATAAAAAAAAGCTTTTTAAAAACCACGCTTATATTAAAATGCACTAAAAAGGAGAAAATTATTTTCTTAGGCATTAGTGACTATAAACAAAAGCGTGGAGCGCTAAACTATATTGGCATAATCTTCGTGGCCGCTCCACGCTTCTATTTATAGTCATTAATGCCTAAAAAAAATTATTTTCTCCTTTTTAGTGCATTTTAATATAAGCGTGGTTCTTAAAAAGTTTTTTTTCTAATTTCTTTTTTAATATTGCGTTGTTATCCAGTTCTGAGCTGTGTTTAAAGTTTCAAGTCTCCAGCTCATCGGGAAGTGATTTAAAATTCGATTACAAGATTTGACGACATACAACGACAACTTGGCAAGCTAATACGAACGTGGTAAAAATACATAATAGCCTCCCTTTTTAATCTCTCCAATAAGGGAGTATATTTTATAATAAAAGCATCAATACTCTGAAAGCAAAGGTTTCACATTCAGTGTAATAATTTATTAACACGAGTATTAGTTGATCATATTTGCAAGCGCACGTTCTGTCAGTTCCTGTCTTGAACACTTTATTAAGACAAGCTTGTTAATCAACGATTTTGTAAAGGCCAGAGTGAGCTGGCCGTTGACACGTAAAATGTCACACAATATCTGCACAAAGTTCGATACAAGTTCCGTCAATCTGTATCAAAATATTTACATTATTATAATCTTCACGCTCCCACGTGCACACGTAAAGCTTCATCGCCAATAATGAGGCGAGCCTGACAGTAATTAACTGTCTACTAATTCACGACATGTTGCGGGTAGGATAATCCTGCTTTCAAAATCAGCGAGCAAAGATTTCGAAAATAGTCAAGCACACTAAAATGTCATTTCAGCAGCTAGGCTACTCTGGCTGTTACGGCTACGTATAGTGTGTCCTCACTATAAAACCTGTGTGCGAGAACCGGTGATGAAAAGTTCAGCAATCCGTAACATTAAGTTCGCGTCCCAGTTGATTACAAACGTCCCCGGTTTCTCGAATCGTTTAATTCCTTTCGCTCAAATGAAATTGCTCGCGCGCGAAAGAAGTTGCAGAGAGGCAAAGTGGAAAGTGGAGATAAAGGGCAGGTGTTTCTTCGCAGTTGAACAGAGAAGAAGCACGGAGTGTTTAATTCAGAAATGTTCTTGGTGCCCGCGCGGTGGCCGCACGGGTGTATCGTAATGGCGGGGCTGCGCTGATGGTCTCAGCAATCTTGCCGGGACAATCTTTGTTAATTAACACCTAATGGAGGCCGCATCTCCTCTGTCGGGTATTAGATATTAATAACCCTATTGGACGTGGCACAATAGTTGCCGGGGCGAACTTTTGGCACAAGTTACAGCTTAACGGCGCAAGTACCACGGGGCTAACGGCCTCGCGCGCCGCCATTACGGATCTTTATTGCGAATTCTTATTTATCTTTTCGCGAGATTTGTAGTCGGAGCCGGCGGCGCTGAATTGCGTGCGCCGGGGGGTTGCGGGGATGCGAAATTACACGTGGAGATGAACGCATCGCGGGTGCCCACGATCGGGATGCAGAAATATGTTGATATTATGCATCGATGGGAAATGTAAACTAACGACGACGCGCATGAAATATTTCCACCGTACGATCGAAATGGAACAAGACCGGGAACACCGATCCGAGCGAAAACAAGCTAATTATTTGCATTGCCGACTCCTTGCCGATCTTTATGGCTTCGAAATACGCCGGCGGATCAGCATTCTATGCAACTCTTCGTAGATTTCACACATCAGTTCTTCGGAGGCTTCTAAATGTCTCGAAAACTAAAAGCAAACAGTGGTGACACAAATACAGTAGTAGGGTAAGGTTGCTTAAGTCGTACATAATTTATATTTATTTGATAAATCCTGTTTTATACGATTTTTTTCGTAAGGGGTACGACTTGAGCAACCTTACCCTACAGTAGTATCTCCTCTCCGTAATTGAAAGAGTGGATAGATCAGGGATGGCCAATCTTTTGCATACCATGCGCAAAATCTTTTCACATACGCGTTCAGGTGCGCCATACAACTCGAGTACTTTTTCTATCTTCTTACGTTCGTTGCTGCGGTTGGAAAATAGAAATAGGGGTAGGATCTGCTTCGGTTAGGGGAGGAAAAGGGATAACTCAATCGCTCAATACGTTCATTGGAGCACTAATCTATAATAGTGAGAAATGATCTTTTGGACGATAGGGCGATCACTGTCTTGAACACCGCAATTCCCATCGTATAATTGTAAACTGTCAAAAAATTGCGACGAATTGATGAGTAAGGAGGCTGAATTCAATTGAGAGCTCTCAGGTGTTAAAAATATGAAGATGGATTCAGTTATGGCGCTTACTTCAAAAGAATAAGTATAGTCGCAAGGATCCATTGCGCCACAAGTTGGCCACCCCTGGGATAGATGTAGGCGTCAAGCGGATAAAAGAGCTAAATGACTTTAACACTTGCATTCATCAGAAATATTACCAATATTGGTTGTTAGCTCGTTCATCCACTCTCTAACTCCGCAAGTAACGATAGAAACGTTTCCTAACAGGGGGCTAAGTTAAGAGTGAGAGTTTACACCTTTATTCATGATGATGAGGATTTATGTTTAACCTAAAATGTTACTTGACACCTTTATCCATCCATCCCTTCAATTGTCGCATCGTCGGGTCGGCTGAGAACAGTTCTAGTAGAGCTGTTACATTCTTTGTAGTGACTGGTTCCAAGTGGAAGTGGGGATAAAATGTTGACAGTTACGCATAAGATAGAAATTGAGCGTGTATCATACTTCGAGTTCGTGAGAGTCGATGAGGAATTGCCGACGTAAATAATTATCGAACCTAAAGGAGGGAGGATAGAGTAAAAAGTAATTGGGTTATACAAATAAAGTACGTCTGGGAAATTACGATAAACGGGCGGGGGCGGTGTGAGAAGAAACGAGCCGGCGTACGCGGGGCAATTCCGCGGGAACACCGGCATGAAATTCCACAGAACAACCGCGGAATAGAAACTTATTATTCCTTTGAATCGAGCCAGCGTGAAATTCATACAACGTGCCGCGAAAGTGCCGAGAAATATTAAGGAGGCTCCTGTGCATAAGCAGCCGGCCATTGTCGGTGTGTATACGCGTGCCTGTGAAAGAATACGCGCTGAGAAAAGGTTCTATCCAGCTCGGGGGAATCGATCATTCGGCGCATGGACGTAATACTATTCAAAAAATTGCGATGGAGCCTTTTGTGCGATCGCGTGAGTGTCTGAGGAATTGTAAATGGAATAATAAAATATATATATACAGTCGGCCGCACAAAAGTCTGCGCGTCGAACTCCTCCGACGACGTTTGCTTTTGTAGAAATGTGTGTGTGTGTGTGTGTGTGTGTGTGTGTGTGTGTGTGTGTGTGTGGTCCACATGAACTTTCATCGCACGTAACAAACCTATTTAAATAAAAGCGTCTCCTCTGCAGGGAACTCCCATGAACATTAGTGTGGTTGCAGGCATATAAAAAATTAGGTTGGTATAACTGCAGCAGTCTGTGGATACTTGTTGTGTGATTAGTCGGTCGATCTTCAGGTAAAACGACGGTCCGTTCGGATTTTTCTTGTCACTGATTCAGAATTGTACGATTATTCTTGCGGGTTCTCGCACATTTATAGGGTTCAGGGACAATGAACTCCATCTTCAACATTCTGGAGAACATGTCCTAAGTATTCCTAAGGTCATTGGGAATACAAAGGGAGCTAATTCCATCGTTCCAAGGGCTTTAGAAATACAGCCATAGGGTGTAAGAAATATTGCAATTGTCATTGAGATTAAATATCGACAATGTTAGGGAATACAAAAAGGGCAATGATACTATTACACGTGGTTAATAATATAATGGGTCATAGTTGCAGAGGTTTCATGAATGTTCAATAGGGCTTTGAAGGATTACCAAAATCAATGGGGTACAAAAGGGGAAATTCTCATTCTAGTCCAGTCAATGAATGCTCATAAAGGGGGTGTAGAGGGAAATGGAAGGAACACAATTTTTAACTTTGGGACTAGTTTGGACTAGTTACAGGGAAAAAACCTAAAAGTCCCTACTCGTAGAAGGTCCCCTTTATCGGCTTTGCGCTTGTATCTCGGAAACTATGTGTCCTAATGATAAGACTATTCTATACAAAATTAAAGCTGACAAAATGTGCCATAAGATTGACTGCATTCAGTTTTTCGCTATCTCGCATAGTTTCCGAGATATCCGCGCTCAAAGTTCACTAATTGTAAAAAAGAAATTATAGCTAAATTTTCAGCACAACTAGTGAACTTTGAGCTTGGATAACTCGGGAACTATGCGAGATAGCGAAAAACTAAATCGAATAAATCTTGTGGCACATTTTGTCAGCTTTAATTTTGCATAGAATGGTCTAATCGCTAGGACGCATAGTTCCGAGATATAAGCGGAAAACCGACAAAATTGTGTTCCTTCCATTCCCCTCTACAACTTTCCGTTGACCGAACTATTCCTAAAAATGATACTAAAAAACGTTACTGGAAGTGTAAACTCGTTGAAGGTCTTGCGACCGTCGAAGAGTCAATATCCAATGATCTTTTCATAATGCAAAGGGCCAGTATTCCCAAGGATCTCGAAAAGATTTTCTATTTACGATAAGAACGTTCGCTTCGCAAGTACCTTGAGTTCGCTATTCCATTGTTCGACTTAATCCCGTTCAGAACGATATGTTCTTGGCGGATTCGAGCGCCGGATCACTCTCGTATTAGTTCCGAAATATTACAGATATCGGCGAATTCGAAAAGTCATCCCGTAAACAAGAACGAAGCGGGGTTGAAGTCTCCACGGAAGGAGCCAAGACGTCGTTCCCGGGATATTCCGGGCATGGATGTAACATTGAATATGCATTAGCGTCAGTACGTCGATGGTTCCTAGCGACGAAGGAGGGATGAACGGAGTCGACGGTGACTCACATTGTGACCGGAATAAGCAAACTACCCTTTAAGGTCTTCTCTTCTCCACGGGCAGGGTCTGCAACGGTTGGCCCCGTTGCCGATGCGACAGCACGACGAAGATCCTCGATTGAATTATCGTAATCACGCGTTTCCTTGGGCCGGCCCTTTTCTTCCTTCCAATCTCATTTACGCTTCACCGGGGAGGGGGGATGTTCTTCGTGAGGTGACTGCTTGAGAATCGCACGAAATCAGGCTCTTCGGCTGGAGGCCTGACCCCGAGACAACCGAGTAATTGCTGGAACACAAATTCCTTTGTTAAACTGAAACTTCTCGCGATCGAACAGGCTTTGCTGCTTAAGCTTACGCTCCGTTCGTCTAGTAAGCAATGCTCTGCTTAAGGGGGTAGTACAACCTCGGATTGTAACTAGAAAGGAACTAGAATCTTGCTATAGATTTTGGGTCGAAAATATGGGTCCGGAACTTAACGTTGTTTGACCTTATTTGGGCAAGTTTTGGGCTGGATGAGAGCTCATTCTAAAGAGGACGGTTAGATGCACTGCGCTCTTCTCATGATTTTAACGAGATTATGTTTATATCTAATAATATGAGGGCCCAAAGTATCATGTTGCGAATACGAAGAGAATTCTACTCCGATTTTTATGGTGAATCTTTTTGCTAAAACTTGTGGATAACACTGTCTAATTACGAGGTTCCGTAACTATGTTTACAGATTGGCAGGTATACTAACGTATTTGCAGATAGTATTAACGTATGCAGATATCATATATCCAAATAATCCGCTTACGTGTTTGTATGTATAATTAGCGATTCCGTTGATCGTACACAGGAAATTTGTTTATAAGTGTTTACAGTTTCGACCGCTTAATGCATTCAATCGTACGTCCATTCGCTTACACGTTTGCGTGGAACCGTTCTCAAATGTTCATAAAAATGTGACAGAAATAAATGTCTAGCTTCTCGAGATGGATAAAAGGGAGCTGAAAAATCTTTTTTTTTGGGAAAACATGGTAGAAAACAGTTGTAAATCTGCTCCCTTTTTTCCAACAGTATTTCAAACGGGTAGCTCAACCGAGGACCACAACAACAGAGAGTTAACCAACTACCGCTAGTTAAAGCATTAATAAACTGTGCGGGCACATTACATTGTATTGTTCAGATCACGCTGCTCTGTACTTGGCATTTTCAGCGTAAAAATCTGTCTATCTCCGGGCTAATAAGGCTAGGGAAACAAACTATCGCGACGCGACTATGTCCACGCGCGCGTCACTAATATCGTGTCATCAATAGCGCATAATTAGGATTGTGCGTTGACGGAGAGCCAGGGCGGAAGGGTGGTGTTAAAGGGCGAGAGATAGAGAAAGAGGGAGAGCAAGAGAGACGGTGCTAGATAGCTAGGCAGATAGATGAAGATAGACAGAGGGTGGTAGAGCTCGGGGTAGCATAAAGGAGTTAAGCCACAACGCATCAGGCTCACACGTGGGCGTGCGTGATAACGAAGCTTACCATCGCGATCGACGGGCGTGTGTGGCGTGTGCATGTGCAGAAGACGGGCTTGTGTTGCGTGCGTGCATGTGCATAACACGTGGACGGACGTCGGCCGCGTGGGTGGCTCGTTGGGTGGAGCCTCGAAGTTTGATATTACCCTGGCAAGTGTCCATGGCAATCTTATAACTCAAGTGCTCACTGCCTATAATGCGTGAAGCGTATCCTGGCGCACGTACGTATACACGGACACAGAGAGAACCAGGCCACGGATACGTGTCCGTCTCCGCTCCCCCCGCGTCGTGTAACAGCCATCCATGCGGTAGCTGTCCGTGCGGATCCGAGCTATCCGGTAACGGCAGCGCGCGCTCAGATTGCCACGGCGAGTTTCTCGTAATACTTTTGGCAGCTGCACGTCCCGGCCCGACCCGGCCCGAAGTTAAGTTTAAGTTTAATTAACGTGCCACATCGGATTCGTTCGGAATCGGCCGAGCCCTTTAAATTGTCACGGTACCCAAGCGTACAACCACCCCCGCCGTCACACATATGCCAGCCGACCTCCCGAAATTTTCTGCGATCCAAACGAGGCCGCATTTCATTCTGTCTCGCCCGGGGAACGAGTTATTAGCTCGTCACGATAAATCATTTTTTTCACGCCCAACCCCCGCGCGAGCTCTAACTAGTTTCGAAGCTGCCCCGTCGAGGAACGAGTTCGCCTGTTAACACGCTCCCGCAACAACCGACAGGAATGTTCGTAAATATTGATTTTTTTTCGGAGCCGAACACCGGCAAAGGTGATTCTATTCCGTCGATGAAATTTGCATGACCCCTCGCGCGCGATTAGTATAGCCGACCCCTCTCCCCGCATTAACACATTCCCGTTATGGATGACGAGACGAGGTTTTACAGAGTCTGGCTTTAAAATAAATGAATAAAACATTATGAACGCGCTTCAGTTCCTCGGTTCCTCTGCAGATTGTTACAATAGATAGATTATAGTTTGCATTTATATGAACAATAAATAGATTCAGACAACAGTTCGCAGTAATTGCGGATTGTTAACCAAGCTGCTTCGCTCGTAACAGAAATTTTTATTTCAACCTTCTGTGAAAGGTATATTTCTGGCTCTACGGACTCTATGGAGTTCGGTGTATAAAACTAATACATAGACGTAGTTCTCGAACATTTCGTTACTGTATACATTCCCGGCAAATAAAGTTCGATATCTAGCCGGTTATATAAAGGAAAGTACTGTAAATACGTTTAGCTGCTGGCGGGTTAAGAATCAAATATCCTGGGCTTACGAAATGGACGCGTAACGCTTGTTATCGAATTTCGATACATAACTTTTCGACTAATTGCTCGCCGGTAGCACGCTACATCGAGCCGTACGAGCTTATCCGTTGGTAATTGCGAACTTTCGGCGTCGATTTAATAGAAATCGGCTACAATGTTTCATTCGAGTGTCATAATCTATTATCGAACGGCAGTTTTTCGAAAATCTTCGCGCACAAAGCGACTTTTTCCACCGCGATATAAAACCTTATCTCTTGAATTTTAAACCGATACTTTTATCACTGCTACCTTTTCCCCGCAGAATTACATTCTATCATTGCAACGTCAAGTTGTCGGAGGATTTACGACTATAAGTGCGACGAACATTGATTAAGGAAGCTTCCCGTTCACAAGTATCGCCTTTGACTTTGATCATCTAACAACGAGCAACAGGTCGCCATGTTTGTACTTGCCAGATATGTTGCAAATAATGCAAGAGTTATGAACTTCTGCTTCACGCGTACCTTTCTTCGGTAACTTGGAGTGTAGTTGTTGAACTAAGTTTCATCGATCGCAGTTATGTTTGAACGAGGCTAGTTCCGAAAGAACACTTTAAATTGTAATCTCGGTTTTATGCATGTACAGTAGTGGCTTTGCCGTATGAAGATATAGACTAACGACTTTAGTGTTCAGCTCGAACAATCGATACTTTCATTTCGGTTCTACGAAGACGCCGCTAGCTCTCCAGTTTCACGAAATGATTGTAGATACATTGATTTTACGTTCTCCAGCGCCATCTTGTTCGAGAAACACGAAATGTATTATATTTATCAAAAAGCACATGAGGTTAATTCACGAATCATTTTTTCAATTATAGGAAGGAGAAGAACAATTTTTTCATGGTTTTACAGAAGTTTCAATTTATAGCATTTCTGAGGAACAATTGGGTCTTGTTTCCTACTCGCTACATCGTACAAAAATTTCTCAAAAGAAAAAGAATAACAGTGCGTGAAAGCAGAGTCTTTAAGCTTTAAAATAAGTCCAGGTTTGTTACCGTACGATTGTTTTGACAAGTACTTGTTTTGTAATTGTTTTGAGAAATTTTTGTATGATGTAGCGAGTGGGAAACAAGACCTAATTATTCCTCAGAAATGCTATAAATTGAAACTTCTGTGAAACCATTAAAAAATTGTTCTTCTCCTGCCTATAATTTAAAAAATGATTTGTGAATTAATCTTATGTGCTTTTTGATAACTATAATACATTTCGTGTTTCTCGAACAAGATGGCGCTGGAGAACATAACAAACTTATTTAAATTTAAATAAAAAGTACAAATCTACTGGATTACATACCAAATACAATATAATTCGTAGGAGAAAGGTACTAATTTTGAGTCCGGTAAAGTAAAGTTTACGCATTTTCTTGTCGGTAACACTTCCGACTAAGAATCAAGAAAACTGAAATCTCGTTACGGTCGAATCTCGCGACAGGACAAAGGCAGATATCGTATTTCAGAGAATGGGGTAAGGTTTCGCCTGGCAACCGCTTCCGTTCGGATAGCTGCACACGCGAAGTTTCTTTTAGGTTAGCCGTGGCTTTCAAACTTGTTTGCTCCTGGAATATCTTTAAAATTTCCGAGCGAAGTTCGGCTTAAAGTTCCTTATTGTTGAAATAAGGATATTGTCAGAAGCAACTTGAACTTATAACGCGGGACAAGGACAAACGTATGGCCGGGGCTGAAGTGGCGGCGAGCGAAAAGTAGTTTTGTAGGCTCGGCGCCAGGGAGCCGTGTTAACTTGTCTATTGGCCTCATTATAATAAACCAACAGACTAATCACTTACGGTGGAAACTGCGGGGAGTCGCTGAACTTTTTTCTCAAATTATTTTCTCTGGTTGGCACTCGGATGGTCTGCATTAGATTCTGCTGGACCGTTTTCAATCAGGTACACGTTTATTTTATTTATTATTTATTAAATTGCCTTGCCTCTCGACATTGACGAGGACTCTTCGATCTTAAACAATGTTATATCATATATTACGTAATTTTGAAAATAAGTATTTAATGTAAAGTTGAAAAAAATGTTTTTGACATTCTCACATGTTTTTAGCAGCATTTTTACCATCGTTTTTCCCATAAGTGCATAAAATCCGCAGTTAATTGACAAGCTGTTTCATTGAAGTTGTGTATGACGCCTACTTTTATGAAATCTTGATAAAGATATTGAATTCCAAATTTTTCTAACTGATCGCAATGTTAATGGACAGATCATAATGAACATTAATTTTACCCTGAAGCCAAAACTTGATTTCTGTAGGGGTATGTTAAATATAAGGGTTGGTTGCGAACTCACTTTTAAGTTTGCAGGAGATTTTAAACTGCAAGTTGCGTGGGTGTCGTTACAGCAACGGGGGCGTTAAAGGATACGTTGAGGGACACCAGCTCTTTCTGGTAGAATGTTTGCAAAGTTCTCCTATGGTAGACACGGTACGTCTTCCTCAAAAGTTAGTTGCAAACAGGCTGCAAGAAACCTTTCAGTTCGTAAATTGGAGGAGCTTCTAAATAACCGCAGCTTCTTGCGAATTTCTAGTCTTCCGGCGTTCCTCGGTGCTTCGGCGAACAGAAGACGAAGTTTCGGAGTCGAAAATTGGAGAAACGTTCCTCGGACATTGAAATTAAACGCAGTAATTACACTGTCATTTATATTTAAGAGCGGCCGTTATGCTGGTAGACTAAGAAGCTCACGAACGGGGAATACGTCAACCCCTCCGGTAACATCTGTAAGAAAACCTACGTTTTCTTTCCACAATTGTCATCCCTTTATTTGACTCACCTTTTAACTGCGAAGTGCAACATACATGTTTAAGAAATTTTGATCGGTAATTAAATCAATTGGATTATTAATCCAGTCGAAACGTTTATCTTCAACATAGACCTGGAGGATAAAGAATTTTTTCAGAAAAACTATTGAACCTTGTTCAATGGGATTTTACACGCATGCCTCTTATTATTTGAAGTACATTACAAAAAAGTAGATTACGAATTTACACGAGTTGTATATTTTTCTTGAAACTCCTGCATGTTAATTTTACGAATCCAGACAAATCCTTGGCACACATATTCTACGACACCTGTGCCCCAAGAAAATGCGAAGAACAATCGAATTTTCGAGAATGGAAAACCATCGATTTACCGCGCGCGGGTTCGAGGAGAATCGTTTCTGCCCGGTTGAATTTGACGAGCCCGAGTTTCCCTGGTTGAAATTGGCATAAGGCGCGATGCTTGAAAAAGTTTCGGCGAGGTGTTAACACGCCTGGCCGTTCCCATTTCCCGGAGCATTTAATCCATTCCGTTCCCGTCCGCATCGGATAAAAGATTAAACACGAGAGTCCCGCTCTCCTTGTTTCAAGCTTCTTAGTCGAATTGTGAGACTCCTCGGTTGGATTCTAGATGGGCTAGGAACGTAAAGCGTACGGTAGATAGCAAAGATAAGGTGAATTGAAACCCAAGGTGTTGGGCGAACAGGTTGAAGTGGTATTGAGGGTGTTGCTAGGTTACTCGGGCCCGGGTTCGGTAGATGAGAAGGTGGTAGGCACCGGGTTTACCGTGTGTATCTTCGATAGGAGGAAAACTCCGACCGCGGTACACCTCAAACGTTACGCCTCTCTCTGTCTCTCCCTTCTTCGACTTTAGGTCTTAATTTTCTTCTCATTTCCGGCACCCTTTCTCTCTCTCTCTCTCTCTCTCTATCTATCTTTCTACCCTTTTCCCACCGTGTTACAACCGTGGGTTCGCACCGTTCACCCCGTTGTCCTTTTAATTCCGTCAGTTTGTCGAACGTTATTTGATCCTGAAAGAGTTACGACATCCGAGCAGTCTAGCTACCGACCGTGTTCGCTCCCTACATTTGTTCTTTTAACCTCTTGTGAAAACCCGCTCTCGCCCGCTTCCGAAACATTTACATAGCAGGCGGAACACGGGTAAACATCGATTGTGAAATAGGAGCCCGAAGGTAATTTTCGTCTCGTAAATATTTTGCCAGCAGATAAAGGGTTTTGCGACAGGGACGCCGCGCCGTAATGGCGCGCCGCCATGCTCGCGTCAACCGCTGTTTCCGCATGCTGCTTCATTCAATGCAAAGATTCATTCGTTCGAACAACGGTTTCACATTTTGCTTCGTTTGTTCAAGGTACACCTAAATGTTCCATGTCATTGTTGGGATAAGTGTTCCTTAGTTGGTCGATTTAATATATTCTTCGAGGCACAACAGTCGTAATTGCATGTACCCAAATTTCATAATTGGTCCTCTTTGATGCAGAGCCAGTCTAGAGCCAATTTTAGGTCAGTTCGTTTAGACGAGATGGCGCCTAATCAGGAGGTCTGTCAATCAGTGCTGCGATATTGTGCAACATTTCACTGCTGCACTGTTATCAACGTGGAATCATAGCAAAACTGACACAGACGAGGTACATATTTTCTTCGGTGGCACTAATATTCGTGCGACCTGCCCTGTATAACGGCATTCGCGACGAGCTGAATAGAATATGGAAATAGCAAGCAACTCCATCTCGTGTTCATTAGGCAGTTGCGTGTTTATCAATGTTACCAAACCTTTTTTCTGCACAGAGGTTGAGAACATTGATAAATATCCAAAAATCTGAGGGTATAGTTCCCCCTTAATGTAACCCTACATCAATATTTGTTGTACTTACCTAAAATAACAACACAGAATATGTTAATAACTTGTAAACTATTGCACGTTCAGGGTAATCTCAAAGTTGTACGTGTACCTCGCAGGTGACTGTTTGGCATTGGTTGATTCAAGCGAGGAAAACACCTCTATTCTTGGACGACATCTATGTCGAATAGTTCATACTAACTTATACTACATTAATAAATACAAGCTAGAGAAACGTTCATGTTATAATAAAAATAACCTCGCAAAAATACTTGCCTCGCAAAATCAACATTTTCTACGTCCATTGCAAGGCGTGGAAATGAAATAGGAATTCATTACGTAAGCGCATAGCTTTCGATCATTTGAAAATAGTCTAACGATATCCTGAAATTCTGACGTTTTCGCTATCCCGAGTAGAATCGACGATTTTTTGCCACAAACGCATAAAATACGCGACTTATGGGTTGTTTCAGAGCGATATCGCGAAGCAAAATTGCTGTATGGAAATCGTAATTGGAAATTCGAAATCGGGAGGTGGCGCGAAGTAATTTGGAGCGGAGCCACCGCTCGGTTCCTTCTCCACAATCGCGGTCTCTGTTCCATTAAACCGCCGCTAGTCCGCTAAACTGCTGAATTGCATAAAGAAACAATTTTACAGAACGGTCCGAGCGCGGCGCGCCGGCAACGACTGGGGCGTATTTAGTCGCATTTCGCGTCGCGGCGTTAACGAGCTCTTTGCTCGGCTCGTTTATCGCGAATGTTCACAAATTGATCGCAATACATTCGGTTAACAGCTGGCCACTGTATGCAGCCCCCGTAGAACACCACTCTGGTTTTCGGGGACGATAACCAACAGCGAACCCCTTCGACCATGCGGCAACCCGATAGATATACCCGCGATCCGTTATGCCAGCCCCTCTTGTTCCGGCGTTGCGGTTGCATTAAAACAACCTGTTACCTCAGAACAGGTAACTCCGATCCTAGTTTTCTAATAACGAAAAACGGGCCCCGGGTAGTTAACCACCCAAAATTACGCTGCCCGTTCTGCACCCGACTTGATACCATCCGTAAATCTCGAGCGTGATTCGTGCCGAGCACGGTAACGTCCCGGTAGTTGTCCTGTAGCGAATTCTTGGCGTGCATTTGCGGCAACAGCTTTATGAAATAGACAGACAATGTTAACGATTCGGTAAATGTTCGATTTTGTTACGAACTGCAGTAATGCCTCGTTAGTTGACTATCTTTGTGATCGATTAAACTGTTACCAGCAAAATTAACGGACATATTCAACGATCCTGAGGATGTTTGTTGAAAGTTGAATGCTTCAGGATATTTTTGTTACGAAGTGCAGTAATGATTCGATCGTTGTCTCGGTTTACTATTGGATCGACTGCTGTTAGAATGATGTGAATTGTTGCTCCGGGATCAAGAAACGTTATATTGAACGATCCTAGAAATGTTTGTCTGGTTCAGATTATAATTTTGTTACGAACCGCAGTTACGTCTCGTTAGTTGTCTTCCTTCATGTTTGACTTAACACTAATTACTCAAACTAACAGACATAATATTCAACGATCCTAGAACCGCCTTAGAGTAACCATTCGAGTGTTAAGTGAAGACAGACAAAGATTAATTCTGGACGTGTTCGCCTAGGTCAGTAACAGTATCACCAATCACAGTAACGCCTCGCCAGTTATCGCGTCTGCTATCTGATGAGCAGTCTGTTCGAAATTGAAGGTGGAGAACATTGATAAGTTCTTGCGCCACGAACACGGTTCGAGCTAATAGCCGTGTTACCAATTACGGTAATGCCTTGCTAGTTGTCGGGTCCGTTGTCTGGTTAGTTATGTTTCTGGAACACCGTGTAGATAACAATGATTAATACTTGAGAGCCCTATCCGTCTCGACAATAGTCTGCGATACAAATCCGAGATCCAACGGGACCGTATGGAGCAGGCGCAGCAGCATTCGTCTCACGTATTGGGAACTTTGACGTTTTATCCCATATTCGGAGGGAGAACCGATCGGACGCGTGTATGTTTATTTAAATCCAATCTGGACAGTCTGGACTATCGCCAAGCACAACGAGCACGTGTTTGCACAAAGGCGGGTAGCAGATGGACTAAGTTAGATAGGACGACGCCATAACTCCCAGGCGATAGACGAGTAAATTGTCCGGCAGTCCTAATTTGCGTGAAATCGATGCCGCAGTGTTCTTGAACTCTTCGAGCACGATCCCTACGTAGTATCCCTAGTAATTCCCGGTAATTTCGACGATTGATCCCGGTGTTTCGCGAAGCGGAAAAATTTCGGAGCTGCCGTGCTGGATAAATCATCCCCCATTCGATAAAAGAACACTCGGCCGGTTAACTGATTAAGCAAAGGGGGTCAAGCATCGGTGCTCGATCCCGCCGCGCTGTCCCGGCACCTCACGACGGAGCTCGCGTTTTACGGCGACATTTTTCAGAAAAGTAACAGGCTGCTGCCGGCCCGGGCGAAGCTATTCCAGCCGAGAGGCTTGATCGTATGTATCGGTTCAATTTTCATTCCCCTCCAATTTTCCGCGACGCCTCTCGAGCCGACTCGATTCGAGTGGGTACATACTCGAGTTAACGACTTCATCCGTGCTTCGTTCGCTAATCGGCCGTCTGGCAGAAAGGGGAGAGGATTTTAAGAAACTTCGCCCCACCGTCCGACGATCGAACAGCCACGGACAAATTAATTAATTCGTTCGTTAGCGACGGGGAAGACGGTGTCGAGGAGCTTTGTTGTCTTTGTCGCAACCGGTTGGAAATCTTCGCATGAACGTCCTCTCGACGAGTTGATCATCTTGTGGACCTCTTCGCGTTTCATTCTTGAACGTCGCGTCGTGAGCTTGGTCATTAGTGGACTGCGGATTTTATGAATTCATGACGGAAAGGGGTAGGTGAAAAATGAATAGCAGAAAGATAAATGGGATTTAAACAATTTTTAGTTTGCTACCTTGGATTCATTCAAGAATTGATAATGATAATGTACTTTACGTGCATTCCTCAGAATTAGAACCCAGCAGCCTCGGATGCTCGACCCAGTTCCCTATCTAGCTAGCAAACCGAGAGGCGCCGGTACAGTTTTCAGGAGCGATGTAAATACAATTTCGCTGATTAACGCGAATAGAAAGTGAACGTTTTGTGCGGCACCTGTCTTACTGTTCGCTGCCCTTTGCTTCTCGTATAATATCGTGGCAAACGAGCTGCTGGAAAGCATCCCCCACGGCCATTTCGAGCGGAAACTCGTTCCAAGTTTCGGACACACGGGTACATCGATACAGACAGAGGGAGGGAGAGAGAGAGAGAGAGAGAAGAGTCATCGGTGCGCATTCGTACACGGGGGCGGTTACAGAAGCGCGTGCACAGTTTCGCACACTCGCACAGTGTTTCACAGAGGCCGAGTGCGAAGCCGGAGTTAGTGTACGCAGCAACGACGCTCGAATTCAACAGCTCTGCAATATTCCGTCTCTCGGAGGCACGAGAGGCCACGCTTCGCCGGCGTTACATTATTCCGCTCGCGAGAATAAGCAGATTCGATCGTGCCGCGGCAAAGGAAATTCGTATTACGCCGGTTCGATCGGTCGCCGAGACAGTGACTGGCAGCCAGACAACGTTTTCCATTAGCAACAGAAAACGCGCTACGTTATCTGTGCACGCGGCCGCTCGACGCGCCATGAATTCGAAACGAGCCTTGTTACGAATCTGATAATCTGATTTCTCTCTCCCCGTTCGCGCGCTGTCTCGCTTTTTTCTTCGGCCGCCCTCGCGTCCCGTTTGGCTTTTCGTTTCGTCAGGTCCATTATCGGTTCCGCGGCGACTTTCAGTATCCGACTCCGATCGGCCCGACTACTACGGTTCTCCCTCGCACCATCACAGTGATGAGGATTCGTAAAAATATTTTCCGAATGTTTTTTATAACTGTATCGTATAGTATTCGTCACGAGGAGCAATAGTCTCGAAGGAATAAAATGTTCCGAACTTTCAGGATTCCAATCCGATTCGATGCGACTCGGTCTGAAGCTCGGGTATCCGCACACCCCTATCGCTCATGCTTCTCACCCCAACAGTCGACGACGTCCCTAACGAGGAACCACCAGCAAACGTCGAATCGCGTAGAAATTGATTCTCCCTTTTCAAACAGAAACCTTATCGATTGGAGGTTTGAGTGGCCACAACAATAACATAAGGAAACAGTTAACAGCAATCTACAGTAACGCCTCGCTATTTGTACCTTCATATCCGATAAGCAGACTGTTTAAAATCGCAGGATCCTCGTGCTTCTGGAAGCTAAGGAGCCACTTTTATCCTTCGAGCGTACCGGTTCGTGTCGGACGATTACCTTTCCGGTTGTGGCTATTTCGTAGCGGGTTGTAGCGGGTAGATATCGCGCGAATCAAATTCCACGGGGTTTTCAGGCCTATCAACGGGCAGCGGGTAGGTTCTCGTCGTTGTCGGTTGGAACGGGCATCGTGTAGGAGCGATAAGAGACGAGCAGCAAGGGAAACGACGATACTCGAGGAAAAGGGCTGCTCTGAAAAGCCTACCGCAATCATCGTAAGGGGATTCGGGGATCCCTTTCGGCCGTTGCGTCATCCCGACTACCTTCTCCGGGTTTTTCGCCCCTGTTTCTCATTTTTTCTTCCCTCTCTCCCTTTCTCTCTCTCTCTCTCTCTCTCTCTCTCTCTCTAGCGTTCTACGAAGGCAGAAGTCGCTTTAATGGCTCCACGGAGGACACAGCAGTTGACCGAAAAAACAATTCCAGCTCCCGGAATCTCCTACGACGTCCACGGAATCGGTCAGCGATTCTGATGCTTTTTCTTCTCGCCTTCTCCGTCCCCTTTCATCTTCTTTTTTTCTTCTCGTTTCTCCTTTCCCCCGTCGACTCTGCCCCGTTTCGACCGTATACTTTTTACGACCGCCTCCGCGCGATCGCGGAGAGAGGAACTTTTTCGACTCCGGGAAATATTCTCGTTTTTTGAAACGCACGCCGGCGTTTCTTCTGTTTGTTCCCCGGGCGAACGTCGATACCATCGGACCCCGTTATTCCCGTTTGACAATTCTTTGATAGCCCGGCCGACACGTGAATATCGATATCCGCTCCAGATTATTTCCGATCCGCGCCGTCGATGACCTTATTTCGCTGTATGCATTAAACGGCTTTAATCTATCGCCCATCGGATATGTATTATCTCTCCGCGATCGGCTACGCTCTGTTTGCAGGAGACATTGGATTAACTTTATTCCCGAACGGCGTTTTTTCCCTGCGATAACCGCGGCCCGGAATTTATCGAGCCCCCTATCCGATCCGTCCGAACGTCTGCGGGATGATTTAACGGATTGCGTACCTCCGGTTGAAAAATAAGGGAAGTTCAATTTTTATATCAATATCAAAATGTGTCTCTTCAAACAGTTGAACCACCGCCGCGTGAAATGACCGGACTCATATTTTTCGTTTCATTATACTAAGTGCCCCAAAAATGTACTTCCTCGAAAGAGGCGATTCCCAAGGTCTCTGAAAGTCACTTTTTCAAGGAGTTATTAACGAAATATACGTTAATTAGGAAGTACTACGAAGATTCAGAGATCGCGGTGTTGGAAACATCGTAAACTGTTTCGAAAAATGTGTCCTCATATGCTACAGTAATTAAAACCACCCGATATTGTATACTGATCGTGAAACATTTGACACGTTTTCCTGAGCAACAAACTGTGCATACAGAGGGAATGTTTTTACAAAAAACAAGAAACTCTGGTCTTAGTGCAAGCAACCAAAATAAAATTCCTCGTTCCGTACTTTTAATGAAACCGGTTTGTATAAACCAGTTGTTTCTATATTTTGTTTTCAGGAAAGCTGATAGTAATCTTAGACGGATAAACTTATCACGAATATTCTAATTGATCTTTTATGTTTAATAATTACCTTTTATGTTTCCTGATTAACTTCCTGAATAAGTGTCTCAAAAATGTACTTCCTCGAAAGAGGTGATTCCTGAGGTCGTTGGAAGTCACTTATCAAAAGAGTTATTAACGAAATACACGGATCAATCAGAGCGCGAGTACATCGGAGGGGTTCGTCGCAGGGGCGGAACCACGCTGTAGCCACGGTCTGATTGATCGATGTTTATCATTAATAACTCCTTGACAAAGTCACGCGAAAGAAATTTTCACAAAAGAAAAAGTGAGTTCAAATGATCTCAGGAATCACCACAGCAAATACACTTTTGGGACACAATATATTATTGCTGCTATGCGATTTTTTCAACATTTTCAAGTGTACATAACTTCTTATGGGACCAAGTAATCCTCGTCCCGTAACCGTATCCGGCGTGGCCGGGAGTTTTACATACACTTACCAGATAAGGTTCGTTATTCGGGCAATTAAGATCGCGTGTTCTCGATATTTTTGATTAAGCTGCAATTCCACTTCCGACCGCGCCGCCTTGAGGAGGGATCTCGCGCCTCCGCTGCGGCTGCCGCTGAATTCCGAGAGATAAGTTCGCCTCTCTCTCTCTCTCTCTCTCTCTCTCTCACTCTCTCTCTCTCTTTGGTTCAGGATTTCCAGTCATGCATTTTCGTGGAGGCGTACGGGATAAGAGAACACCTCTCGGGTTTAGGAGGGTAGCAGACTGCGCAAAAGAAGAAGGAAAAGAGCCGGGAACGGCATACAGTCAGAGTTGGGCATTAGTCAATTAAAATTTGCATCAAGATTGATTGATTGATGTGTACGATTAAAAAAGGTAATCATTGAAAAATCGACGATTGATACAATCGATTGATGAAGTTAATCGTCAATCGTTGATTAATGAAAGAAATCATCGAAAAATCGGAGACTGATTTAATCAATTGTTGAAGTTAATCGCCACACGGTCTATCCATAAATTGTAATAAGGAGGGAGAGAAAGAGACAGAGAGAGATAGCGGAGATGGTGAATTGATAGAGATATATCTCAACAAAAACTCAGTTTATATTTGTTTCAGTAGGCATACAGTTTCGATTTGGTATTTCATTTCAAAATTTCAGCAGTTAATCATTAATCAATTATCCGATTGAATATTGCAATTGAAAAGAATGTAATCGTTAACCTCAATTAACGACTAAAGTAGGAGTTTAATTGTTAATTGTGATTAACGATTGAAGTAGAAATGTATTCGTCAATCGTTGATTACAATGCTAATTAGCTGGACAAAATTCGTAAGGGCGATGAAGAGTGTAATTTCGTTAGCAATGATGATTGATTCATTTTCCATTCAACATCAATAAATACCTTTTTTTTAAAAGCATAATTATTAAATAGCGCGTACATGAAAGAATAAGCATATTCATTTATTACAGCCACATTTTGCATTAGTAGTCGTGAAGAAGGTTTTGTCCAGCAAGCACCTCGAATCGCAGCACTGTGCGGTAGGGGAAAAAAGGGGAAGAAGGATGAGGTGGAAGAGAGTGCCGGCGTCAGGCAGCCAGGCAGGGCGAGCCGCCCGCGAACTTTTGCAGATATTGAATATCTTGGACCATCAATCACTTCGGTGCGGCAATATCCGAAAGTATTGGACCTATATTTGTTTCTATACCGAGGCTCGATGTATGGCTAGAGAGCGTCCTTCCGCCAGGCCGAGGGAATCGTCGGATTCAGACCCTGTTCACGCTGCACTCGTTTAAAGCTTTACTCTTCCTGGCTGGGTTCCTTCCGATCCCTGTCCTCAATATCCTAATTCTTCAACTAAAAATTCGAAATAATCCAATCTGTCTTGAAAAAGACATTCGATTCATTTAAGAGTACATTTGCAGTTTTTAAAGACAGTGTTACATTTATGCGGAAAGTAAGCAAGTAGTAAAATTGACTTTTGGACAGGCTCCAAGAATTCTCTCTACAGCTTTCCTGTATTTCTAACTATATCCAAGATATAACCCTTTCTACTTGAATGTCTGACTTCTCATTGACTTGTACCACTTGTAATTAGTAGTACAAGCATTCTAATGATAATTCTAGTATACCATATTTATGTTCATCGTTTTAATTGAATTTCTAGTACACAGAGTGGGTATTGCCAGTAGGATTGGATTCATCGCGCGCTTGTAGCTAGTCTAAAGTGTCTATAAGGCTAGATCCTCTTCTCTAGCCAGTCTGATCTGTCTACTTCGCAAGGTCATTTTCTTTAGCCAGTCTACAGTGTCTATATAATTATGTCCTCTTCTCTAGCTAGTTTAAAATGTCTATACAACTATGCCCTCTTCTCTACCTAGCTTAAAGTGTCCTCATCCATCTCCACAATATCTGTAGTCCATCCAACGAGACAAGAGAGTAAACGTAAATGCGGTTGTAGTTATTGGTTGCCACTCTCGGTCCTCAGGGGCGAATGTATACCATTATTCTACGGTACCTATGGTGGTTCTAAAAAAATATTCGAACACCCTTCAAAACTGAATAATTGTTAAAAGATTGAAATCCATGGGCGCGTCTCACATCAATGATAACTGGACTGCGGATCTTTATTGCAAAATCAAACATGTTTGCATTGATTGCAAGGCACAGGAGCCAAATAAACATTTCTTTCTTCTTTTAATCATCTTGTTAAGGTGAAACTAATACACCGGTGGCCTTAAATATTTTTAATATGTCCACTGTCTTAAATTGTATGTACCCATTTTTGTCATAAGTGCATAAAATTCGCAGTCTAATGATAACACATGATTTCACGTGACGTGATAGCGATGTGTCTGCACCTTAACTCTTTCTCTCTCTCTCGTTTTGTTCGACGAACTATGGTCCGGTCTACATCGTCGAATCAAAAGCCGTTCGTACCGGAGAAACGAAAGAACCGTTTCCTCGTCAACTTACACTTTATAACTTTTTCCTCCGGCGCGTCTACTTATCGGAAGCAGACGGTCGCGCGTTGTCGCGGCGCTAAAAACTCGAGAGACTTTAATGTTCTTATAGCATCTCGCGCCACGCTCCATTGAAAATATCGTAATTTATCTGTCACCGAAGCAACCATTTGTTCTCCGCGTTTGTTTTCTTACGTTCTCCTTCTTTCGTCGAAGCTATTCCCGTCGTTGTCGTCATTTCCGCTCGTATCTTCTCCGGAGGTGTCCTCGTGTTTCTTGCTTGCTCTCTCGACGACTCCTGTTGTGCCGTCTTCGATTCCTCTCCGTTCGTTTACCTTGCTCTCGATTTTTATCTCGAAACGACGATCGACGAGATCGTAGCGGATGGGTCCGCGAGAATAAACCGGCGTCGAAATAGTCCGCTCGTAACCGTGCGTCGCGACGCTGGCTCAGACGTATCCGCGTTCGGGATGTGTCCGTTTGTTTCATCGCTTGGACAATAAAGAACCGTTGAATCGCGACGCCGTTTAACGGTCTTAATACTCAAACTTTACTTCGACGAGAGACGAAGGTGTCGGTCGCGTTTTAAACGCGTTTTATCGACCGATAAAGAGCCTCCTCGTTCACATCGTCTTCCGCGGTGTCTGTTTTCAGAATAACACGGTGGATAATTTGTATAAGAATACAATACAATATCAACCATAAAAATAGCAACTACCATCTCCTCCGATAACTTTCATACAAAACCACCAACTTTTTTCTGGAATTTTTTAAAAATCGATCTTCCGGTCAAAAATCCCGAAAAAATTCACAGTCGTGTGTGCTATCCGGTAGAACGTTCATGAATTGTTTCGTAATTGTTTGTTAAGCAGAACAGAAGAAATAGATCATAAATCATTAAATCGTGCCCAACCTGTAACAACCCCCTGTGGTGGGGGTACCGACTTGAAACTAAGCACAAAGGGTTTTAGTTTGGGAGTTGAATTTGGTTTAGGGTCGCATTCGACTACCTTATACCCGGCTACACCGTTTTTGCTCCTTCTTGCAGGAAATTAAAGAGGTTCTAATCGCGCCGTACCCGTAACACAAATCGTAGTGCAAGGGGTTAATATTTTTCCGCAAATGGTCTTGCGCTCACAGAAATTTCGTCCACCGTATAAGAGACTTCTACACCCTCTCTGCCCTCCCAGGAGCACCCTACGCCCTCCATTTCCGTCGACAGATCGTGGCAAAGTGGTTCGCGTGTAGACACTGCGCCGCTGTCTCGATAGGGAGTCGGATCTCTCAAGATGGTGCACCTTGGCACTTTGCTGTACGAGACTTTTTTCCCCTCTCCCGCTCACCGTGGCTGCTCTACCGTTCGAGGAGACATATATGCCAAGCTGTTTCTTTCTGCAGCAACTGTTAGCTCCGTGTCCTTGTTCCTTTCACGAGCGAGCAGCAGCGCGTCGTCGCGATGGAAAAAACGGTTGCGAGGCGGAAGAGAAATTGCGGCCGGGGACGCGCGGAGGGTAGCTTCGCCTGAATGTTCCAAGTTTCTTTATTAGATCGGGAGTGTCCATCCGTCGGAAGTGGACCAAAATATCCCTGGCTCTCTCCGGAGCCTCGTGTAAGTGGCGAGCTCCGTCCCCGAAGCGCCAACCCCCAGCGGACGACGAGTGTTACGTTTGCATGCCGTGTTTATACCGGGATGCAGAATCTGAAGTGGCTTTTGGGTGGGCAAGGGCGTCCCCAGGAAATGTAATATGGACTAAAGATGAAATCTTTGAAGAAGTTTCATAGGTTTCTATATCCTGGAGGCAGCCGGGGGACGCGTCGGCTCTCCTTCCTCGTCAAATATTGTTCTGTATCGAGCGTTCGCAGTCGAGCGGTGACCCAATATCTCTCTCGCTCTGCCCCCGTGCCGATGGGATCGCGGACGCCCCTAACATTTTCGATGCAGACACATTCCGGCAACGTGACGCGCCGATAAAATACCGGAGAATACCATCCCTACCAGCATCTTCGAATATTAAGCACCGCACCGGAAAAAGAAGCTTCCGGTCCGCCTGCAGAGATATGCGAGGCATCCGTGTTACGTAGAGAGACTTTTGACCCTTTCCCTGTGAATAGGTGTCGGAACAAAGGGCCTACTCAAAAATTCAAGAGAGCCTCGGTGGCTCATCTTGAACGCTCACATGCCCTTCAGTTATGGCCCAAATGACGTAATGTGTTTCGGCATTTGTGTGTTTCAAAACAGTCGATGCCACGGTGCATTATACAGGTATGCCGACTTCCCTCAGAAAACTGTGATGGACGGTAGTAATTCTCTGGCCGCCGTCAGACGGCGCATGGTCGTAGGTACCGTATGTGTGCGAATGAGATTGTGTGTATTCGGGCGCGCTGCTCAATAAACACAAACTCATTCGCACACGTACGGTACCTACGACCCATGCGCCGTCTGGCGGCGGCCAGAGAATTACAACCCATCTATCACAAAACGTCAACGTTACAGAGATGCTAAGTCGGCACACCTGTATAATGCACCGTGGTCGATGCCTACATAAATTCAAGATGTCATTGCGCTTCATCTCTCTTTATTCTGCTGCGTATTCTCTCCGTCAACTGCAGATTTGGGAACAAAATCAGAACGAAGTTTGGAACGCAGAGAGTTCGAAAGTAATTTCAACGAGCCGAGAAAGATTGACTCGAACCGAACTAAAGCTGTTGCATATTTTCGGGGACACGTTCTTCTGTCGTATGAATGGACGTAATTGAGTATATCCTTTATATACGGTTGACTTTGTCAAAAGTGAGGGAGAATCGGCGTGTTTTCTTTGACGATATCGGCTCCAGGGAAAGCACCGAAGTCGACACGCGCGCAGCCTTTTCTTCCCCGATATTTATTTTACCGTAATTCTCTTTTTCCCTCTGCGCCGGTGCCGGTGCACGTGTCTCGT
Source organism: Lasioglossum oenotherae (assembly GCA_028455765.1). NCBI lineage: Eukaryota > Metazoa > Arthropoda > Insecta > Hymenoptera > Halictidae > Lasioglossum > Lasioglossum oenotherae. The sequence continues at coordinate 2,515,838 of CM052294.1, read as the reverse complement.
CCAATTTCGCGTATATAAGAGGAAATATTTTCGCGTGTTTGGAGAAGTTTAAAGCCACATTATTCTAAAGATCGGAAAAGTACCATTCCTATGCTAACAAGAGCTTCTTCAATTATACTTTGTCCCGCGGGCCTTCGCGAATTGTTATTTGTCCTCCTCCGTACACCGTTCCTGCTTCCCCTCTACTAACGTTTTGCATAATCTAATTTCGCCTCCTTACCGGTTTCGACCGTTTACCTTTATTATAATTAGTTTATTTCCGTCGGCGGTGTTTACGGGGATATCCGAGTGGCATCGGACTGCTTATTATTGTAGTATTAGATTAACGCCGTCGTTTAGTGTCTCATTTTCCAATCTCCAATTCCCCGGGTAATTGTAACACAACGATATGATAATAATGAATAATAATAAAATAATTTCTGGATGGAATCTTGACGTGCTGAATTCGAATAGTTTTATCCAACTTTTGGAATAGGACAATTGTAAAACCGTCTTCAATGCAGATTAATCTTAAAATATTAATTACTCTAACGTAAAATTGGTTCAAGTCATGGCGAAATACTCGTATAGCGAACGATATACAATCTAGTGTTCTAGAATAGATTTAATTTACATCAATATTCAGACCTGCCCCAGATCTATCTAAAATTGTGTGAAAATATATTAAGACTCTCTTAGGTATGTAATATAACGTCCAAATGTTCTAAATTAGTTAACAAACCTCCAATTCGCAAATCGAAAATTAGTGTACAGAAATTTTGTCATCGGCCACCCCAGGACAAGAGTTGGGCAAGAATTTAAGTTTATTTAGTTGCATATTTAGTTGCTTGTATAATAAAAAAATAAAGAGAAATACAAAGCATTTCTTCAAATAAACAAACTTTATTAATAGGTACACACAAATGAAGAAAAATCATAATATTTCATTTAATTTCAAACATAATTGTGTAAATACATATACATAATTTGAATGAATAGAACGAATGCCACGCATATACATATACAGATTACAAAACATAACAAAATTGTACAATAATTACATAAATATCAAGTAATGAAATCAAAGCGATATATTTTGTGCTAAAGCCTCTCTAGTATCCTTTTTAACACGTCGACGAAAACATAGTGTCGGTCAAATTATTTGTCGACCATTTCACAATGTCGAGGAAAACATAGTGTGGACGAAAGTTATTGTCGGTCGAATCGTGTTGATCAAAACAGTGTCGGTTAAATGAGTTGTCGACGAACCCATGGTAACCCTTTCACAAGCCACCGAAAGATATCGAATTCCCACGAACATCCACGGTGTTGATGGGCAAACAGACATTTATCCGGCATTGCTAAAATTGTCCTGGCAATTTCGTTCAAGCCTTGTGTATGAAATTGTCGATCGAACGCGATGCCGCGTGAGAAATGATACCTGGAAGTGTTCACCCACGTGTACGCACACACTACGCTCATTCTTTTCGTCGCCTATAAAGTCATGACGTTCCAACTGCACGCTGGGACGTTGGAATATACGGTTCTTTTATGGGGGTTTTTATCGCTGTGTAAACTATGCGATATCCTCCCATATCCGTTTCCGCTTTTACGGATGGCCCCAACCTTTTATCCCTCGTAGAATCGAGTTAGCTTTTCCGGCGAAGATGAATTCTGATAAATCGTTCGATTCGTTCGAGATCGTTAAAGAACATTCAGCTCTTGATTATATCCCCGTAACTCCGCCAGCCTCCATTTTCACCTTCTCCGGAATCGCATCAACTCGATTCTACTATTCTTCCCCATATCACTTGGAACCGTGAATGTAATTATAAACAAAATTCTCTAAGGATCCTTGTAACAAGTTAGAAGTAGCGATGGGAGCCAGTATGTACCTCGCAAACAGGTTCGAACTTTGATTGATTGAATTCGAACTCTTTATAAGTACTTCGAAGAACAGAAATATTAGGTGAAGTATACTCGAACCTATGCCAGACAAGTTCTAACCTTTTACAAGTACTTTGGTAAACGGAAATAATACTTGCAAGTATATTAGAATCTTGGTCGAACACATTCGAAACTTTTCTGAATATCGTACCGGAAATTCTCCGATTTTTCTAATCATTATTTTCTTTACCTTTAAAATAAATTATGTTGTCCTCTAATGCATAATTTAATTCACCATGTATGACTATAATTTTATAATCTATCGGAGATATTATTCTTAAATAGTTACGAATTTAATAAAGAAAGTGGTTAGTGAAAGATTCGTTTCCTTTCAACGAAAGTCATTACGCATGTGGTGGTATGCAAGGACGAGCCTAGGAATTTGTATACCTGGGACGGCGGTGAAAGTAAACAATAACAAGCAATTGCTCTAGCCCTTCTCCGCGAATCTCAGGTAGTTGACAAGAGTGGGGGACAGTATAAATTTCGAGGGAGCGAATATTTGTCTCAGTCTGTGCGTAATCTTGTTATGTGAGAATACGAAGGTAATATTGACGGGTGACTAACATAGTTTTGTGTCAAAACAATAATGTTGTGAAATATTTCCAGAAAGCATACAAGTAGTGATTTATATTTTTCGAGCGTCGAGTTTGCAAATGGAAATCGCATATATTTTAAAAGCAGGATCGCATCCAGAAAAATCAACGTTCTCATCGTATTTATGCGACGTGGATTAATTTATTTGCTACGAATTTCGCGAGGTAGAAATACATTCGTTAAACACGTAAATATGATTAAACTTTCACGGTTGCTAGTCGACCAGCCAGCATGTCGAACGCGAGTAGGGCTCGCGAATAGAATTCCTATTGACGGATTCGGTAAAAGTACATGTCGATGCCAGCGCGATCGCGGTGTAACCGTCGATAATTGGTCAATTGACTACCGGAATGCCAATTACGGTTGTGGCCGGGGGTAGATCGCGGTTTTACGACTTTTGCCGTGGCGTCGGCGTAGAAACCGGCCGATTAAATTGACCGTAGAAATGGATAGATCTAGCTGAATATTCCCCGGCGTGTCGCTCGTGGAAATCAAGTTCGAGTCACGGGATGAAGTCAGCGGGGGGGGGGGGGGGATGCTCGCGCACCCTTATTCCACCCTCGACGCTTCTGCGGCTAACAGTTGCCGCGAACTTTGATAATCTATATCGCTTACAGGCCGTGTCCCGACATCCGGGCCACCTCGACAGAAAAGTTCGAAATTCGGCGGCCGCCTTTCTTCCTTCTCAGTTCTTCATCCCCCTCTTCACGGAAATCAGCTGCAATTGCAACCCGCCGCAAGTTTGACGCGCCATTTTTCCTGATTCCACGCTGCACTACATCAAAAAGGTACGGTAACTTTTCTACTTAATTCATCTGCGAATTAAAATGCCGTTTCACCCCCATATCACAGTAATATCTCCATATATGTACATGTTTGTGAAATTTATCGACAGATTTAATAGCGCTCGTTTGTTTTTAATTATTTTCTTGTGAAACTTTTATCGACGCAATCGTGACATTTTTCTGATTGAAATGAGACCAACCATGACGTAGTTTAATTCACGATTTGATACAACTTTGATTATCCGAACTTATCATATAAACTTGTAACTTGTTTTTGTAAGTAACGTCTGGAAAATGTACTAGTAGTTCACTGATGGTAGAATATTATTTTAGAAATATTGTGGAAGAGAATAGAAATTATGATATACATATAGAAGAGATGAGAATACTCTTGACCAGTGTTGGGCAATAAATAAATTTATTTAAATAAAAATTTAATTAACAAGTTATTTATTATTTGATTATTCAAATAAAAAGCAAAAATAATTATTTATTATTTTAGCAAGTCTAAATAGAATTATTTAAAATCATAAAGTCAATTGATATTTACAAATACAATTTCAATTATTATTTGTATTGACAAATAGTTGCTATAGCAGGCATAAAACGCGCACGTGTTCATCGTACAAAATACATACATACAAAATACAAGAAATAAGAGAAGACCCAAAACTATTTATTTGATTTCCACCTCGATCTAAATAATAAATAATCTTTTATTTGCAAATAAGAAATAACAAATAGATCACCTTTGGAATGATTCAAATTACTTTTATTTATAAAAAGTTTCGTTATTATTTGCAATTAAAATCACACGTTTATTTATTATTTAATCATTTATTATTTAATATAAAATTTGCCCAACACTGTCTCTCGACGAATCCATATTTCTAGTATGTTTTATCCACAAAGGTATGTCGTTTCACCTGATCTGTTAACATACGGTTACTTTCTCCGACATTTATTTGCCTCGTGTAGTATCGTCGGGATCTCTTTTCGTCGATACAATCCGATATAAGAGAGCGGCTCTTAAAAAGGCACATCCTCAAGGTATCTTAACGTTCTTGCCTTTACGCATTTGATCAAGTGTGCATCGGTTCCGTGATTTTTCCTCTCGAAGAAATATCGTAACCGATGCAACGGGCCACTCGAACACGAGCCGGCTCGGTTTCAAACATTCGTGAACCGCTTTCACATGCCTGCCTGCTGGGTTCCGTCTGATTTCTGAACTCTTCTCCCGATATTTCCGGTCGGGGCTCGTTACCATTATTATTCAATACATGACTCGGTCTCGGAATAATGCAATACCACTCTCGGGATCCGAACTAGTTTGACGTGTTCGATTTTGTTTCGTTTTTGTAACATTCTACCAATGTGTACGCCATTCTCCGTTCTCCAAACTTCTACAAGTTAAATCGCCAATACACGAGTGTCAACTAGCAGGATCTTTTTATGCGAAATAAAAATTGTTGAGATCAATTCGGAAGAATCGGAAGTTAAATAGAAATGTAATTTCCTATAGGAAATTATGTAACTTTTCTCCCATTAAACATTTTTCTCTATGTTTCTTACGGTACGTGATATTTTCTCACCTCGCCAGAAAAATACGATTTGCTTCAACATCTTCCCCCGCAAAGGAAACACCCGTGAACATGTCGGCGGCTTCTGTTCGTGTAATGATATTTCTGAAGCGTATTTCATACAAAGACATCCAAAAAAACAATTCTGTATGATTCTATCTGAAAAGTTCGAATTTCGAAAAAAGTGTGAATTTCATTTGGAACATAATATAACTAGTGTCAATATTTTTTTTCAAGGTGTGCGGACTACGTACACAAATTCTCATGCCAAAATTGCAACGTTTAACATACTTTTTAAACAAATTATTTTTTAAAAAGTTAGTTTAGAATAAAAGATTCGTTACATTCAAAGACGCACAAATTGGATTTTGAAATTTTCGTCTGGACCTGATAGTTTCGGAGATATTCGATAAAATAGATTTTGCAAGCCCAACTTTGAGGGCTAATTTCACCCTGTTAACATGAATTCTGCGTCGGAATAGGCCCAGACTCAGCCGTCGAAGGGTTGAAAAATGCGTGTGATTCTAACTTCATAGAGAACTCGATGCCAAACTAGAATTCGAATTACATGTTGATCTAAAAAATTAAATGGAATGATATTGCACGCACTTCCCATATAGTATCACTTCTATAACAGACTTCAATGAAATTGTTCGAAACGGCATTATACGAGCGGTTGCCGTCGATAAAACTTTTTATCTGCGACGAGCAGGGAATGCGCGTGCGCCGTGATAAGGGCGTGATAATGAATGGAAACTCGATTTTAATTTAGCTTCGATGCGAGTTCACCGGGCACGTCGTTTCAACATATTTATGCAGGTCAGCGTCAGCTGCGAGCCCACTGGCACACGGTGAAAAATATCCTCGATAAAGTACCGCGGCTTAGCACGCTCGGAAATAATTGTAGCCTGTAGTGCGCGAGCCTCTCGATGTGCCTTTATCCGTATTTCCGTCCGGGATATTACCAACTATTATCGCTTTATTAATCGCTTTCTCTGTCTTTCTCACCACCCAGCAATCTCTTGTAACGTTAAACCGCGTGTAATATGTAACGGCGGCCGGAAGCAAGCGGTTCGGTAGTTACAAATCGACTGCGCCGCCTTATGCAAGTAGGCGTTTCTTTAAACGGTACATTTTTAAGTAATTACTAGGAGACAAACAGAAATTGAATGCTTCCCTTAATAATTTTGACAAGGCGTAATTGATATTCTCAAATTCTTTTAGTCTACCAAATTGTTTACGCAAAACCACCCCCGAGAAGTAAATAATTTTTCTCAACCATTAATAACCGATAAAAAATTCCGAAAAAAATATCCCAAATAAAGCTAGATTCTACCAGCAATTTTGCTTTTGTTTCACCCAAATATCTCAAATAACAACTGAGAAAACAAAACGTAAATTTCAAGCTTTCTCCGCAAAAGCGGAGATCTTAAATTTTATTGAATAGTGTTTTCGACAAAGAACATTGTGTAGCACGCAAAAAAAATGAAAACTGTCACGTTCCTTGTTACTTTTGACCGAAGCAGTGTTCCGTCGGAACCCAAGCGACTGTCCAAGGGTCGTGGTGGTTCGCGAGGAGCAAAGGGCTTGCGCCGATTTTCCTTATTCCCGTTCGTATTCCTTCGGGATGTGTGCTCTGGAGTCAGTTTGGTCGCTGTCCTTCCAATCCCGCGGTTCGTGCCTAGTCGACGAAGAGGAACACACATGCCAGGAATGGGTCTGGCGTTCTCGACGTGTGCGGACAACAAAATAAGCGAATAATACGCGGCTACATACCGAAAGAACGGAATTATACTTGCGGGAGGGGGCGGGCGGCAGGGCTGCGCTCGTCCGTGCATGTAGATGTGAAATAAGGACAGGGGCGATGGTGGATCGTGAGCGATTGTTCGAAAATGGCAGAGCTGTGGTGAATGGGGCCCTGGTGCACGGGGGCCAAATACTGGCCGTTCGCCAAATAAACTCGATCAAAGGCGAGTGTATATAATGTCGCACGAGGCCGCGCGCGCACACACACTCGTCCACGGTGCGACACGGCCGTATATCAGCTGGCCTGGGCTAGGTGCGACCATTAAAATTAAATATTGCCGGGCTTTCTGGATCAGGCACGCGTCGCCGGGCCGCGCGATCCTTCACAAGAAAATTCGAGCATTCGAAGGAAAGTCCGAAACGAAATTGAAAGAGGGGCGGGAAGAGGAGGGCGCGAAATTAATGCGTGCCGAACCAATTAACATACCCCCGCCCCCACTCTCCTTAGTTACTGGCGCCGTTATTACGCAAGAAATTTAATCACAATTTAATCACGAACGCCGCCGCGTAACCATTGCTCGTTGAATTCCCGACGCTTTTCCGGCTGCCTTGACTTTCTGCCGTCTCGAGCGTTACCTCTACTAGGAACACGCAAAATTAACGAATCCCCCCGTAATTGCGAATTAATTTGCCGGCGTGGAAGCTCGCAAAGAATCTACTGAACGTGGCCCGCAGTCGCTCTGATCACCGTCGCGTCCGCGCCGCGTTGAAAGGCTCGAAACAGCAGCCAATAAACGAGAATTCTTGCAGCCCCTCTCGCCGGAGAGTATGGCTGGCGATCGTGTCGCAAAAATAACTTTCCAGCGGGGAACACCTCCCGATGTAAGCGGAAACGATAACCTCGCGAGCGACCATTATTATTTCACGCAAATTGCCGCCGTCGACCGAGTGCGACGGGAATTTCTTTTCTTATCGGTTAATTAGCATGCTCTGATAAATGGAGTCGCGGGGGCGCTTTTCTAATTTCAGGATTTATTCAGCTTCGGTCTTGAAACGCGTGAGAAAGATCTGAAAAACGGCCTTTTGCTACCAATTATTTTTCAATGAAACTTTTCTCTGATTAGAACGAGACCAAACAGGACATAGTCCGAAGCACTTCTTCAATTTTCGTTTTAAGGGATGGCTTAATAAAATATTCTACGCACCGTTTTCTGTTTTTAAACGCGAGAGAATTTTGTAAAGTGACGGAGGTGACGAGGGATTTATACCCTCTAAAACCTCGACGATGACTTGGCTGACGCGCAATAGGGGATTTAGGGGATGCTTGCGAACTCGACGCGAAACCTCTGCCGATCGGAGACACACACTTCAGCCAAGATCTTAGGAACAATCGCCGATAATTTCCTCGATACATGCAGTAAACGGACAGATGTTACTGTGGCAATTTGAATAGGTAGACGCGCGGGGGTTCGGTTATAAATCCCGTCGATTGAACGTAAAGAACGAGTGCAAAGCGCGTACAGCGCAATTCCGGCCCCGACGGATTTATTGGTTCGTCGTTCAAGCAATTCCATCGTTCATGCTTCTGTATTTATGGCAAAGCCTGTCGCGCGACTAGCGTTCCTTATCGTTGAGAACCTGCGATATACTCGACGTCTTGTATCCTTGACAATCTTATTTACTCTGTATGAAACTCCCATTTTTTCCAAGTATATTTTGTAAGAGTTAAAAAGATATACGTAGATAGAAGGCTAGTCCACAAAAAATCGAGTGCTTAGGATATGTAGTATTATATTACGTTGTAAAGTAAGTCCTTACGTTCATGACTCTGTGAAAATCCATCCACGTATACCCAGGAGGTATCATGTTACGCATTTATTTGCTTTTTGACGTGAAAAATTCGCTGGGAACGATAAAAATTCCATAATCAACCAGAAACTGTATAGTGTACCCCTTAACAAGAAATATTGCGAAGAAGATAAAAAAATAATACGAAAGGAGTAGCTAAAGACGATAAAAATTGTGCAATCAACTGGAAAATTCTTCCTCCTCGGAAGAAACATTGTAAGAAAGATGCAAAACTAAATTGCGAATCTTTAGGACGATATTCGAAATGTATTTCAACCCTAAATTTCTGATTCTTGAAAATTTGTCGATATTCGAACTACGATAACTCCGTTAAAAAAGAAAAACAGTACAGCAACAAACCTGCACTCATTTTACAGCCTGAAGACTGTACTTTTCCAATATATAATTTATTTTCTGCAGAGATTTTTCGTATGTTAAGCCGGAGGTATAATTCCACGGGAAAATTATACAAATTCATACGTCTGTAAGAACGTCAGAAAATTCTTTTCTAAAAAATTACAAACAACTGAATCGAATATATTCGCCAATGCATTCCCGATTTATACAAAAAACGAAACCATGCAAAAATCCGCAGGGATCGGAAATCCGTAGTGAAAACAAGTTTCAAATGTTTGAGCCTTTCGAAAAAAATAATACTGGCGAGCGGTTAATTAGTTTAAGGGGGATCTCCACCGGTGGACGAGGGTTCGAAACACCGGGAAAAGTTAGAGAGCATGATTGTCGACACCCGTCAGCGTTGGATTATACATATTTTTTTAACTGGAACACGAATAGTCGCTTGTTCCGGACGAGAAACGAGCGGAACAGCCTAGAGCGGGGTATTACGCGCGCTCGATGAATGTTGGATAGAGCCCCGGTGGATAGAGAGCAGTGGCTAGGATGGGACAGAGCCGGAATAGGATAAGCGAACACGGGGAATACGATTGAACGACGATATCTAGTATGATTCCAGAATGGCCCCTCCATTTCGTCCCGGTCAGCTCGCCTCTCCGCGCCAACGTCCCCTGATAGTATATACGCGACTAGCATTACCTTCAAATACGGAGAGAGAAAAGCATCCTTGCGGATAGAAATAAGATTGACCGATGCCCCCGCCCCTCCTTCCTCTCGCTACCCCCTTTCGCAGAAGGCCGAGTCCACATGCGATTGAATCGCGAAACGTATTCGTCAAAAAGACCCCCGAAATTCATCATTCGGCCGCGCGCATTCGCCAGCCTGCATTGCAGTGGATGGCACGTTCACGGGCCATTTCACGATCGTATTGAAATTTCGGACATGCCAGCCCCGGATAAGTCGTGTTTCTTAGAGCCGTTGATACTCGAATGCCGGGAGGGGGAAGACCGTTTTAGTGATAAAACGAGGGATCGGAATAAAATGTACGCGATCCGACGGAATAATCGTACGGGTCTCAGAGGTGAGTGAAAAATGTGTGGCCGCTTTCCCGGGACTTTGGTGAACGGTCGGAAAAGATGGAATAAATCGCCGGTGTTCTGTAACCCTTTGTCCCCACTGTCCCTTCCGAGAGCCACCGCGAAGAATTACTATACTGTCGTTCAAACCAATTCTTACATAGCTACTACTGTCTTTACGCACATACGTTTTTGATAAAGTGTGCTGTTGGTATTAAACAATATTTTATTTCAGCGTGTATAATGTTTGTACAATGCTTTTCAACGACGAAAAATTTTATTTTTTTCTTGGAGAATACACAACAACATAATAAATATAAATTGTCTTGTTCTTTACTAGGAAATTAGGAACGACAAAATGGTCCTACTGTAATTGTAAAAAAATATATTTAAAACAAACTGTTTAGAAACCACGGGTATACAGGGTGTCCTAAAATTTGTGAAAATCACGAAAGGCGGTGGTTCCTGAGACCGTTTCAAGCGACATTTGCCTTTGCAAAAATGTTATCCGCGGCTTTGTTTAGGAGTTATTAACGAAAAACACGGACCAATCAGAGCGCGATCTAGACGCGAGTTGCCACAGTCGACCCGGCGCGCCAACTGTTTATTGGCCGTACTGTTTCAAGTATTGGCCGAGGAGCGGAATAGGAATCGGTTGATATGGTCCGCGAAGATTTGTAGGATATAGGTGGGACGACTGAATAACGGCAATGTAAGTTTCCTCGTTCCGACTGGAAAAATATTATTCGGCGGATAAGTCTTTTATCGTTCTCTGAAAAATTCCTAGGCGACCATCCTCCGCCGAGATTCGATTGTCTCTCTCTCTCTCTCTCTCTCTCTCTCTCTCGCTCTTCATCCCCTGTTCGAGAGAAGGGAGTGAGAGCTATACGACGGAATAGGTGGGAGAAAAAGAGAGGCAATTTAAGGGGATGGAAAGGAGGGAGGGGCGGGGCATGAAATACGATGGACGAGCACGAGCTGTAAGAGCACTTCCTTCGTGGACCTATGAAAACATAGTTTTCTCGGCGCTGCTACCCGCTAGCACACACACACACACGTGTACGCCACTTGTATACGATGTACGGGATATCCATTAATATCGCCACAACCTGCACGTTTACTTTAATACCTCGCCACGGGGCGTTCTGACTCACTTAATGTTATTTCTATTGAGACATCGCGCGAGGGAATGCGAGGTATGAGGAATAGAGAGGCGGAGCAACGAATCCGGTAACTAACAGTACCAAACATTCGGACCCTTCGCTAAGGGATATCTCCATTAGCTCTGGAACGCTTCTGTTGTGCTTTCCGACTATACTATTTGGAAGAGGAAGCATAATTTGGTTGAGAATAACAGTTTTTTCACTCTTTGTGGACGATCAGAAATGCTTTCCTTAATCCTTCTGATAATAACCGGGTACCACTTTCAATTTCTTTTTACAACTTCTTTAAGTATTGGTAAATAACTTCTTAAGTGTTGGAAATAACAATGTTCTTAGGCTATCACAGATTAATTTGACGTATAAAAACATATATTGAAACTACACTCCTAAAAAAAATGGGATCACATCTGCGAACCCGAAAAATTGCTACCAGTTTGCATGATCATAACTCCGGTCAAAATTGATGTATCGATATCGATAAACAATGGTTTGAAAGCGTGAAACCTTTAGTTTCACATGCTCTGTTTCAAATTGTTGCTATGTTGGCTTTTTACAAAGTTATAGCCAGATAAAGACAACATTGACGGTTAACAAAAAATTTTATGCAATTTTGTAACATCACACAGGGAGAAATAAATTTTTTTGATAAATCGCGTTAATATCATTTCGAAGGGCTATCTTTCCTGTATAAAATGTGTGTTTGTCGATCGTCGCGCGATTTTTTTTATTCGAGTTATTCAACAGTGAAGTAAATATTGGCTTTTTAACTTTAACTTTATCTTGTGCAAAAAAGTAATAGAAAGAGCGTCTCTTTCTCTTCAAGGCACTTATTTTGTTTTTTCAATTTCATTAATATTTCGATATACCAGATGTTTCTGAAAACCTGAGGTATCACGCGTTCAAACCATTGTTTGAGAGGAAAGAATGACAGATTAAATAGTTTCTTTCCACACACACACGCAGCTTGAGGGGTTACGTAATTATGCAAAGCATTTATTCAATTAGGGGCCTCGTTCAACCAAGAGTTCGCCGATAAAAGAGAAATACTCATGACTGGTCCAGAAATGGGCTCAAATGAAGCGATATTTTAATTTCGAAAAAACTGCATCCCCGTGAAAACCCGCTCTTATCGATCCCCGGAAGACTGCTGTCTCCGTTTAGCACTTAATCTACGTCATCGGTCCGTATAAGTCAGCTTCCTTTAAAGGGAGGGCAAAGCCAATCCCGTGGGAAGGTATCCTTCGATAGTCAAACAAATTTTCATAAGGCAGAAATGATCGGTTAGTTCAATCTGGCGTCTCGTCTCGTCTCGTCTCGCAGTGCCGTGAGCGGCGCGGCGCGACTCGGCGTGGGGGATGGAGAACGGCGCCGTGAAAGAGGGAGGCTGGGGGCCCAGAGAGATCCGATAAACCTCTTGCAATAGCACGAAGGCAGCGACAAGCTGATATCTACGGATTACGGACACACCGTATATACTTTATCCGTGCTTCCTATATACTTATACGTATTCACGGCCGTAGGAACGTGCTGCGCGAGCACACACTGTGCGCGAGTATATACCTACTTATAGTCAAATGTACACTACCGTCCATAAGTAGACACCCAATACATTCAAACAAATTAACCCTAAACCTACCCCTCGGTCAAAATGACTGGTTCCAAATTTTTCTTTTCACCACGCTTATATCTGTGGTTGTCAGGAAGAACGCTTAATGCTTCGATATAGGACATTGTTGGTTTTTAGGAAGCAAGGTTATTTTGTAATAAAGAAAACAAGCAGATATCTTTTAAACGATATTTATGTAGATGCTCTCTCTTCAGAAGCTAGGTTTGACTGATGATGGTCCGGAGCTGGCCGGTACATTTTATACCAAATACGTGAGTTATGTCGGCGTGCTATCTTTGTTTACAAACCTAAGATATCGCAGAGATTACTGTAACAGGACCGGCAGAGAGATGGTCCCTGGAATGTTTCAAACAATAGTTATCGGAACAGCATTCATTTCTGTTTCGACACCCGAAGATATGGTTCCTCGAATAATAGTTCTAGAAACAGATAAATGACGTCATATATCAATAGACATCCGTTGAATTGTATTTTTTTTCGAGCCTTTCGAATTTGTTTTCATGGCTTTTTCCTGGCAACAAATTTAAAAAAAGCTGTGTTTTATTTATTGTCACTAATGTCTAAAGAAATTTCCCCCTTTTTAGTGGATTTTAATATAAGCGTGGTGTTTAAAAAGTTTTTCGTGACGTCAACAGTGGAATGAAACAATGGAATGAACTGTGGCCTATGTGAGGACAAGCTTGGCACGTTAGAGCACTTGGTAAGGGACTGTAGGAAAGTTGAAAGAGGGATAGAGATAGAGGAGGTAGTGAGCGGGGGAGAAAGGACAAGAGGGAGGAGGTTTGGTTAAGGAAACTGGATAAGGAAGGAAAAAAGAGAAATGAGGGAGCAATGAAGAGTAAAGAATGGAGAAAAATAAAGAGCAATGAATAAAGAGTTGCAATAAGTAGTTATGTAGATACTTGGATAGTAGAAAGAGGAAACGCACACAATGAATGGGAAGGAGAGTGGCGAGTGGGTAATGAGGCAAGCTAACGAAAGACACGGCAGGACATCGCGAGGTATTTCGGCGGTGTCCGGGGGGATGTAAGTGTCTAGATACTTTTGGAGGATAGTGTAGGTCTGCAGAGCCTGACGCACACAGGTCCAGATTCTCTTTCGTATCCTGTATCTTCAGCCAAGACGGGTCGGGTAAGCGGGGCAGACGGGAAAGAAGGAAGAGAACATCGAGGAGTTATGAGACGACGGCCATCTTTAGGTATCCTTCCTTCCTATCCCGCTTCCTTCCTTCCTTCTTTTCTTACGATCGTCCAAAGAAGCCTCGGGGCTTCCAAGAGAAAACGAGGTCGTACCCACGGAGTCCTTGCGCCATAACATTCTCTATCGTTGAGAGCCATACATCATCATCGTGTTCAACGAGAACCGGGCACCTCTAAGTGCCTCGAATCGACCTTCGTGCCTCGGTCCTTTTATGCTGGATTCATCCTAGCTTTATCGCGGACCTCGGCTCATCCTCGGCTCCTTTCCCGACCCCCCACCGACCCCACGTAGAAGACCACACCTTACTATACTCACCTTCACCTGAAAAGAGTCTCCACGGTGCGGTACTTTCTCGTTCCCCGATTTTCGGCGCTCGGTGCACCGATGCGTTTACGTGGACTGTTCCGAGACCCTACGGAGACCCTTATGAATCGTAAATTCGGGTTTACGCGCGATCACCGGGTCTCGAGGCCAGCCAGCCGAAATTGCGTCCTACGAATTCGGAGATCCGCTGAGCCGATAGAATGGCTTAGTTAGTTAACACAGTAATGTCTCGATACTGTTTCTTCTCTGATTGCGTATCGGCGAGACAGCAAAATATGTAATTAGATAGATACTTTTGTATCCGAAGCAGATGGATCCGAAGCTACGGATACATTTGTAACTAGTATCTGTATCTACTTCAAAGATCCTTTCGGATCCTTCAAGATCCTTTTGGAAATTTGTATTTAAATACAATTTTTGCACATCTCTAAGGTAGTCAAAAATGCCCTTGAACCGAATTATATTAATTCCGAATTATATTTATATAAAAATATAATTATATAATAAATTAGTCAACAGTTAGTGCGAAAATATTTATTTTACGTAAAACACATTTTTCCTGATTTCGTAATAATAATAATGGTTCGTAATAATAATGACTGGCGTCGAGCTGGTGGAGCAGTCGAATAATTTGAACGGAAGGGATTTGTAATAAATTACGGTGACGAGTGGGAGCAATTTCTTCCGTGTCAGTTAGCACGTCGGTCCCAGGTTGATCCGGAATCATCGGTCAGAGGGGGGAATCGGTAAGTGGGAACAGTTTTATCATAGTTATTTATCTCTTAGATAGATTAGGATCGCGGGGAATCCTGTTTGATAGATAAGGGCGGCGGATTAGAGGGTGCGTTCATCGTTCGACAGGTCGCAGGGTGCACGCAACCCGATTGGTGCACACTAATTATACGGGCCAGCGTAATTCGATTACCGTAATCGCATCGTAGCCCGGTAATTGAACGGCTAATTAGATTAATTTAAAATTTCGCTAATTTGACCGGTTCAATTAGTAGATTACACTCGCGTTCGTGCAATTTGGCTACGGTTACCGAAGAAATGCTCCAAGTACGAGGTGTGAAACATTATTGGCCATTAGCTTTATCCATTTGTAGCATTTACATAGTTATGTTCTAATTTGAATGGATTTCCAGATAGCTTTTATAATGCTTTCTGCCTATCGTCGGAAAATTTGCTTTTTAATTGCGGCTTTAGAAGTAACAATTTAAAGCAGTGGACGGCTGACAACGTACAAATATAATATCAATGTGTTAGTTTTATGCGATTGAAACCGTTGAAGCAACAATTTCAATTTCTGATTAAGTAAATTCAGTTTCTCGCGAAACTGTGAATTCATTGTTAATTTGTATCTAGATGTTTGCTGTTTCTAAGTTACAGCATTTTCTTTCCATTCGGAAGTTAGGACACTAGTCTCTCGACAATTTACAAAACAATTTCGTTCAAAGAATTAGCCAGATGGGCTGCAATTAGAGCAGAAAACAGGTTGCTCTGTGGAACGAAAACGAAATTGGCTTCGCTGATTGGGCGTCATCCCGCAGCGTGAAAGAAGCAGGCGCAAAGGAAAATGACGGTTTTTGCGGGCATGTTCGTTAGCTTTCTCAGCAATTAAACTGTCTTGACGTTAGCCAGCGAGGATCTTGGCATAGGTACACGGTGCCGGGTCATCGCAACGATAAGAAATCGGTGGCGAAGAGGACGGCGAGGGCCCGAAACGGCGCGGCGGGAAAATTCAATTTTGTCTCTGCGTCGCGTCGCCGCCGCGAGGAAAGTGCGGCGTAAGGCGGACGTGCCACTCCGGCGAGTAATTGACGCTGATTAAAATTCCATGGAGAAGAGCCACCCTTCCTTTCTCGGTAACGTACGTGTTAAAATGGAAATGCCAATTCCCGACCTCTCGGCCACTCCGGCCGGAACACGATTATGTCACCGGCTCCTCTATGAAATGTTTGGATTCCGTCCGTTCGACCGCACATTCTTGTTTGCGGCTCCCGAGCGGAGATTTACGGCTGAGCTAGCTTCCTAATTGGCTTTTAATGGGTCTTAGGAATTCTTTCAGGTTCTATAGGCACGCGGCGGTCTCCATGGCTCAATTATTGCTCTGTACTTATTGGTCCTAATACAAACAGCGCACAGTAATTGTAAAATTTTTGTGGCTCGAGTTAGTTGAATGTCTGAGGAACAATCTCCCATCATTCATTTTCCCATTCATGTATCCATTAAGCACTGAAATTTGTCGGAAGTTGAAGTTCCGTTAACCCGCTTTCATTTCTCAACGAATTCATCTATTAGTAATTGTTACCTTATTTACATACACTAACAGATTTTTGTTTTATGGAAGTTTTTTTAGCCAAGTATAGGGTATACTTTTAAGAGAAATTCATTTTTGTACCATATACATGTTTACAAGATTTGAAAAGCGTCCAAGCGAGCCTCAACCGGGTCGGTATTCTTTGTTTTGCGCCCCAAACCTGGTTGCGCCCGTGGCGGGCGCCTCTTTCGCCACGCCCTCGTTACGGCACTGAAAATCAGCAACGTGTAAATATCGTAGTGCTTCTAACTAACACAGAGCTGCATCTCAGGGCTGGATAGATTAAAATCTCGTTAGGTGGTTTAAATGAATTGAAAGGAGGAACCTCGGTATTTAATCTGCGCTCAAAGGGCCCGTTTAATTCCTCTGTTTTTGCGGACATTTGAAAGATAATGTCTCGAACGGCGTTATTGAAAACAGTAGATTTGCAGGTGTTGTAATATTGAACAATATCACGGTGTTCATCGTACCGAGGCTCGGTGTTCTGTCTGATAGCGGATCTCTCGGTGCGGCCACGGACGATGTATATCGCGATTAATATCGCACGCGGTTAAACACTGAGGAATCCGGCGTGTGCCGAGTGCTTTTGTGCACCTGTATTAATCAGCAGCGCAGAGGATCGCGTAACTAGCAATAACATACGCCTCCTGGAACTGAAGCATACCGGCGCTAATGAACTCGGTTAATTGTACCGGGGTCCCGGGCCTCGGTTTTCCATATTACAAAACCCTTATCAATCGTAACCTGTTCCCGATGACCGGTTAACCGGGTGTTTAACGCACTCGAATAAAAGCCAACCGATTCCTATTGTCGCAACGTTCGGCCGTTGATATCAATTAGTTGCGACGCCCGTGCCGTTTCGACGCGTTATCGGATACTGTCGTAACAATACTTCTCGCCTGCCCCGCCGTCGATTGTCACCGCCGATTCCTGTAATCGTCAATGGTATCGCGTTTCGAGCACTTACTCGAAGCCCCGCGCCGCTCATGGCGGAATCCACGATCGATCCGGTGTCTGGTGGCTGACACAATTGACAATTGATGCGGAGACGCCTCAAAGAAACTGTCCGACAGATTGGCTTGCGTTGCTTCCCATTAAACTGCGGAGTTGCCTGCGGGACTAGCCCTCATGCAGATTAACCCGTTCCCGTATTATGTCCTCCCACAATGGTCGGAACTTTGCCTTTAACAATTGCCCGATGCAATCCCCGATGAAAATTGATATTTACTGTATGGTTACATTTCAATGTAAGTTAACCACTCGGCTGTGTAGCTCGATTTTCAAATTTCTTTGCTCGTTTACTTTACATTGTCCTCGATCCGAAGTATTCTAAAAACGAATGTGTTCGAATTTTCACAACAATTTGAACGTTAATTAATTTGAATGAACGAGCAGATCGTGGCAATTACGTCGAGCGCGTCGGAAATCCGCGCTTGACAGCGCGGTGGATTTTCTTATGCGAGTTTTGGCCGCCGCGCCGCGCCGGGGGGAACTTAGCCGGCGTTGTCGGGTATATGCATAGATAACAAGTGCATTATGCCACATAAAATCCGGGATGCATAATGTATCCGTGTGTATCTGTGTCAGCTACCGGCACGTAAACTTATCCGCGCGTGTTCACACATAGCCTCGGTTTGTTGTACGCCATCCTGAAACCCACCCCTCTCTCCTTCCCAACCACCCCCCCCGTTGGCAAGTCTGCATACATTTACGATATACGTGTGTACACAGGCCTCGGCGGTGGGAACCATCCACCCTCCAGCCGAGATATAATACATAGTCGCTCTTTTACCAGTCTTACCTCGCCTTATTTTCGTGGAAGTATCGTCTCCTCTTTCTCCTCCTCCTCCTCCGCATCCTCCTCTTCTTCTTCTGCTTTCTCCCCCTTTTTCCTCCTCTTCGTTTCGCCCGACAGATTACCCGGCTTTCGAAAGTACGTCGTACATAAAATATGATGTTCAAAAAATAGATGGTCCTTTATCCACCGTGTAGAAGGATTTTCGTATCAGTGCTCCTATTTCCCCGGGCAGGATTTACTGTTTATTACGATTACCGGGACGTACGTACGAATACAAAGAGCTGCGTGAAAAGATGGATTTACTGCGAATACGCGTATCCACCACCACCACCCCCCCCCCCCCCCCGCGACACAGGATATCCGAAGCAGACTATTCGCCCCTTGTCGGGATCGGTTCGCTTAATTCGTTTGAGCCGGTTAATTCGTTTCGCTGCTGCGAATCGGCACGGTATCGGTGAATTGTACTGTTTTGTTACCCGGATTCCGAATAATTTATTTCACCCGTGGCCAGAATTGCTCTCTGTCAACCTTAATTTCTAGCTTTGCTTATTTTATCACCGCATACCGTTTTGTCGCGAATCCTATCTTGCTGCGGACCTGTTCAAATGATGGAACCTGTGATTCCATGTACTAACTGATTCGATGTATAACCCGGTCTCACAGACCCCACCGAAATAATACATTGTATTATAGAAATAAATACCTTTTTCATAAATATAAGATTAGGCATTGCTTAAGAGGCTTGCAATTTATCAGAGTAAAAACGCAGATCCACGAAATTAAATTTTTATTATTCAAAAATACTTAACAACTGTCACGCGTTGTTGCAACGTTACAATCAATCTAAAATCTCTGGGGTCTGTGAGACCCCACCTAACTAACGTCGGGTTAACACTAAAAAATGAACATTTCTAAGCCATAAATGCATCAACATCCGCAGTCCATTCTGGTAATATACAAATACAATTTTATTTCCATTGACATTCTGTTGAATTGGAGAAATATTGCTGCAGCAGCGCGGTAGAACCGAAAACACGATCGCGCCACAAGAGAAACCAAGTTAACAATTTAGATCGATACACGGTTAGCAGGATCTCGAGGCGTGGATAGGGCGGTGTCCGATACAGCCGCGTAAAACTCGTTGGGGCGAGTCGAGCAAATCGTTAACACCGGTCGACGATTCTCAGACGACCGTCCGGTATTGTTCCTTTTTCCGTCGGAAAATTATGGCCGGGTCAACGGAATTTCTCTCCCATTGTTATGGCCGAAAGCTCGTATGGTTAGACTATTGAATCTCTGGGCTGGATTTTTTCGTTCGCTTTTACCAGCTCGTACATTACACCCTCCGCCTCGGTCCTTTTTGCTCGCGTCCCTCCACCCCCTCCACCCATCCTCCCGGCGTGCACATGAAAGGGAAAGAGAATGGACTCAGCCCGAAGAATGGGTTCTGATTCTGTTCCCGGTGGAAACGGAGGTGCTGACGATGCCATTTGTCAATCCCCCGTAACTACCGATCTGTACGTACTACTTCACCAGGTACAAATTCATACGTGTGCAGGATACGTCCGCAGGATTCCTCCTGCTGAATAATCATTTCTTGTTTGTACCGTTGCAAAACCCGTTCCTCTTTGAATTTTTCCGGCTCTGTTTCCGATGCGGTTTCTTTTGTATGCCGGGACGAACAACGCTGGACGATATCGAGATTTGTTTTCCGACAGAGAATCCGTTCAACGATACTGTAACACGCGATCGTGGATTCTGAGCTGTTAATTCAATATTGAAAATTTTGCTGTTTAGTACTTGATTAAAATTTTCTCCTCTGTCAAAGTAACCATCTTTACGTCTCTCTTTACCTGCCTTCACCTTTTACGACGCTATTCTGGCAGAGAGGGGATATCACTTTTCCCCTCCACTCGTGCTCCCTCCCCTCATCTGGTGACACTGCTGCCAGTGACCTTTTTGTCATCTCACCACAGTATGTACAATATCATTTATTGTACAAATCAGTAAAGATTTCATCTAGCACTATAAACTTTATTATGAATTATGATGTATTTGGTATGTAATCCAGTAGATTTGTACCCGGCGCGGATGCAGATCGATGTTTCGATCCTCTAGGATCAATAGTTGAGGAGCTATGGTCGTTTAAAGTTGAGCATTTTTGACAGGTCAGGGCGCCGCACAGTGGGTCAAATCGACGTTGTAGCTGTTCATGCCTATTTCACCATTATTTCAATATATAAAGACCACATTAAATAGGTCGTTGGATTCGTCTTGGAACAAAGACGAATATTATTATTATTATTATTATTATATTAATAATAATATTATTATTATTATATTATTAGTCCGTGAACAACTAGAACGTCGATTTGACCCACTGTGCGTCGCCATATTGGTTTGTAGTGACGACCGTGAGCCGATTACCTTGCCGCCCCCCCTCGACCTAATCCTAACCAACTCAGTAAGCGGCGTGCGACCGACACTGCAAACCAATATGGTGGCGCCCTTATTTGTCAAAAAACTGGAAATATGCTTAACTTTAAGCGACCATAACTCCTCAACTATTGATCCTAGAAGTTCGAAATTTCGATCTGCATCCGCGCCGGGTACAAACCTACTGGATTACATACCAAATACATCATAAGTCGTAGGAGAAAGGCAGAAATTTTGAGTTTGGTAAAGTAAAGAGCAGCCTTTATTATAAATATCCGCAGTCTAGTTCTGATCTTACAAAGTTCTCGTTTAATTTTTCGCGTAGGATTTCATGTTTCCCGTACCCGTTCGGAGTCTCGCCGGCTTTGTTTCCGCACCAGAAACATTTTCTACTCTCGTGACTGCCTTTCATCGATATTAGACTTGTTTCTTCGGCCGTGCGTAACCAAGGCTCTCGTTCACCGATTGGAACACCAGATAGAGCACAGCGGCGGCTGTATCTTTTTACTGGTTTCGTCCGTTTTTATCGGTTTCGCGTTATGAGCGCTATAAGGATAACAATAACAATTAGCGCGACGCATGGATGGCTCTCGAGTGGGAGACGCTCGCGGGATGAAAGTAGTTTTCCTTCGAACGTGCTTGGAACTTGGTTGGCTGGCGATATCGGCGGGAATGTTTCGCTTCGGATCGCTGTTCCCGAGTTCAAGCCCAAAAGTATAACGAGCTGTGTGCTCGATGCCGATCCTGCGGTTTAGGGGAGTTGGAACGGAGCTGTCCGCTCGTTGTTTGTTTGTTTCTCCACAGAGGTATATCCCGGCGTTGCGCTGAAATCCTGACATTGTTTTATTTCGCTAAATATTGGGTTGACCGATGAGAGAGAGAGAGAGAGAGACGCTTGTTCGTCGTACACCATTTTCTTATGACATTCGCACGAAATATTATAGAAATTTTTTCGTTGAATACATAATATTTTGCGAGATATTCTGTTTATTAAGACATCTAGAAAGTATACTTTAAAACATACTTTACGCATTCATTTTCATATCCGATGCAGACAATTTTTATTTTGCATGAGAATCCGCACAGTCCACGCATTACAATCTTTGCACCCTTAAACCTAATCACGGATTCATTTATTTTTATTTCTATCACCAACAATATAAGCTAGATATTCATCCTTAATTATATCTTTCGAATATCGAATATCGAATATCTAATGCTCTCGGCGCGAAGATTCGGTCATTTGTTATTTTTACAAAGCAATTTTGCAAACTGCTAAAGTAATTCCGACGTCTCGATTTTTTTTCAGATCGTCGTCAGGCGTTACTAGAATTACGTCTGCGAATAATTATTTTATTAAGAATATTTTGAAATTCAGAAATGCAAACCAACAAATTAAATCTCTACACAATATAAATTACAACTGATTTGTTGGTTTGCATTTCTGAATTTCAAAATATCCTTAATAAAATCATTGTTCACAGACGCAATTCTAGTAACCCCTGACGATTAACTGAAAAAAGATCGAAACGTCAGAATTACTTTAGTAGTTTGCAAAATTGCTTTGTAAAAATAACAAATGATCGAACCTTTGCACCGAAAGCATTAGATATTCAATATTCAATCCTTAGTCTGTGCACGTTCTTCCAGTACCCTCAAACTGTAAATGTGGGTCTTTCATGCCTGATGCATTTTTCTGTAATAATTATTTAGGTATATTATAATGTAAATAATATGAACCAAGATACGAGACTTGTACGAACCATCCGAAATTGCTCGGACACGAATGACCCCTCTGCAGTTTAAGCGTTAAGCTGCCCGAGTACCTGGCGCACTAACGTTACTTCTCGTTTCAGAAATATGTTAGAAAACGAAGAAGAACGTATTGCAACCCGGAAGATTCTTGTTCACTACCACTGACGTGGCAGCGTTTTTCGATTTACCTCGCCGTTGCACGGAGAAGCTTCCCGAGCAGTCGACTCGCGCCTCGAGCGCTGATGTCCCCACACAATTCTTGATTTCGTATCGTTTGGACAAGAATTGCGTTTGGACAATCATAGCCTGAGACATTCAATTCCCCGGGGGTGTTCGGCGTTAGCATCCGGGAGAGATTGCGTTCGCCGTGAGAGATTTTCCCCGGTCGTAATCCTTGGTCCTTAAGCGGGTCCTCCTCGGCGGAACGGCCGCGCCGCGCAAGAACGTCGCCTGTGTTGTATATTTATTTTAGATTAGTGCCCGGTCGAACCAGTTTCCCACGGCGAGCCAGCTACTTACGAGAGAAAGCCCATTACTCCGGAGAAATCTGTGCGGAGGCGTGCATCGCGTGCGCGGCTCGAGAGTTTCCCTGGAAATCAGACCGCGATATGCAAATAAGGGCCGCTATTCGAATTATTGTGGAAACGAGCCGCCATTATCTTGTTACCATCCTATTCAGCTATCTTGATACACTTACCTTCTCGGCCATCCTCTTTCACCTCTTTCCCCTCTATCTCCCTCTCCGTCGCGTTCCCTACGTTTCTCGCTTTGCTTTTCCCCGGGCTTTTCGCGAGAGAAAAGTTATTCCAACCGGGCTCGAAATTCGTCGATTCCCTTTGATCAGCGTCGCCGTAAAAGACCGTCGAAACTTGGGGGGGCTCGTTTGAAAACTGCGTCCCCGCGAACTCTATCGGCGCACGTCGAGGATCTCCGGGATACGTAATTGCATTACTCCGTCTTGCTCAATCTTGATCAATCAACTGCTATTCAGAGCAAATTAAGGGAGAGGAGAGGAAAGGCTGTGTCAAAGGACCCATCGTTCCCGCGCCGCCACGGCTTCTTCCATTTTCTCCGCGACCCCGTCAGCTTTTCTCCCTTTCTTCTTTTTTATTTTTATGTATTTCTTTTTTTTTCATTTTTGCATTTCAATACCGGCGCGTCGAGCGACGCCCAATCACACGCGCATTCTTCCCCCGTTATTATGTGCTCGCGGGGCAACCGTCGTAGCCCGGCAATTTCCAACAATGTTGCCCTAATTAATCATCGTGAGATTGCACGTTCGATATCGCCGCGGAACCTCGCTCGCGAGCCACCGCTCCTACCGAGCGCGAACGCTCCGTGCCCGACGCTATTCCTCCCAATTAAATTTCCATTAAAAAGTTAATACCACGGGCCCCGTGTTCGAGATCATTTCCATCCGGGCTGTTTCTCTTCCGCGTGTAATACCGTCCTTTGTATTCATGGCCGACACCGCGAGAAACCTAACGACGCGAGCCCCGGCAAACTGCGCGTCAAGATGCGGCGAGATCATTCGGTCGATAATGAAAAAACAGACCCGGTCGGAAAGCCGTGCTCACGATGGACGGATAGCAGAAGGACCGGTTACGGCTGAACTTTACTATTGACCCCCTCCTCGAAACTTTTGCTACGTATTATACGCCGTTCTGTTCGTTGCGACCCGCTGAATGCGAATACGATTTTCGCTTTCCGTGGAAATTACAAGTTCCCGAGGAATTCGCGGGAAACTTTCTCGCTGGTCCATTGAATTCTGCCTCCTACGTAAGTGTGCGTCTGCGACACGGACACAGGCACAGCTAAAACTGATCAATATAAAAATCATACGAAACATAAAAGTGACAAGATTGTATTTATTTAGATAGCGTATTTCACGAATGCATTTTTATAATTTAACAATTGTAAGAAAATGTTCGAGTTGGTCTGGCATATCCATTTTTCACTTGTCCACCAAAGATTCATCCTGGATAATGCGCACGAAATACTTGGTAATAATTTGTTTTGGCTAGTCAAGTATTTCATCTGGCCACAAACGATCATCCCTCAAGTTTACCACCAAACGATCAGCCACATCACTCGCTAAAAATGATCCATCCCACGATATCAACGAAAGCAATCATTTCACCAAAGTTTCCTGCTATATCACTTACGAAATTATGTAGTATAACAGGGTTAATTTAAAAAGTTGTCCGACCGAACGCACAGCAACTCCACTAATCCACCAAAGTCTACCACAAAAATATTAAGTATTTAAGAAAATGTTCGAGTCGGTCTGGCATATCCATTTTTCACTTGTCCACCAAAGATTCATCCCGGATAATGCGCACGAAATACTTGGTTGTTTTGTCTAATCAAGTATTTCATCTGGTCACAAACGATCATCCCTCAAGTTTACCACCAAACGATCAGCCATATCACTCGCTAAAAATGATCCAGCGCACAATATAAACGAGAGCAATAATTTAGTAACAGGGTTAATTTTAAAACTTGTCCGACCGAACGCACAGCAACTCCACTAATCCACCAAAGTTTACCACAAAATTATTAAGTAATCCTCTTAGTGGTGACTGAAATGTATGTCGTTGATATATGGTGGTTCAGCGCTGAAAGGGTTAATTTGAACAGTAGTCTGACTAAACGCATTGTAACACCACTCGCCAGCCGCCTTATTGCCGCACTCATTGACCGAAGGCGACGTCCATTCAGCCTGTCCCCGTATCACTTGTCCGAGCAAGAATTGTCCCATTCCACTTGTCTGACCGAAGACTGTCTCGGTTCTCCGGTCAGCGATGCCACAACTCGTCTTGTCTGACCAAAGTGCCTATTCCATTTGATTCAACACTCGACCATTCACGTTCCATTTGTTAAGCCGCAGGCTATGCTCCGGTCCCATTGCCAAGAATCAGCTGTGCTTCACGTCCGGCCAGACCCAGTCTCTGCGCTACTTGTCTGATTATACACTGCCTTCGTTCCACTTGCTTTTAGCTGCTCTATCTCGTTCGATTGGGATCGCCATTTTACCCAAATCAGAGTTCACTTGGCTCTCTGCGGGTTTGTCTGACGTTTGCCTGCAACATAGTTCACCAATGTGAGCGATCCCTTTGACTGGCTGGTTGATAATATTCTTCACCAATTTTGAAAGTAGGACTTCAACACAGAACTTGATTAGAATCTGCGGGATCCAGAAAGGTCGAATTACTTTGATTTTGTTGGATTCTTCGGAGTTCCGCTACATCAGCCAATTGAGAATGCGATTCCTATGGGTTAGAATGAAGTTACGTTTCTCTCTAACATTCAGGAAAGCACATGTCCAGTTCCAAGGATTAAGATTAGATAGAGCAGATCTCTGATACACAATAGGATGTTGAGCACAGGTTTTAAAGGAGATGTACCAGTCAAAGAAGATTCAGGAACCGTGGCCCAAGACGATTAAGACGGTATCAACCGATGCAGAGTCGATGGAAACGCCAAAGAGCTACGCGGCTTTCTAATTCGCCGATAAACATCCGCGGCCGAGGAAGCACGATCGCAACGTCTGCCGACAAAGGCGTTTGCCACGGTAAATAGACGGATAGATGGGCACGGTAGACGCGCGACTGGTGTGGTCGAATGATTAGGTTAGCCGCTCCGGATGTAACTTCGTTAGCCGGCGAATGAACAGACAAAACCGATCCGCCCTTCCTTCGTCTTGCAGCGTCCACACCTCCGCGCCTTTGCATATCCGGCGCACGGGCACACCAGGCTTTATCCCGATCAAAGACGACGCTGCAGGCAGAGAGGGCTGCTGCCCTCGTTCAATCAATTTCGCTCGATCGCTCCCGCTGTTTCTCGATCGACGGCGACGGCTGGGCTGCGAGAACACTCGATAGTTCCGGCGACGAAATCTCTCCTGGGATCATGGTTTCATAGCCAACGGGGAAACGATACGCATGATAAATAGTCCCTCCTCGCCTCGCTTCGCCTCTGTCCAACATTGCCTCGCCCGCTCTGCCTCGCGCTGCCTCGGCGGACGTCTGAAGAGTGTCAATTCGGATCGCTTGATCGCTCCCTCCGACGCCCTTCGACGTTAAACACAGGATCGTTTAATCCCCGGGATTCACGGCCATGGAAGACGACCCACGTGGAAATTGTGTCGGGTCCAGCGCAAAGTTCCGGCTACCCTTAGTAGCACAGCAACCGCCGCGATTCACGACTCCTGGCGAAATGTGATTCCAAAGTGTCGAACAGTTTGGACGAAGCTTTGACAGCGGCTCTGGAACCTCTTCGTTGACTCTGGACTTTGAGATGCGTCCTCGTGCTCGAGGAGTCGGCTTTGACTTCCTAAGTCAGCAGAGATGTGCTCTTTCGTTGCATCGTTGCGGTAACACGATCACTTAACTACTCTCTTTAACATTTGGACAGTGTTCAAGAGAGGATAACGTGTTTAATGTTGGGCCAAAGGACTCAAGCCGTCTTGAGAAACTGAAGGGATTAGATTGGACTACACAATCCACAAACGCAGTGCGCACTTTTACACACAAATCCATCGATCACAGATAAGTTCCGCCCTTAACATCGAACTTCCACTCACGGCACTGGAATCTCCCGCGCCACCGCTTCAAGCCTACCGCGTATAAATCCAAAACCCTATGGATCACCATCATCTTCGTGATCGAGTAAGAGCCAGCTGCGATTGCGCGTGTGTCCGAGCGCGGTTAGCCGGCGCGACTCGGTCGCGTGCATAGCCGGGTTCCATCGGTGATCCAGTTTCAATAATTCACGGGGTCGGATCATGGTGAATGGTCGCGTCGTGTGCGATGTGTGCCGGCCGGAGTGTGAGAATCTTCTATTCTCTGCGGTGAAAAAGAAGAATGCTGGCCCGGGTGGTGGAGGGCCGCCACGTGAACTGGCAGAGGTTGGGGAATACGGAAGAAGAGAGCCCGTGAGAGAGCGAACGAGCTAGCTAGCTATCTAGCGAGACAGACATAGAGAGAGTGAGAGTGAGAGAGAAAGCTGAACTTTTGCGACATCGAGAGGGTGGGCGAAGATGACGATGGGGATGGTAGGTTGGTAGGTAGGAGGGCCAAACGAGGGAGAGCGGGGAAGATGGAGAAAGATAGGGGAGCGAGAGCGATAGAGAGAGAGAGAGAGAGATGGAGAGAGGAAGGAGAACGGTGGAAGACTGTCGTGGCATTGATCGGCCACGCCACGGGATTCCTGGCCCGGCCTCTTCAGCATCCGATAGGTCTTCCCCGAGTTTTGGGAGCTGAATAGGACGACGCTGCCATAGACGGGAGAGTTGCAGTCAGGAGCGAAACACCCGCCGCGCCGCGGGATCGTATGATATCGTATTTGCCGGCCGCTCGATAATGGAAAACGGTTCCTCGGGACCTCCCCGGTCCGAGAGAAAATATCAATGCCAGTCGTCGGCGTTTCTTCAAAGCGGCTCTCGTGTTTTCTCACGATAATCAGATCGTTCTGCTCTTGCTGAAAAAGAGGGGCGGGTGGGGGAGGGTGAGGGAACGTGGAATAGAGGGTACCGAGAGAAGGGAGAGGCCGATGCGGGGCGCACGTTTCCAGGCCATAGACGATTCCTTGATCCATCACGGCGATCTCCTGTGTCCGATATCGTCGAGCGTATCTCGGGTGGAAGTGACGTCGTTTGCGGCCCTCCTTGAAATTCCGCTTGAACTCGTTGCGACATTCACGGTAACGAGGGAGAGACATTTTCGGGATATAAACGGGGCGCGAACGGGGTGAACGAGGAACAAAAGGGGGTTGGGGATAAGGGGAAGGGATGAAGGAAGCGGAAGAAAAGAGCGTCGGGGATCGTTTCTGGTCGATTTTTCAAGAAGAGCCGGAGAAACGTCGGCTCCTCTGTGAGATGTCGTGTAACCGGAAGCGAGAACGTTGCGGTGACTCCGGCGAGCCGCGGAATGCAGCCTCGGAACGCTAGGAGCGAAGAGGAGAGCCGCACAGGGGCGAGAAGAAAGAGTGACAGTCCGACGGGAAAAACCGAGTTGCTGCTTCTGCTTCTGCTGCTTTTGCTACTGCCGCTGATGGCTGTCTGAAAAACGAAGGAGACGAGGGAATTGAAGCGTGCCTCGTGCTCCACCGCCCGGAAGGGGAACACTTTATAATTGAAAAGCTTCGCTTAAATGGAAACGATTCTCTCTTTATGCCGCGCGCCGAGATGAGCACGATGCTCGCCCGGAATGGGCCGGATAAACGAATTTGTTAAGAACATGCCGCGCCGCGACAACCACGACCTTGTAGGAATTTTTTGGCAGAGGGTTCAGCGATAGAACGATCGGATGCTGTCTAGGTGGAGGTGTCTGTTAGGTTTCAAGTAACTATTTTCAACCACTACGTCTGATATTCTTCTTGACCGACTTCATTCCAGGAGGTAATTACTTGAAACTGTATCGTCTTTAACAATCTGATTAATCCTCAGGATATTTTCAAAGTATTGAGTTAGGATAGGCTCTCCTTGTCGTTCAGAACAAGATTGACCTACCCGAAGTCTACGCTACTGGCGATCAATCTATGGGAAGAAAGTTATAAATTCTAAGCCTAACTTGTCCGCGAACGAAAGAGAGAAGAGATCAGTCGGGGAGAGTACCTATCATTTGTTATCCACGGCTCCTCGGCAAGGGTAGAAATCGTTTTTCCGGACTTTGAAATCGGCATGTCTTACGAGAACACAGCCCGACAACATTCCACGAAGACTCAATCAACTCGGTCACCTTGTTTTTCTTGTCTCCCCCAATCCCAGTCGATGGATTCTTTCATCGATGCCGTATCACCGACTTCCTATCAAAGACCCCCGGCTTTTATCTGGATTTCTTATCGTCATCAAGCCGCGATTCATCATCGTTCTTTGTATGGGGTGACTCCGATCCTAGTCAACTACCCCCTGTCACCCCCTCCCCACCCCTGTCCATCCATCCATCGCGAGTTTCTTGTTCTGCCATTCTGCTCGTATTACCGGTCGATTCTCGGCGATTTCTCCTGATCGGGTACAAACGATCCGTTCAGTGGAAAACGAGGAACGAAAACTGTAACGTTCCCCTCTTTACGACGTCTCTTATCGACTATTGCTACCTCTGATTGGTTTACGATGGGACTGGACGGATTCGTTACGTTTATCCTTCGATTTTTACCGAACGATTTTGTCATCACCGATTCCTCGACAAGATTGAGCGATTGTTCTTAAAGGCCTCCTATCGTAAAGTGGAAATTTTCAGCTTCGATTCGAGCCCTGTTCAAAAATTGCTGCCGGAACACATTTTAAAATCATCTCGAATTGACCCTTTAAAATGTACAAATTACCCTGCGAGCTATCGATCAATATTTATAAATTTATCGACATGCTTTAGAATTTCGCTCTCACCCTAATATCATAAAGTGCAAGCTTCCAGCTTTAACCCTTTGCACTCGATTGTCCCCTCTGAGGCACCACTAAAAATTGCTGTACCATTATTCAAAATATTGTTCACACTATTAAATATATCGGTATCTAATCAATTATTAAACATTTAGTTATTGCATGAGGTACTATACCAATTTCATATCTACAAAATGTTAAAAATCACAAGGAATGGAAATATTCTAGATCGGAAAGAAAGTTTAATTTTTTTTGCAGTTGAAATAGCTCCGAGTGCAAAGGGTTAATTAGAGCCCTCGGAGGTTCAACAATTCCGCACTGCCCCATGAATGCATTAATGATGCTGGTTATATTCTCGATATGCGTTAAAGCAAACCGGCAAAAAATTGGACCGCTCCTGCATTAAACGGCTCGTATAATCCGCAGTCTAGTTATGGTTGTTTCTAGCTGGTGCCGGGCCGATAGCATCCGCGAGGGAAAAAATCGTTTAGGGGATGGCGGAGCGCGTGTGGAAACGAAGGAGAGACGGACTTTTACGAGAGAGTTTCAATAGGTCGTTCGGCAGACGGTGTTTTCGACTGTTGAAATTGAAAAACGTAGGCGTGCACGGCTCGTGCCAGCTTGGCTCCGGTTCACCTTATGCGCGGCCAAACTGTTGACCCCGTAAATTGCGAGTTATTGCTTTTATGAGTCTGGAGGATCGAACGCGACTGGGAACGCTCGAGGACAAGAGGGTATAGGCTCCTAATACGCCCCGGCGATAAAAATCGCACAGCTTTCTCTACGTGAAACACATATTCGAGAGAGCCTGCCTACGGAAGTGGCCATCAATTTGTTTCGTATTACAAACCGCTCAAGAATATCGTCCTCCTCTGTGATAGCGTCGCCCGGGTCGATGAAATTGGAAACTGTACTCAAGCTTCGACGCTGCCAGAACCCGTTCCCCCCGCGAACGACGCACACTGCGATACTACCTGATATTATGCTGCGAATTTACATCGGATTATCCTATAAGTGAGGCGGTTTTTGATAAAGCCTTTTTTATCGACGCCGATAATACGCGATTAATGCGCTTCACCAGCGCAAACGTCGACGGAAATACGTCGCGTCGCTTAGCGGTCTCAAGGATTTTTGTATAATTCTTTTCAAAGTTTGAAATGATATTAATTTATGCTATTCGTGTATGGACAATGCTTAAAAATGCATTAAATATTTGAAATGCGCTTACTAATATATACATAAAACCATTATTAAAATCTATTTTCTGACATTCGATGATTGAAATCTAAAACGTTTTGTTTTACTTTGAATTTTCTGACTTTGTCTTTAGAGAACGCTGTATCTCATCACAGAATTATCTAAAATGAATATTTTGGATTTGGGAGCTTCGAAGGGTTGTTACTTTATAGGAAAAAAAATTTTTTCAATATACATTAAAGTTGAGAAATTGAATTTTGGCCACGAAAACAGGGTCTCCAGACAACTGTGCGTCATTTTCAGACCTTTCTCTGCTTCAGTCTAACTCTTAGTTGCTTAGCTAATTATCTTTAAAAATAATATTGAATAATATCCGATGTAACGTCAGGATTCGAAACGAAATAGAATTTCGTTTACGTGTGCAACCCCTTCACATATGTTTGTTTAATGAGCATGTCACATATTGTATCTGGAATCGGCAACAACTCAGTTTCACAGTAATTTTAATAAAACCCGGTGAATAATTTCGAACTTTTCGCCACGCGTATGCTAATAATAATTAACAACGAATGTATCAATTTAACGAAGGTCCCGGTTTAATAAACGCTTCGATAAACGGAATAAACTATAATTTATTCCAGTACAGATATTATTATGCTGCAGTTCAAGAATCTCTAATGCGAATAAATACTAAGAGGAGTCGTTGAACGTGCAATATATAGATTATTCGTCAGGCTTGTGATCACCGCGTTAAAACCTCTCGGCGAAATCTAGATTGTAGTTCATCAAGCTTGATTATCAAACTAATCAAATCTCTCGGTGAAATCTAGATGACAGTTCGTCAAGCTTGATTATCGTATAGCGAGCTATCGAAAGGGTCGCATAAACTCGCGAGAAGGCCGAATATTGCCGACAGATAAATGAACGATCGTGAAAATAATTACGGGAATCAGCGATTTCCATGCAGGATCGTTACAGCCGGCGGATTATTATTGTAATCCGCGGGCGGAGAGTTAGTATTCGGCGACATTACCGGACGGAACGCGAAAATTACAGAGGTACACAAGCGCTTAATAAAATCAAGCGTTTAGTTATTGCGCGTGCTGGTCGCGGCTCTCGCGTTAATTTCATGCATAAATATTATCAAGACTTTATTACCGGCCGATTTTGATACCAACAACGACCGAGTTAACGTCATTAAATCGTTGGCGTCTCGTGCTTCGCGGCTGCGACGCGTGTCGTTATTGTGCGCCGCGTTTGTGTGCGGAACGGTGATTTGCGATCGGCGAATTCTGCCCGGCTAATTCCGCTTGCGAAATCCCGGTTTTGTAACCAGTTCTGTGTTGCGTTACATCGATTACACCTGTAAATTTATGTTTCGTAGCCGGAGAATTTGGATAAAGTATTCTAGGCTGCTGTATCAATATTTTCGATACGTTTATCTGCGGAATAAGATTTATATTGGGTGGACAATTGACTGGAGGCTCCTCTAAAACTGATGCATATTATGTCTTAAAGTATTTCAGTGGTGTGAAAGTAATCAACAAGTGTTATGTACTACTTGGCAGAGTTGGGCATATTTAATCGGTCATCCGATTGACGATTGATAATCGTTAGTCGCGATTAACGACTAAAGTATGATAGAAATTTAATCGTTATCCGCAAATAACGATCAATCAGTATTTAATCGTTAACCACAATTAACGACTAAACGAGGAGATTAAT
>CM052294.1:2439269-2482900 GCA_028455765.1 Lasioglossum oenotherae | reverse complement strand
TTAAGTGTTGCAACGTTCTCTTAGCCTTTGCAAGGCGGATTCTTACATATTCTCGATCCTCCGCATTAATCATTTACATAAAAAAAACGAAAATATTTGCAAACCACTTAGCAAGAATCCTCCGCGCGAATAGCGAACAATCAAAAGATCCACCGATGAAAATATTGCGTCAGAGGTTCGAAGCGTTCTATTCCGAGGAACGATAAGTAAGAGCGTTTCTTTTCTCCGCGAGAAAGAGAGAAAGAAAGAGAGGGAGAGAGAGAGAGAGAGGAGAAAAAGAGGTGTACGCCACTTCGGAATACTTGTCGCCATAAATTACTGGGAACGAAGAGCGCGGAATTCGAGAGCTCGGAGGGAATGAATAATGCTCTGTCGACGGGCGTTACGTAATTGCTTATTGTCGGCCGGCGTGCTACAGTAACAAGAACGTTTCCCTGCAGGCTTGTAAGATTTCTGGCGAAAATACGGAAGTCCGTCGTCGGACCCCTCGCCTCGGTGTCAAGGCTGTCGTCGTCGAGGGCTCGTTCCCTTGATTTCCTTGTTCGTCCTCCCGGCCGCCGATCGTGCTTCAACACACTTTGCAAATTGCCTCGTTTCTACCGAACAAATCCCACCCTTAATTGATACCCGGCCGCTTTCCGCGAATCGTTCGCCGCGAATCGCGCGACCATGCGAACTTGCGCCGGTGATTATTCAATTGGCGCAAGTCGAACTTCCCAACAAATAGAATTATGATTTTACTAATAATTAAAAGTCTAGATATATCAAAGAAAGAAGGGCCACGACTTAATTCACTTTCGTAATCACCCTTATCGAGGTTACAAACGGATTTACGTAGGGGTGAATGGGTCAATGATGGTCACTTAACCAATAATCATGATAAAATGAAAATATGGGTGAAATTTCTACTTAAAAATTATTTAAATAAAAAATACATTTTTAGAAAATACCACGTTTTTAAAACGGACTAAAAAGTATAAAGTAATTTAAATAAAAATACATTTTTAAAAATTAATCATGTTTAAAAAACGGACTAAAAAGTATAAAATAATTTTTCCTGGCCCCATACAGGTTCCTAACCCCATACAGATAGTCTTGGAAATTCGTGACTTACGTTAGAACGTAAGATTGAGCACATTATAGTATAATAATACGTAGTAACTTTGTAAACACCGCACGGAGCTCGAACGCACACTGAGCTCCTTCGGTGCGAAGCGGGTCACTGGAGTAGGGAGCGCTGTCGCGCGGAGTGGGGATCGCTGAACGCGATCACGTACTACCGAGCGTCGCGCGGAGAAGTGTAAATTTTTTTAAAATATTGCATTGTTCTCCAGTTCTGAGCTATGTTTAAAATTTCAAGTCTCTAGCTCATCGGGAAGTTAGTTTAAAATCAATTGCAAAATTTGTACCGAACGGACAGACAAACAAACAGACAGACAAGAAAGCGAGCTAATAAAAACGTGATAAAATAACGATTTATCAGGTGCAGATCAATTATAGTAACATGAAGAACGTTAAGGAACAGGAACATATATTTTTTGTTTTCCATAGTAAAAACTGCAGGATGTTGAATCGTAAAAAATGCTGGAAAATTGTTGGCTGTTTTATTGGATTCTAGAAAGGGTAAATTCATTTTCAGTGCACATGTGGGAATTTTCTGCCGCAGTTTCCCGAAACTGAAGAATGTTGTAGAATTGCAACAAATTCAGCGTCCCCGGCTTCTGGTAACGATCGCAGAGAAATGCGAAGCTTTTAAAACGGGAACGAAGAAAAGTTTTCGGCCGCTGGCGAATCGAGCATTACGAATTCAACGTCTCCCCCTCCCCCCTGTGATAGGCCATACGATTTTTCGCTCGGACAACGAGCAGACTGCGTTATTGAGGGTAGGAATGCAATCACCTGTAATTTCTCACAACGCTTTCTGCTCTCTGGGGGGAGATTCGATCGATAGGGGCAATGTGTTTACGCCACCATGCCGCGTCTGATGCACCCGATGCGATTC
Source organism: Lasioglossum oenotherae (assembly GCA_028455765.1). Classification (NCBI taxonomy): domain Eukaryota; kingdom Metazoa; phylum Arthropoda; class Insecta; order Hymenoptera; family Halictidae; genus Lasioglossum; species Lasioglossum oenotherae. The sequence continues at coordinate 2,480,898 of CM052294.1, read as the reverse complement.
TCGTTAAACCCGCGTGTCCCTACTGGCAGCCCGGCGAGTTCTGCATGCGAACCTGCCGGAATCAGGCACGGTGCAGCTATGTTTCATGCTCGTAATGCCACAAATTCACATTAGCGCATGCGACACTGGCATTCTGAACCGGCTAATTTATTTTCGTCGCGGCAATAAAGCCGCCGCTGCCGACGACGATGCTTTCCGATTTTTCGCACGGCGAAATATCGCTGACCTGATGTTTGCCGGATCATGGTAACCGATCCTATCGATTGCTCGGTTATTTGCTGGAGAAATAATAGCGGTTTTCAGCAGTTTTAACATTAGCGGTTTTTCTCGAGCGATGTTTTATCTCGTTACTAGATTGCGGAACTGTGTGCGGAATAAACATTTTCCGTGTTGATTGTAAAGAACGCGTGCTGAAACGCGACGTATTAATTCTTTTAATAATTCAGCGAGTCGAAAATAATGTAACAGCATTCTTCAAATATTTGTGCTCTGTCTTTTATCGTAACTGATTATCCTTAACAGGTTATTACATTACTTTATGAAAAGAAGAGAAAGCGGAATAAATTTCGTTTTAATGCGTTCATTTTACGAAAATGCACAATTGCAACTTGTATGAATGCACAGACAATGGATCACAGATAACGAACACTGAAATTTGTTGAAATACTGCATTGGAAAAATTGAATGTTTTTCGAGAAAGCTGCTTCTCTCCGAAGACGAAAATGTTGTTCAAGGAATCACAGAAACTAAACGAACATTAATGGTTCGACCTGTTACCAATAATTCTCTTTCTACCTCGACTTCAAATCTCATTATTGCTGAAAGTATCGGAGAGAGAAGGAGGAATCGTTTATATTACGGACGTTGTCGTTTTAAGTTGCAGAATTTTCCCGTGGGAATAATTTCCTCGGTGAATCAGACAATCGGTCGAGTCCTAGTTTTAATGACATCGTTATCGACCAATCGAGAATCGACCACATCTCGTTTTACCTCTACGGTTTTTCTCCCTTTTTCCGTGGAAAATCAATTGTGCCAGGCACTCGGTGTTCTACAGAGATGGAAAATGGAGAAAGGCTATGGTAAACGAATAGGGAGAGAAAGGCGGAGTGTGTGTGCGTGTGTGCGAAAGTATTTCACACTGTTAGTTGGAGTATTACGGGCCCGTGTAGACTCACGACGAAGCCATATTCATAGGTGTTCAATATTGGTGAAGTTTTTGGTACGTTCGTGTCGTTTTTAGAGAAAGACGAAAGCTTTGTAAAGAAGCTGTTCTTCTTCGATTTCATTCCGTATATTGTTGGATTCTTTATCTAGATCGTTCACAAAGGGGAAATCCTGCCCTTTGGAATCGTATGAGCTAGACTCCGGCTTTGTGTTGCTCTGCAAATCTTAATTGAGATATTCACTTGTTTATCTTAAGGTATCGTTTCAATTGTATTTACATTTGCATTTATATTTATATTTGCATTCTCTGAAATATTCATTCTAATTACATTTACATTTTAAAGTACTCATTTTAATTATATTTAGATTTGTATTCTGAAACTAATATTTCTTGAGAACCATAAAACACGCAGCCTTTAAAATTTATTCATTGCGAGGTAGTTTATTTCTTATCCGAACATGACTAATTTAAAATCACACGAAACAAGGTTCGGAGCAAATTGGAACGTTAACGAACGTTCTACATTTTAATGATTTCCACAGGCATTCAAATGTGAATGCATATGTATAGTAGCGTTTTAAAATGGAATTTTGAGGGAAAGTAGGTACAATCCGGCTCACAGAAGCGTTTAAATAAACATGGTGCTTTAAAGTTCCTCAGGGCATAAAGGGTTAAATTAACGAGGCTGTTAAAACACGCTGAATCTCGTCCATTTACCCTGTTATTATTCGAATTATTCTACACGAGAGTCTGCAAGCGTTAACGCTGTACCTTTCATTTTCCATTTAATATTCCGATAAAAACGAATCATTTGTATATTTACTAAAATTTTCATGAAAAGTCTCTTAGATGGATAAACACATTAAACACGTTAGTCAAATGTGCAAACATTCGCGTTGCTGCGTCGTGTTCCTCCGTGCGTGTGATAAATGGATAGAAATCACAGTAGTCCACGCCCATAATTCTCGCGGCGCATTCACGCTATCATTCTCGCTCTCCTGCACGACAATTTGGAAACATAAATACTGTTCCTTTTATTTTCTCTCTTATAGTTTAAATCCCTTGTTTAAGAGCATCGATATATTGTATGTATTTGCCTTATTTCAGCCTTACAGCTAAGAAATGTGACTTGGTTTAGATTAACCTAACTTTACATGTGTATCTTATTTCACACATTCTGTTCATACATTCTCTCTCTCTCTCTCTACTTCTTTGTCTCACTCATTCCTGCCCTGACCTACTCTGCTTGTATTCTAATTATTACTAACCTAATTATTGCATTCTTTCCTATTTCCTAACATTTGTTTTTAGTTCGGCATATTCTTTGGTATATTTAGAGCATCGATATACAGGATGTCCCAAAATTCGTGAAAATCCCGAAAGGGTGTGGTTCCTGAGACCATTTCAAGCGACATTTTCCTTTGCAAAAATGTTATCCGCGGCTTTGTTTAGGAGTTATTAACGAAAAACACGGACCAATTAGAGCAAGACCGGCGCGCCAAATGTCTATTGGCCGACTGTGGCAACTCGCGTCTAGGTCGCGCTCTGATTGGTCCGTGTTTTTCAAAGGAAAATGTCGCTTGAAATGGTCTCAGGAACCAACCCCTTTCGGGATTTTCACGAATTTTGGGACACCCTGTATATCGTCATTATTGATTGATGACAAAAATGGGCGACAGATTAAGGGAATTTCGAATTTCCAGCTGATCATAGTCACTAAGGAAAGAATAAAATTTATGTTTGGCTTCTGTTCTGTACAACGTTCAATTTTTATTTTGCATCAAGATCCGCAGTCTAATTATCATCGGCCTAAAATTATTGGAAGCAGAAACGGATATTTATTTGGTCCCGGCTTGCTTGCAATTGATGCAAACAATTTTTATTTCGCATAGAAATCCACAGTCTACTGATAACCGCGGCGCAATTTCTGTCCAGTAACTTTCGTAACATTCAGGGTTTTCAGTCATAAATTTCATACCGAAAATATTTTAGTAACCATCGCATCGTGACACCGCCGAAAGGTGTAACGTTCATAAACGTTATTTAACCGATATGTCACGAACGAAAGAATAGGATTCACGTGAGTGCCCCGTAATTCATGCAGCTCCGACTGTCTCGTATAATTGACTGTTTCGGAGTTATCGTGCCTCACGCACGATGCTCGCGCTCTCGAACTCGTGCTCGTGACCGCCGGTCAAGCATCGTTGCGACTGTTTAGCCGCTTATTGAGCGAGCGAAGCGTTTAGGGGCTCGACGTTTACGGCCGTGGCGAGGCTCGTTGCGGCAGACATCGAATCCCGTTGCTTTGTCCACTGTCAGAAACTGATACCGAAGTCGGTGGGGAAGTTGGCCGGGTTCGACGTGCCGTAGTCCGATGCCGTTCCACGAATCGGATGCACAACCGAGGGTCCGCAGGGAGAACTCGAATGAACATCACCGCTGGCTGACGCCGAATTCATCGGCGAATCCGGTGACCTTAATTCCGAGCACGCACGCCGCCGAATTTAATAAAGACCAACCCCCTGGTTCCTCCACGGGTCCATGGCAATCGAGCGTTATCTTCGTCACCGCGTCATATTTCTCGCCGATTCGCCGTAAACGAATTTTCACCGACTGCACAGTCGCCCCGTTTATACAGATTTTGCACTCCGAATTAACCCTTGCGAAGAAATTCACCCTTTTGCAGTTCATCTTGTCGGTGACTTGAGAATGAAATAACACAATACTATTTTGTCGTGATTTTATTTCAAGTCGTGCAAAGTGTACAACTGACTTTACACGCAAACGACAAACGCCAAGTATTTTTGCGAATTTATTTAGGAGGATGCTACAATAATTGAATGTTCATCATCTGGAGAAAGTGTGTACACTCATCGAAATTTTTATAAAGTCACTGTGTTTTGTGCCCGTGCGAAATCAAGACAGGGCTGTTTATGTAATTCTTTAAGGCCTGGTTTACGTTGCGTTTTTGTCCAGAAGAGTCTAAAAGTTGTTGCACACGTCTTATTGTTACTGGGAGCTCCAATTCAGCTCGAAATTGTGCTGCAGTTTTCCTTTCCGTAGCCGCAGATCTCATTTAATAATGAATGTCGTCTCTTTGACAATATTTTATTACCACCTTTAAAATGATTTTTTCCCGTAGTTTTCACGTAAATTGATGTAATTATTAATCACGGTATACGACCGATTAATTTTCTTAGCAATTGTGCGATTAGAGCAGCTCATATCTTTATAAGCATTGATTCAAGCTTTTTCTTCACTTGTTAGTACTTTTCCTCTCGGCATTCTCATATACGTGAATCAAATTATAACAAACAGGATTTCTTTGAGTTCTAAAACTAATACTTTTAGAATATTCGCAGTTTTTTCCGTAGTTCTCTGCTCAGAATACAGAGAAACACTAAGTGACTTTATAGAAACTTCGCACTTGTGTTCTGCACCGCACAGAAAGAAATCAAACCAAACGTAAGTGTCTGCAGGGCACCAGACCAAATACGAAAAATCAACAAAAATGGTGATATTTTTAAAGTATAGAGACACCCTTTACCAACTAAGCCAGTCCATTCAAGTTATGTGTACCCTTTTGCAACTCCAGTTTTCCTAAGATACTTCGACAAAAAAAGAACAAAAAATAACGGTCCTAATTGAACCTCAATTGTAAATGTGCGAGTGTGGGATCCGTAAACAGCGAAACAAATGCCGGTAGGCGAACGTGTTAAAATCCTTGGTCTATTGATGGTCTGGTATTTCTGTCGGGAACAAAACTCGAGGAAGCCGGGTAGCGCGTCAAGTGATTTATTATAACCAACGAGAGACAGTATCTTTATTGGACAAGTCATCAGGTGCCCCATTTGTAGCTGCTAACATTCCGTCCGTCCGTCGGGCGTTCGCGCGCCGCGCCGTCTCTAAATTTCCATCTACAAAGACTGTGACAGTTTCTCGTCACGATGCATAATTAATCCTCGGCGTGATTGTTATATTTCCCTAAACCCCGCGCGTCTAATTCCAATCCTCGTGATTAGCCCCGGTACCACGGAATCGGGACGCGAAATGAATCCCCGGGGATGAATCACCTCTTGCAGCGCCGGGATCGGAGAATGTTCCACCACCGGTAGCAGCAGCAGCAGCTAGGCGAACGGTTGCATCCTGCGGGGGTGGTAGTTGGGACACGGGGGCGAATTAGTTCTCCGATTCGCACTCAGCCCGTGTCAGAATGCGGGAAGCTCTTTAAAAATTGCAGCGACAGTTGCATGAGGCGGGGGGTGTGGGACAGAACCGGGCACAAAAAAAAGCTGAGACGACACCGCGCCGATAAATTAAGCACGCCCCGGGCTTCCTGCTTCGAATATGCCTCGTGTCACGTGCATCGTGTGCGGCCGCACATAGGCTGCGCCGGGGATGCACATGCACCGCCTTTATTACCACGTTTTTATTAGCTCGCTTTCTTGTTTGTTTGTCTGTCTGTCTGTCTGTCTGTTCGGTGGCAAATTTTGCAATTGATTTTAAACTAACTTCCCAATGAGCTAGAGGCTTGAAATTTTAAACATAGCTCAGAACTGGATAACAATGCATTATTCAAAAAAAAATTTTTTTTAAAAGTCTATCCGTTTCGGAGAAATAACAATTTAATGTTTACCTGTTCACCTCCCCGCGAAACTACGTCATCGCCAACCGCGCGACAGCGCTCCCTACTCCACTACGTGTTCCCACTCTGACTCATCCCCACTCCACTGACCCGCTTCGCAAATGATATGAACTGTTGTGTGAGATTTCTCAACGGCTGCTACTCTCTACACTCCTTACTATTATCTTGCGCCCCACGTTTTCCGATTTAAATCTTGCAAGTATTTGCGTAGCTGTTAAAAATTCACAATCACAAATTTTCGGGATTATCTGTACGTGGTTAGGAGTCTGTAGGGGGCTAGGAAAAATTATTTTATACTTTTTAGTCCATTTTAAAAACGTGGTATTTTTAAAAAATTTATTTTTACTTAAATAATCTAACCGTCTAGCCACCCTCTGCTACCCCCTTCGTGCATACAGGCTGTTGTCCAAGACGGAACATCGAGAATCTGGAATTAATTTCAACTTCCTTTTGAACTCCGATTTCACTCTTGGAACATAGGGTAACTGCACCAGTGAATGAACATTTAAATAAATTGTAGCCCCTTAAGGGACTTCGATAGGGTCACCCAGTATAGTATACTGTACCGTCGCGACGCGTCGTCTCTTCCCCGGTATCTCGACGACTCTTTCCCGTCGCTGATGGATACGGTGATCTAAGGAATGAAGCCACTGGCGGGGGGGGGGGGGGGGGGTAGTCGCCGAGCGAATTTCTGCGAGACAAGCGGAACTGCCGTTAGAGGGAAACGAACCGAAAAATGTCTGCCTAATAAGGCCAACTATTTCGATAGTCGTTCCTTGTGTATTATCGGGGATTTCGGCTCGAACGAGCGAGCCGCGGGTTTCGCATTTTTGCCGGATTCTTCAGCCGATTGGAAATTGGGCTGAAGATTGCCTGCTGGAGAAGACCGATTTCCTCTTGCGATGGGGTAGATAAACTTGAAAGGTGGATCGCTCAATTCTAATTTACCGAGTCATTGCAAAAGGCTTGATTTTTAATTTGCTCTTTATTACAAGGAATGTTGCTATCAGTCGATTAAGCAGTTACTTCAGATGTATTATAAACAGTGGTTCTCAATTTGATTTCATATTAAATTATTTTTTCTACTGAAAAAAATTGTTTAACTCTTCTATTCTTACCAAAACTGATAACTTTGTATTTCCACCGTGTCAAGTACACAGTGATCCACTATAAGCCCAGTTATTTACTAATAAAATCGATCGGGGGACCATGCGTAGCCCCACAACCGATCCTTGTGGAGCGGTCACCGGTCGAGCGTGCAATTACACACCGGCGATTAGACGTTCACTTAAAATACTCGTCAAATTAAGCAAAACTGCCGTCGAAGAGGCGAAAGGGCTCGAGGGGTAGCGGGGATAAAATTTTGCGGGGGATGGCTGGTGAATTGTCGACGCGCGGGTGCGTAATTCGAGCAATCGATAAGCCGGCCGGTGACTCATTGCCGCGGCAGGTTATACTCGGGTCCAATTTGCCGGGTTAAATTTAATCCAGCGGCGTTTTTAATGATTTATTCACCGAGAAATTGAAGCGGCTGTCCGCGTGTCCGCGTGTAATAGGCGAAAAATTCGCGCGAGAGCGTCGCGGCTCGATCAACGGCTATTAAAAGCCCCGCGTCTCTCGTTTGGCCAACACCGGCGGATAGAAAGACGGATAGCCGGCCCCGCAAAATACGGCCAAATGAAATCCCCCGTTTAAAAGTGACGGCTGCGGGCCTGGCTTTAATATTCATCGCGACCGCGCTCGGAAATAGAGATCGCCGCGAGACAGCCCCAGAATATTTCTAGTTCGAACGACATTATCGGCCCGGGATCGAGCGTACTCGGCCAAACAGCCGCTCCAGCGCGCCAATAAAAAAATCACACTCGTAAAGGACAGCTTCCTGTTTCAACTTTTACGAGCTCGTTGCAAAGGGGAGATCCCAATCTTCGAGTTCACGGTAATTTGGATCACGAACGATACTTTTGGACCGTTCTTCGCCCCCTCGAACTGCACGCTCTACTAAATCTATTTATTTAATCATTCCCCACGAGAGAGCATCTTTATGGTTTCAATAATTCCAAGATAATAAATTTGGATCTGGTTGTTTGACCAGTGGTGGCCGAATGGAGCGACAGGAATTGTAGACATTTTTTAGTATAGGGTATGGTTGCTCAAGTCGTACCAGTGCTTAAGTCGTACCACTTGAATTTTGAACGAACTACGGCGACAACAGCACATACAACGATAACCAAATATACATCTGAGTCAACCAAGTTGCTTTACGTGTTATTGTCTGCCATAAGCCAGCCTCGTTATAAATCCTGTCGTCAAGTAAGTTTATTTCAATTTTCTTATAATTTTCTGCATATGTTTGGTAGTTAATCTTGCAAGTAAATTATTGATCAAATTATGTTCCTTATTGAATATAAATTCAGTAGCATTTACATAATCGTTTGGTCGAAACGAAATCGTATTAATTTAATTCAATGCTAGGTTATGTTTGTGCCGTGTCTTAAGTCGTACCCATATGAGATTCCTAAGTCGTACTATCTGGTCAGCCGAAATATTTTACGTTAAAGCATATAGATTTTCTAATTTCGTTATAACAAATAAGAACAATATTAACACAAGTCTTGAATAACACATTTAATTTCTATTTATTTGATAAATCCCAAGTTTTATACGGTGTTTTTCTTAAGGGGTGCGGCTTGAGCAACCTTACCCTATTTCTTTATTCTATACTCGTTATCATACTGTTCCCATGAAATAGTTGTGTAGTCTTCGGGCTTGCTAGTTCCATTGTTAAAGTCGAAGAATTGAATTTTGATCAAAGAGCGTCCACCTGTTCGGCGACCAAAAATGTTTTAAGTGATACTATATTGACAGATTTCTGCAAACTATGGCCCACTGAGACTTGTAAATTCGTCGAAATGATCAACCGTTCGGCGCGATTATTTATATACGTTTGCTCGATTGGCACGTGCACACGGATGCATACTTATGACGGCGATTTGTCCAAGACTTGTCCGCGGCGAAATCCTGATTGGACAAATCGAACGTCCGATGTGGGGCCGGGCTGGAAAAATCGAGCTCTCCCGGCGAGCAGCGTGTTCAGTGACAAAAAAAAATCGCCGGGGCTTGCATATGCAACGAGAGCCTCCGTAAACATCGAGCCCCGCTCCCGATACCTGTTTGCTTTCAATCTGCGGCTATTGCCAGGGCTCCTCTGCGCGAGACCCTCCCACGCGTAACTCGATTCATCGCGATGCTGGTGTACCAGACCGCATTGCCGGGCCAACTGTTCGCATTTTGTCGTCGGAACGTTCGTCCCGATCCCACGGACACGTCGATAACACTGCCATTCGACAGCGTGCCCTGTCCCTCGCATAGTTTTCACCTTGCGATTGCCTTTGATAAATGCGGCCCGTGCTAAACTGATCGCTCGCAATCCTCGACGCCACCAAAACACATGTTCGCCAAGGATCGACTGCGACCATCTATCCGGAATCACCTCGAAATTCTGATAGTCCATTTGTTATACTATGTCTTCGATAATGGTTGCTTCATTGTTTGAGTAACAAATATTTCCGAGTAACGCACAGTGGGTCAAATCGACGTTCTAGCTGTTCACGGGCTAAAAACTCAAAGTCCTTATATCGATTTTTAACGAATGCACAATGTTTCTTAAATGTCTATTACATTCGAAAACGATAATATTAATCAAAGCTATTAAAAACTCTCGTTACAATAAACGTTCAAAGATCAAACTTCTTCAGATACGATTTATCACCGAAGAAATTCCTTTTCTTCTAAACCTACCGAAGATTAAGTGACCAATTTTTTTTTATATGAAGAATGTATATTTATGTTGAGAACGCACCAGGAACTAAACATCACAGTTCATAATTTATTATAAAAAAGATATTTAGTCAATTAAGAAACATCGTTAAAGTTTAGTCTTAGTTAGTTTAATCGTTAAAGTCCGAGAGATCTCCATACAAAATTCTCAAGTGTCTCGGATCTACTTACGAACAAGGATGTACAGATAAAGTCAGCCTGGAGGTTAACTTGTCAAGCCACCCGTCTAACCTATGAAAGAAGCTAGAAGACCGAGAGATCTTGATGCGAAAAATACGCAAGTGTCCAGATGTAGTTAAGAACAAGCGCGTGTGCAGATAAAATCAGTTCATAGGTTAACGAGTCTAACCCTCTGTCCACCAAATCGGATTTTCGCGGCAATGCAGTTTGTCCAGCCCCGGTAGCAGTCTTCGACCCCTCTCGTCCGGAGGTTGAAAGCCGGTGTTCTATGGAGTTCTAAACGGCAATAGGCCGGCTTTGTCTGTGACCCAGAAAAACTTCTCAGGAAGACGACGGCGTCAGGCATTGAGACGGGCCCTTGGATCGGCGACGGGACCGTTGATCTATGCTCGGCGATATAGCGGTGGTCGTCTGTGTCGCTCGTGAAATCGGTTTGCAAATAAGGCGGGCGAGAAAGGCTCGGCTGGGCTCGTGTGTGGCGTGCAGAAGCCTGTTTCTACTGCCATTCGTCTTGGAGTTAAGCGGCCGGGGTACTCCTAGTACAGTGACAAGCTTTGGGACTGCGGGGGTTGTACGGGTTCGGAGGGGGTGAGGGGGCAACCGGCTGGAAAGGTACCCCTCGCCTCTTCGCAGCCATTGTCTCCACGAGTTCCGTTGTTTCGCCTAAATCACCACTGCCGGCACCGAGAGCTCCTCTTCTTCCTCGAATCCGACCCTCTTCCATCGGCCGGCTACACCTAGCTACCCCTTTGTCCTTGCCCTCGCCCCTACCCCTTTACCTTTCCCTGCCACCAACGTTCTCTATCGAGCCTACCTCTATCTCTCTCTCTCTCTCTCTCTCTCTCTCTCTCTCTTTCTCTTTCGACTTCATTTACGCCGGCAAAGGGACGTCGTCCTAGCATTTAAATACCAAAGTATCCGTGCAGGGCTCGTGGAACTCCCTTTAATGCCGTTCCCGAGGTGTCTTGCCGGAGTTATACCCACCCTCTTTACTCCCTTTACTCATTCTCTCTCTCTCTCTCTCTCTCTCTCTCTTTCTCGACACTACCACCCCCACAGGACTCCGGGATTTATGCACCGGCGTTGCACGTCGTCTCGACGCCGTTGTGCTGCCGTCCCGCCGCCACTCGCCACCATATTTCTACCCCCATGGCCGCGAGACCCATATTTCGTCCCTTAGCCCCTTCCTTCGGACGCCAGATAACTCGACCCGAGCGTCACGCTACCCCAGACTATGGCCTTCGGTCATTTTTCTTCCCCACCGCGACACTTCTCTACTTGATTATGGCTTTCTGACGTTGCACGTGGAACAGGCACTTTATGAAGGGAAAGGCGGATAAACAAAACGATGTTTCCCTTGATTTTCCTGAATCCCCATCTTTTTTATTAAATAAACTTTTTTGTATCTATGACCTTCGGATCATGGTTCTTTTGGCGAAAGAAATAAGTTGGAAAGTGGCGGTATGCCCCACGCCAAAAAAAACCATGATCCGAAGGTCATACAAAAAAGTTTATTGAATAAAAAAGATGCCCCTACTTATTTTAAACTAAACAAAGGAAATCCCATCAAGATTCATCATTGGAGTCCTGAGATATTGAAATTTTATGTGAACTCAAAAAATGATGGTTTTTTGCAATTATCTGGAAATCAAGGCCGAAAAAAAAGTGATTGGGGTAAAAGTTGTTCCATTTGGGGTCCTCTACAGCTGGCTAACGTTTGGCCGTTCAAAAACGGATGACCCTGTATAAGAAGGACCCAACAGTATATTGAAATCATAAAAAAAGTTGAAATTTGTTGGACAGTGTAGTCTGCAGACATTCATAGAAATTCTGATTCTCGCAGACGAATCGCAATATGAAATAGCTAAGAAGAAATCCATTTCCTGCATTCACGATATCGATAGACAGAAAGCGGTTAAAAGTTGCATTCAATCCTACTACCATACTACTATTACCACCATAAATGCGCGTGTGTCCTGAATAATAATGTTATTCATAGAATACGCGTTACTGCATAATAAATCGAACCGTTGAAGGATGCGAACGTTTCTTTAACGTGCATAAAAAGGTAATTATGGGCGTTTACCGTTTTCTCCCGAAGAACGTGCAACAAGCAAGAGCGATCCCAGCGTGCCGTTTTATCGTTTAAAACGGGTGGCTTCGTAAATGCGTTAATTCGTAGGTGAGTAAAGCCTGTCCTCTTCTACTAATAGCAATAACCCGTCGTCGCTAATATATCATACGGCGACGTTGATTAAATTCTCGCGGACTTCGGGTTTATGTTTCAGCTTTATGCCTCGTCAAAAGTTACGAGCGTCGCTACGCGATCTCGATACGCTCTAAATTTGTATCCGCGTAAAAAACAACCGTGCCGCATACATTATCCTTGGAATCCAGTCCTGGAAGCTTGTCGAGTGTCGCCACACACCGGAAATTGAACCGCGGGGAACAATTATTTAAGTTTCAATCAAATCACCAAAACTAAAAAGAAGTGAATCCTTGAAAAGAAGATGAAAGAAATGATTCTTTCCGGGAAAAAGTTCATTGAATCTCTACTCGTCTGATGTGTCTGATCATGACCCACCAATTCTACTTCCTGCGTCTTAAACTCGATTTTCTCGAACACGAGGCGTCGAACGAAAAAATTCTTTGCCCGGTTGTTTCGCCAGCCACGCCCTGTATAATTAAAAAAAAAATAATTCTTTAAAAGAAAGCGACAAGAGAAATGGTTAATTCCAGGAAGAAGTTCATTAAAAAACTTGTGCTTCATAGAAACATGGGCTAGCGGAAAGTTCTAGCAGAGATACAAAATCACAGTTTTTCGTTCGTTAAGAAGTTTGGACGGGTTTAGCGATAATTATCGAATATGCTCTCGCAAGCAGTATTTACTAATCGTGGTCGCTCTCAGCCGTGTTTACGAACTCCGACCATTACCGAGTTTAAAGAAGAAGTTTCCCACCAAGAAGTAGCATAAAGACCTCGGAATCCGCTCGCTGCAACCGAATAAAATCAAGAACAAGTTCGTGGGTATAATTAACTGACTTTTTCACAGATTCTTTATCTTGGAAATTCATTTTATAATCAAAATTAATTTATTTAAACGCATCGGGACTTGCCCAGTCTTGGGACTGACTTCAACTTAACAGTTTATCGTGGGATTATATGGGGGTGAGACGCAGTCAACGCGTGTTAATAACGTAACTCTTTCTTATTTCTTCTTGTGAAATAACGTCGGTACCGTTTTACAGAGCGCGTTCGAAACATTGTGTGCAGGGATCGTTATTTGCACAGTTCTGCGAAAAGAAAAAGGGTATTGTATATATATTTGCGTAGTGGCAACGGTAATCCGAGTTTTGTCCGTGATTATTACGAGTCGACTGTGGGGCCGCGGTATCATAATGCGCGGCTCGCCAGCACAGAAGCATACACGAACCGCGAACAAAAGGCTTCCACTAGGAATAGCTCGGACCACAGCCACATTAGAAACATTATGAGCAGAAACGAACGACTGCGAGACGGTGCACATTGTTGCGCGCGGCAGCTCGTAATAAAGTCGCACGGCACTGCGTGTACCGAGGCCGTGGAAAATATTACTTCGTTGTTCGCCGGCTTCTTCCCGCCGCGCCGGTCTTAATCCAGTGAACTTTGCAGCTTTTAACGGCTTCGAATAATGCCGTCCCGATTAAGCGGTTGCAAACATTCTTCCCGATTAGAGCACTGCACAGTTTCTTAGTTTCTCTACAGTCTCTAACGACGAGTCTCTCAAATAGTATTAGCTTGTCCCAAAAGTTTCTTCCGGAATGTGTTCCTTTAATGTCGCTAAATAAATACAAACAATACGATAATCTTTATGTTAATATTTTAGTACTTCTTAATATGAATTTGCATTATGTGCATGCATCGAAAACCAACTTTTGGGACAACCTAATATTTATTTAGCAATATTAAAGGATCACATTCCGAAAGAAACTTTTGGGACGACCTAACATTTAAAAGACCGCTTCAAAGTTACACAACAATTTCTACGACTGTGCTCCACCATTTTATGTCATTTAATTACCTGCTTTTTCTGTCGACGAGCTGTGGTTTTATGTTTTATTAGGTGTACAAATTAATTACAAGTTGCAATTAAATGATTGTGGGAGCCACGAATTAATTTGTACACCTATAATAATATCATTTATATGACGATGAATGTTAACTCTAAGGAACATGGCAGTAAAACATTCCTTTCATTCGAACAAAAAAGTCACAAGTTCTTAAAAAATATATTAAATTATACGACTTTTGTCATTTTGATATGAACAGTGATAAGATCGTTGTTGCATAGAAATCTCAAGTATACGGGCCACGTTGGTTACTCCCGGGAACAGAGGTTTAGAAAACGTTTGTAGAATTTTGCACACCTTTCGGTTTATTTCCCGGATCTCGATAAGAACACGGACGGACCCAGGAACGTCCATATTTGGAGGTACGTGCAGCGTATCAGAATCAGCGTGCCCCCACTTATTTCGTCTCGTTGTTACGGTCGAGACGGGAAGCTTTACTCTCTATCTACGTGCACAGGGTCGAATAGGGTTTCAGACTGTCTTCTCTGTCGAGAGACCTTCTAAACCGTCTGACTATCTACTTTCTAGTTTTAATCCCATCGCTTTAACCCAGAAAATTCCCTACAGCTTCGATGCTATTCAGAATCTTTCCTTCTTGTGGACCATAAACTGTATTTTGTAGGATTTAGAGTGACTGCGACAATTATTGACACACTAAACTACTGATTTTCCAAGAATTGTCGATATATTTTAGGTGTGCAAAGAAGTTCATACCCTTTTCTTCCAAATTCACATTTTATAATAAATTTTTTAATGTTTTCGGGGCGCAACGGTTCGATCGTTTATTACGAATTATAAAGCAACTTTGCTAATTGTCAAACAAAATCAATCCCAGTTTCGATCCCAGTTTGGATCTTTTTCAAGATTTATTTGAATCGCGTCTGTAAATTAAATATGTTGTGTTGTAATTTTGGAAAAAACAGAAATATTGAATGATTGATTGTAAGAAAAAATTGTTCATAAAGACACAATCACTTGCTTTGGGGAAAATATGATCGGTTTCAAATACGTTCGTACATCAGTATCGTGACAACAAGCATGTACGACGCACGCAACACACGTGTCGCACATTTATCATAAATTTATTTTCACATTACCGGTCGGTAATGTGTTAAGGGTGAAAACAACGATTTCTTCTGTCCATTTGAAGGAAAACATGGGGATCATAAAAGATCCCTGTACACAAGTTAAGGTTTCGTATTCTATGAATCTTTTTGCTAAATTGTGACGGTGTGCCAATACTTTTTGGAGGCACTGTATGTTCCTCGGAGTAGCTAGACGGTATGTCTGAGGTGACTATCAGATAAGACGGTCTCGCAACAGCGTCGTTTCGCGCAACAGCGCCGGAACACACGGTTATACGTTCGTCGGGATAAGTTGTAGAGGGGGAGCAGCAAAGCAGCACAGGGGTTTGTTTTATGACTGAGATGAGTCTACGTGATCGGACTCGGTTGAACCGTCGTGTGGCCCGGTTTACTCCTAAAACTTTTTTAGGGGCCATTCCGTCTCGACACCCGTCACCGTCCCACGGATTTGATTTCAGGGGGATTTACGAGCTCCTCGGACCCATGGCGGTCCTCAAGACGCGGGATCTGGTTCCGCCTTTATAGAGCATCATTCCCGAGACGCTAACGGAAACTTTTGCTCACTGAACACCGTTCATTCGGACCTGACACAGACTAATCGGTTACTTTTCACACCCTGCCGTACGATTTCTTTCACAGATAATTAGAACTGGACAATTTCATTCGGTTCGATCATTTTTTTAAAGGACAAGTAAAAATGTTTATCGCATTTCCGTAGTTTCTGGTTTAATACAGGGTGACAAGAAATAACGGAGTCATTATTTATATATATAACGGTTGTTATTATTTGGTTTTTCGAAATTCGTCGATTTGACAGAATTATTATATAATAAGAAATGTTTAACTCCGTCATTTCTTGTCACCCTGTATTAAGTACAAACGAACAATAAATAGAATTTCTCGAATTTCTTGAATAAATGGAATAGTTCGCGCGAGGTTAGGATCGTTCGAGCAGCGTTTCCTGTCAACGATACGGAGCCCATTGTCAGAACCCATTACCGAAAAGTCCGCCATCGATGTCAGCCTCCTGAATTTCAATTATCCGGACTTCTGCCTTCGAAATAGGCCCGTTCGTCGACTCTGCGAATTCGATTCGGCCGCGGCCCCATCCCGGTGCCCTTATTTTCCCTCGCAGAAAAGAAGTCCGAAGCTTGGCGAGAGAACAGAAGAGAAGGGACGTGGAGAGGAGAGAAGAGAAAGAGGAGAAGGCTTAAGGTTGAAAAGAGAAGAGAATGGAGGGGAGCCGGGAAAAAAAAGAGGCCGGATTCATCTCTCTGTCTATCGTCTTTCAGCCGTAGGAACGAGAGCGATCAGAGAGGGATGAAAGGAAATGGAAAATAATGCGCTAGGAGGTCCGGGCCAGGGGGAACGGGGGGCAAAGTAGACGAGGGACGATCGAAGGAGGGCAAAAGATGGAGGAGACGCGAACTGCAGCGTGCACGAGGCGAGCCATTATAGCCGCTCGCGAAACAAAGCTTCGTTATAAACCTCCGAGAAATGCTTCCTCGCGTCTTTTCGTTCCTTCCGTTTCTGCCGTCTTCCGTGTTTTTTCCCCGGTTCCGTGCGGTAATAATAAACGGACCAGAGTCTTTTACGGGGCCAGACCAATAACGTCCCGCCCGCGGGAGCCCCGGGGAGAGAGAAAAAAAAGAACCGCGGACCGATGCCAAGACTCTCTCGTATGGAAAACCGCGGATTTGTGTCAGTAACCCGGAACGCGGCCGGCGCGCCGCGCCGCGTGAAAGGGATTCGGTAATTGAACAGTGGAAATTACCGGGGTTCCCCACGAGATTAATGAGGGAATTTTAAAATATCCCCGGCAGAAATGAACCGCCGAGAATTGGTCCTTCTTCTTCCTATCATTATTCTTATTCTTCCTGTTCTTCCTCGCCGCGCCGCCGACGCTTCGTCGTCGAGGACCTCGACTTATTCTTTCTCCTCCTCCTCCTCCTCCTCCTCCTCCTCCTCCTCCTCCTCCGAGAGAGAGAGAGAGAGAGAGAGAGAG
Organism: Lasioglossum oenotherae; assembly: GCA_028455765.1. NCBI lineage: Eukaryota > Metazoa > Arthropoda > Insecta > Hymenoptera > Halictidae > Lasioglossum > Lasioglossum oenotherae. The sequence goes on along the minus strand of CM052294.1, from coordinate 2,463,872 downwards.
AGAGAGAGAGAGAGAGAGACATTACGAAGTTGCGAATGAGACGTGGAAGTTTTTTAAAGTCACTTTGTCTCGCGGGGGACAAAGGTCGGGCTCCACCGAGAATAATGGATAATCGACGAGCTCCTTGATTCTCTATTACGGCGAAATAAAAGTGCAATTCGTCTCGGGCCAGACTCAAATATCGGCTTTCCACTCTTGTCCGCCTGCGAGCCGGAACGCGATTCTACTCCGCGATGGTCCGCAAATATTTCGGATCCTTTCCACGTGGAAATGTTTGCGATTTCTTGGGATCGAAGCTTTTAATCTTCCGCGATTCTTCTGTGTTCCTCGCTGTTCAGAAAATCGGAACATTTGTCGTTCGGGAAGTATAAAGTAGATCGCAGTTGAAATTCAATTGCGGAAGGATTTTTAAATGGTGTTTTTTAAATATAATATTATAAACTTGATTTATTATTATTGTTCACAGCGAGAGATAATAATCGACCCTTTTTATTCTCTAAGAAATGCAGCTTTTTATTCTATACAATAAGGTATTAAACAATGATAAGTTTAGGAGTTATTTCAGTAACTAACCAGAATCCAATATTTCGAAAAATTCGGAAAAAATCGTGTCCCCAGTGCCATAGAACGGTACCACTAGGAACCATGGCAACAAAAATGCCCGGTCCAATTTAAACAACGAAACTTTCGGAACATTGTGCTTATCGGGCTCGCGAGATTACGTGTACACTAGTGTACAGGGATGCGTTGACGGTCAACATTGTTACCGTGATACGGTAGCTCGGCACGATTATTTCCAGTATCTACTTCTCCGGCTCGTATCTGTCTCGTTCTACCGTAAAATGAATTTCATTCGGTGGCTGGCTGTGCATGATGCACCGCGCGCGCGGCCCGTTTCATTCTACTTTAATCTACAGATGCGCGATTTTAATGGATCCGGTGGCTCCCAAACGTGCCGTGCGAGCTCGTTCGCGTATATTGTTGCCGGTTGTTGCGGCTTTCGTCGGAATGACCGTGCTGGATTCCCATCTTGGTCTACGGGGGGAGGAGAGGAGGCCTGCTGGCCTCGCATAAGCATAAGCAGCGACACGGACGAGTTTCAATCCACGTGGGAGAACCTGCGCGCCTTCTGAACTCGCATTTCGCGCCCGTGTCGGCGTGGCACGTACGTCAAACGTCTCTCGTATTCCTGAAAACCTGGGGGAAATCTTCCGCGTCGCAGGACATGCGAGTCCCATTTATCTTTCCGCGCGAACTCGTTACTACCGACTGCCGATTATTCGCAGGTAAATCGACCCGCACTACCCTATACTCCTCGTACACGGTCTTCCTCCACCGATCGTCGCACACTGCACCCTTAAATGTTATCGAGTTTTTAGGAAAGTAATTTCATTTTTTTCGCGTAGTGATGGCATTGTTTCCATTTGTTATTCCAACTCGCAAAATCATTGTATGACAGCTGACAATCTCGGACATCATTTCGTCACTTACAGTGCTTTATAATTTTTCAAACATTTCTTTGCCATTCAATTTTAAATTTAACCTTCCGTTACTCGCGCGGATCTCACAGATACACGACCTGCATCGAATGCGTCTACAGTGGTAGGTAACTTGTGGTGGGAATCGAACTCGCTCGAAAAATAATGCCCAATTGACTTATTTATTTAAATTTACAGTGTAGAAATATGATTCGACACTCTAAACACATAAATTTGTTTTGTTTTTCCGATTAAACATATGTGTATCTGAGAGATACAGAGCGACTATACTTGTCGGGTAGAAGCCGCGAGTAACGGAAGGTTAAATATCTTTCTCGTACTCCGAGTCTCAAAGTGCTAACTAGTATTAATGTAATGATTAATGTATATATACTATATAGAATAATGAATGTACAGTAAGGAGCGAAACTGAGGCAATAACCACAAGTTTTGTATAAATCGCTTTTATACTCTGAATTTGATACTCTATCGATCTATGGTATAAAAAATAGGACATTCCATTATAAAAAAGTCATGGTGACCTTGAAATGTCCTCCACCACTCTACCCACAAGAAAACAATTAATACTACGTAATGTAGCGCGTCATACCAAACAACTTTTGTAGGAACACTTTTTTGATAGCGACAACGTCTTCCGAGATATCCTGCTGATCTGATCTGATATTCATATACCGAATAAAAAAAAATCGCACAAAAACAGGTTTGACTGTATGTCACTCTAATTTGTTGCAATTCGGGGGTGTAGAAAATTCTTATTAGATCCGCTGCCTATAAATAAGCAATAATAAATCGTTCAGCGAGTCACACCAGTATTCGGCGGAGAACTGCTCGAAATCCGCGCGAGCATTTACCATAAAGCAGCCACCCTGATTTCTGTTTCACTTTTCCAGGGCGCGAGGTCGAATTGAAGCGTTTCCCCCCGCGCGCGTGTCCCTCTGCTCCTCTCTCTCTCTCAATTTACAGCTCGCTGGGGACAGATTTCCGCTTTAAAACAATATCTTGCAGACCTGTCGCGAAACTGGATATTGAAGCTGGAAGGGAGCCGGAGCGCGCGCGAGCGAGCGTTATTTTTTCCAATATGCAGGAGAACGAGGCCGAGTAGGATGGGCAGCGGGTTCTAGATGACTATACAGGGTTGGCTTTCAGCCCATGATACCTTGGCTGCCCCCAGGGGCGTGTAAACACCGGAGCCACTCGACGCCCTGTCAATCGGCGGCGATGCGACGTCGAGCCCAAACAGCCTTCCGTATTTTTTCCATCTTTCTTCCCTTCGGCGAAACCTCCGGTGAAACCTTCGGCAGAACCTTCGGCGAGAAACCTTCGGCAGACCTTCGACTCTTCTCTCGCCCTTCTACGGTGTCGAGACTCGAATTTCACGGACAATGGACCCCGCAGTCCCGTTCGACGCCATCCTCGAATTCGAGGGAAATCGGAAGCACCCGGGAAAGACAAGACGTACGACGCAAACACTCGCCTCCGCATCGCACGATTCCGAAAGCTCGTAAAAGCTTTCAGGCTCCCAGCGCCGGGAAACCGAGTCGTCAATTCGCGAATACGCGGACCGCAGAATTGATCTTTCGGGACTTCGGTCTCGTCCCGCGCGGAAATCTGCCCCTTATTCTTCAACGTCCCGGCTAAAGAACGCGGAATGCCGCGTGACCCAAATTTCCCGCGACCCTCCGACACGTTTTGGGCGACCTCTCGCGAATGGAACGTCGAACAGTACCATTTGCCAGTCTGATTGGAATATTTCTCGTTGATACATATATTACAATTAACGAATTTAATGTTATGAAAAATGGGTGGACGAGATTTAGAACAATAAAAACATCCAATGAGCAGTCCTTCCGATCATTTAATCTGGAGATTATTGCGTCTGAAAGTTGAGATCTCGAGATTGTATAATCGAAACATTGGTGAAAAATTCTTTCGTCGATAATGATTTCTTAATGAAACTTGTACCAGAGCATAATCGCGACACTTGTCTGATTGAAATGGTACCAAACACGACGCTGTTTGGACCGTAATTACTTGTTTAATCCACGATATAGTAGAACCTCGGTTATCCGAACTAATCAGGAAAATGTGACCGCATTGAAGTATTTAAAAATAAATAAGTGTGAAACATTATACATAGATATAACTTCTGTGAAAATGGCAGCGAAAAGTGGCACTCGAAATTTTCTGAACGATCGACATTGTATTTGCAGTGAAGTGAAAATGGCGAAACCAATATAATTACCATTAATTCTTCGGAATAATTATGAAAATGAGGGACGCTTGTGAAAATCGAACTTTTTCGAATGACGAACATTACCTCATTGCTGATAATCGTGATTCGCGAGGAAATCCCCTCGCAATTGAGTTTTCGAGACTTTTACGTCATCAGACGGAAATCCTTCGTTATTTTTTCGCATTCAGTCGGTACGCACGACGGAAAATAGCGGATGCAAATGGCGATGAGTCATGTCGTGTCGTTACACACGACGTGACACGTTTTTTTTTTTATATTTTACTAATGCGTCGGTACAATGCGGGATCCGCTGGATTTCAACGACGAAAAAATATTTGCGATATGTAATAGATGCATTCGCGAGAATTCCCTCGCACATCTACACGGATAGGATAGCGAAAATATTTGCATTGCTGATGGGTCCGGTGAATTTGTTACGAGCGACGAATTTCGGTTTCTACGTTATCGGGTATGTACACAGAGTTATTCTGAATTAGTGTCGCATGTTTTCAGCGTGTTCGCCCGTGTTGGAAAAACGGTGTAACGAAACTATAAACCATTATTCGAGAAATATTTGTTGTTCGAGGCACTGCGGTTATGGCATAATACGAATCTGTAATAAGCCGAGTTAGTATTGATAATTTTGGGTTTGCTTTCAATTTGTATTTTTTTTTAATGATGTGCACATTTTTATTTTGTTCTGTGCAATCTTTCTGTATCCTCATTGCTGTTCTATTTTTCCCAGTTCACCACGATTTTGTACATCAGGTTGCTGCATTTGAAATGTCTGCATTTTTACAGTAACATTCACCAAACACTTTTTCCTAAATAAACCTTGTTCACCAAAGAAAGCACCATTGTGTGACAAACATATTCCGTAAACAAACTGCGAGTTTCTTGATCGTATTACTGTAGAAATTGAATGTTTTGATCGTTCACCTCCCTCATTTACAACATTTAAAAATTGTCAAAATACTGTTATTCTGCAAAAAATTAAGATCTAAAATTTTGTTTCTTGTTCAGACCGTAAACTACATTCATATTGATCGATAAACACCTTCATTTTTCTGTTTCCGAGCCAATCTCAATGCAAATTGTTCAATCTTCATTTTGCGATTCGCTCGCGCGGCCTCTCGTTTCCCGAAATTCGGGTATAATTTAAAGTCGCCGGATGTATGGCAAAGGGAAACAGAGAAACGGTCCGGAGAGATGTTGATTTTGAAAAGTTCCCGGAGATTTTTTCCCTCTCGTCGTGTTTCCTTTTGGCCCTGGTGAGAAAGGAGAAAAACGTGGGAGTGGTTCGCGCTGAGAAGGAACTTTTTGCGGCTGACGATCACCCTCCGGGCCACCCCCGCCGTTTTTTTCTTGATTTAATCCAGGCTAATGCAATTCTTCATTCTTCTGGGCTAAAGGCACCTTTTTACCCGCTCGGAGCGGGTACTCGACGAAACTCGCCCCTCGAGATTACGAGACCCGCCCCCCGATCTCTCGCCACCTCGCCGCGGGGGTGGCAAAAACGCGGCGCGAGATCGGGGGGTGGCGAGAGCAATCAGCGTTTTACAATTTGCCAACCGGCCGGTAATAAATTAAGCGAATTTTATACGCGGGCCCGTATAACCGCGTTAAATATTTATATTTGCGGCCGATTGCGAATAACGACGGGGAGCCCCCCTCGAACCACCCCTGCCAGCCACCCCCGACCATCTGCTGGGCTACGTGTTAAATGCCTCGTCACACCCGGTCGTCTATGCATGGTGTTTTCCTATGGCGTTCTCCTCTCTGTATGTATGCACGCGGTTGAATCTGCTCTGCGGGGATTGTAGGGGGTTAGTTTCTATATGGTACGCCAGTTCGCGATGATTATACAGGGTGTGGTAACTGGAACGAATTCGAAACCTTAGTGCTGAAACTGGCCACGCATAGATTTCGAAAATTGGCCGCTTTTTGTAGTAAATATAATCATGAATATACGGCTGTCCCAATTCGAAGATTTCCACGCAATTGGTTCCTAAACAATTCCGAGATTTCAAGGTGACCTCTATTTTGTTAGACGGAACATTATGTTATTATTTATTCAAGCGTGTAGTCCATCCCGAGGCAAATTCACTCACGCATGACACTTCCGTCTTCCAAGGTCATTCAGTGCCGTTCAAAATTTGGCTTATTGTTAGCTAGACGGAAGTGTGCCCACACAGAAAAGATTTGCGACCTGGGATAACCACCATTTGTTGAATAATAATATTTATTCTACCGTCTGCTGTATATTTTTCTTGTACGACTTCGTACTTGGATGTAAACTTTGCTGCCACCTCGTGGATCGAGTATAGTACACCTATATCCAACTTCGGACACGTGTATTGCCATAGTTACACGACGTTGAGCTAGTAACTCGATTATGGAGGACTGTGGACTTTGTCTTCCTATTTAAGATTGGCAGCTTAACTGTGTCGTGCAAGCCCGACTTCCTGTGACCTAACAACCTAATGAAGCGAGGGCGGTCTTGTATTCGTGACAAGCTACACTATACGTGATTATGGTATTTGAGTGCCGATCGTTGTTTGGTTGTAACGTTCAAGTTTCTTAACCTGGAAACATGTTTACTTCATGAATGATAGCCAGCGATAAAATAAATGTTCAGATAAAATAAAAGACGCTTTTCTTTTGCATTTCTGATGGTATTGCCAGCCCTAAAATCGCGTATCTTCGCGAGATCAAATCAAAAACCTCCAATTTGAAACAAGCCCCCCCCATCTCTTACCATTCTACAATAAATAACATCTTTTATGAAGTATTTTAGATGAAAGATATTTAAAACTCCATTCGGTATGAAATATTTTTCTGCTGCTATTCCTGGGCGTAGGTTTGACAACAAGGAGGTTTGTAACAACGAAAGTGTATGAAGTTGGTCGCGGGTGGTCGTATCATCGAGATCGATTGACGCGACGGCGTGTGTGTTAGACGTGTGCGATGGGAATGGGGCGAGAGAGAGAGAGAGAGAGAGAGAGAGAGAGAGAGAGAGAGAAATATAGAGAGGGAACTATTGGAGAGAACTAGGGGGATGTCCAGGCATGATTCCGTGCAGGGGTGGTCCCCGACCTGACAGGGGGTTCATTCTATATTTTATGGTGGCCAACCCCCCGCCGTGGGATGCTACTAGCTGGGTATACCCATTGGCGATAAGGTGATAAGCTCAAATGTATTGGCTCCCATCAAATCGTGCGCTTTACTGCTATAGCCAACCCCATAAACGCCGCTCACCCTTTCCGCAGCTCGCGTATTTGGAAAAATATTTCTTGACGGTCGAATTGGGGAAAATTCTGTTCGGCTAGGTTATTTAACCCTACGGCCATGGGGTTGGGACTCCGTGATACACCGGGAAATCTGCGCACGATTGTTTCGATGTTTTCTTTCATAAGAGCCGAAACTGCGGCCCCATTCAATGACCATAGAATATTTAACCGTTTCTCGAAGTATTTCAATCGAACCACTCAATTATAACTAGACCGCGGATCCTTATGGAAAATAAAGATGTTGTGCCCCGATTGCCAGGAACAATAGCCAAGTAAAATAGTTTGTTCTCCCTTTAATCATTTTAAATCCTCTTAATCTTTTCACGATTTTAAATTGTACTTACCTATTTCTGTCAGGAATGCATAAAATCCGCAGTCTGGTAATAACTTATTTTGCATTTGACGATCAGGATTGCATCACATTTTCATATATTCGTTAAAACGATCATTATAACGATCATTAAATTCTTGAACAAACCAGTGTAAAAATATATTCGGACCATTAAGATATCACAATAAATACGTTCCGGGGGTGGAAATGGCGAACACGTGAGTGATGGAACACGGTGAAGTTCCGACAGGAATTCGAAAACCGGGATCCCATATTTAATTTTCCAGGTGTCGGAACGGCGAACATCGGTCGGCCTTGCCCTTAATATCCGCGACGGTTACGTGGCTCGATATTAAAAAGTTGCTTCCGTGATCTTCGTTCGTTCTCGCGGGCCGGACTAACGAGTTTTCACCCGGCGCGCGGGCCGGGAAGATTCATCGTAGCACGCGGGGGCGGATAACGCACGGAAAATTGAACTCCAGTGGCGCAACGCGCGGCCGGGATAAAATTGCAAATAAATTACGGTTGGATTTCCATCAACGGCAGAGAGACGCCGACACCGACGCCGACGTCGGCCGCGTCGCGCTGCCGGAGCGATAGAAACAGACGGAGAAGAAACCCCGGCCGACGACGACGGTAAAAACGATGGAGGGCCGAAAAAGAGAGGAAGAGATAAGGGTTGCGTCTGGTACCTTGAGAGCCAATAATAAGTAAGCCAGCCGCTCGTTAGGGGGTTGGTTAAAAATACGAAGGAGCCTGTGTCCTCCTTTTTTTTCTCCTCCCTCCCTATCTCTCTCGCTCTCCACCTCGCTTTCTTCCTCTCGTTTTCCTTCCTCCTCTTCCCTCTTAGTTCCAGAGCCTCTCTCCCTTGCCAGGAGAACTCGAGAAGGGTTGGCAGAGAGCCGCGGAAAATAATGGCCGCTCGTAATCGACGGCTCTTTTTTAGCCTGGTTAAGACTCAAGGACGAACTCACACCTCGCTCGTTTGTACCCGTAGAATGCGCGCCCCCCGTAAATACGCCACTTAATCGAACGTATATACCGTCCGCGTCTCCGAAGAGAGATCGACGCTCCTCGAGGACTTCCTCCGCGTCCTTTACACGAGCGAATAATCTGATGTTTGCAGGAAAATAATGCCGCTTCTTGTACACGGTAATCTGCCGTGGTTTAAACATCGCCGCGCTGCGCTCTGCCGAGCACCTCCCGTCTCTCTTTTGTTCGCGGACTTGTATTCACGTCGCCTTTTTCCACGGGTTTACTGCGATGCTTTAACCCTCCGGCGACGGACCATTCTTATAACTATTCATTATAACATTAGACAGTGGATTTTATGCATTTGTGACGAACATGGGTACAGCTACAATTTAAAATAGTAAAAAATAGATGAAAAAAACTTTTTAAGAAGCACGCTTATATTAAAATGCACTAAAAAGGGAAAATAATTCTTTTAGGCATTAGCGACTATAAATAAAAGCGTAGAGCGCTAAACTATATTGACGTAATTTTTGTGGGCGCTCGACGCTTCTATTTATAGTCACTAATGTCTAAAAAAATTGTTTTCTCCTTTTTAGTGCATTTTAATATAAGCGTGGTTTTTAAAAAGTTTTCTTCTATATATTTTTTCATCTTCTACATTTCAGTCTGTTTTTAAATGGATCGTAAAAGATATAGTAATACTGGTTTGAAATAGTAAGATATAGAGGATGTCCCAAAATTTCTTCAACAGCTAGAAATGGGAGGTTCCTGACATCATTTGAAGCAATACTTTCCTTTGCAAAAATGTTATACGCGGCTTTGTTTAGGAGTTATTAACAAAAAACACGGACCAATCACAGTGCGACCTAGACGCGAGTTGGCACAGTCGGCCAATAGACAGTTGGCGCGCCATGACTACTGTGCCAACTCGCGTCTCGTGTCGAAAATTTATTCACATAAATTAAATGGAAATTATTTTATACTTTTTAGTGCGTTTTTTTTGAAGTCGGTTTAATTTTTTTTATAAAATTTCTATTTATAAAATCCGCTGTGCAAATATAATATATTTTAAAAAATATAGATACCGAGGTATTGACACAAGGGTTGAAATGATTCCGGATATAGCAATTTCGCTATTTCTTCTTGATACAGAGCTTTGAACAAATATGAAAAATAAATTGGAAGTGCCTATGCATCTATATGTTGACATAAGGGTTGAAATGTATTTAAATATTACGAGTGGTAGAGTGCACCATGCTGTCCTCGGAAACATCAATAATCCAGAAGAAACGGCGCAAGGCCATTCAAACAATACCGTCAACAAGCATAAATAAATAAGAACAGGCCGGCGGCGATATCGTGAAAAGAGATCTCGTTTGGCGACAGTACGATTGATTAGGCATTACCTCGTCACTCCTTTAATCTTCTCGTTAGGGGTTGGAGCACGCCCTTTCATTCCCTGTTTCTGAAGTTTCAGACATCGGGCTGAAGGGCTGGGCGGCAGAGTAGGGGATTCCTTGGCAGCGAGTGGGAGAGCAGGGTTGTGGGTGGTAGTGGGAATGCTGGCGGTATCTTGGTGGTGACTTAAAGTGGCCGTAATTAAAGATGGCCGTTCCAACGACGGGGGTTGTGTCTCCAGGATCAAGAAAAGCCGAGGTCAGATTAAAGAGATAACCCGAAATGCAAACAAAGCCGTGAGTCTTCCGGATATTTCCCTTTTGTTTCGCGTTCCTTCCGATCATGTAGTTTCTTTTTTTTCCACCCTCCATTTTCCACCCCATCCGCGTTCCCTTCAGCTCCGTTCTCTGCAGCCAGTGGCCCAGTTCGATGGATTACAGCCTTTCGGCTTCGATTATCCGCGCCCCGGCACAGAGGCTCACGGTAAAATCTGATCTCTTTAGCTCGACCCCTTGAAATTACCTTCATTAAGTGCTCGCTCGGTTTTTTATGCGGCCGGTCCCCGAGAAAGTCATTAAGATCGACTCGATATCGAGCCGCGCCCGGGCAAAGGTAAGCTTTTACCGACCGCCTGTTAAGAGAGAATTGATTGTTAATAAAAAAAAGAAAAGCAAAACCGGCGGAAACGTGGAAGGAGAGAGAGAGAGAGAGTCAGCAACCCCTCTTTATCTTTCATCACGTTCCTCGGCGAATCGCGAGCTCGCGTCGTTAAACGCCAACTTCTTGGAATAATTTCGATCGACTAATGAAATTCTTATTACGTCCGACGGACCATCGAACGGATTATTAGGCGCGCAAGGAGAAAACGGAATTACGATCGCGGCGGCGAGCTCAGCCGTGGGAAAGACTGATTATTACAACAGAAATGTTTACATAGAAATCTTACTTAGCTACCTGACTTGATTAAATCACAGTGTCTTCATATTTTATCGCAAGTAATATCCGCGTCATTTTGAAAAAAATGTAGACCGTAACACGTGTCTAATCAATTCGGATAATATGTACAGGTTTATATTTAAATTTATTTGATTGCAACTGTGTCGTCTTTGGGCTCATTTCAAGCAGAAAAATGTCACCGATACGTTGATCAAAGTTTCCACAAAAAGATTGTTAGAAATAAAAAATGTCCATCCTTTTCTATGCTGGAAAATTGTTCAGAAATTCTCACGTGTATCGAGACAGTACTGTACTCTTTAAGAAAGCATGTCGCACTTTCCCGAGTAAAAATTCCTCGAGCGGTATCGGCGGAGTTTCTTCTAATTGAAGCAGTTTGTTGGCATTTTATTTCGACACGCGAGAGCCCCGGCGATACGGAATTTTGTCCCGCGGTGACGAAAGGCTTGTAATCGCCTCCTCCATCCGCCCAAATTGGATTTTTCCAGGGCAGCTTCCGTCGCGACGCGGCGCGACGCTCGCTAGAGAAGTGTCGCGTTGAGCTAAGGATTTATAAGGGAAACCCCGTCCGCAATATTCGAGAACTTTCGAAACGACTTTACTTCTTAATAAGATTCAACGTTTCAAAATGAAATTCGAAGCTGTACGTACGACGAAAGTCGTTTAGCGGCAGCGCCGCATTTCCGCGCAACTTTTCGCCGACCGAAACTTTTCAAAGCTGCCTCCGTTACTTTTCCTTGCCCTCTTCTCTCTCTCTCTCTATTCCTCTATCTCTCTGTTGCTTGTCTTTTTTCTGTTGTTGATGTTGTTCGTCTCCTTTTTTATTTTTCTTTAGTGGGGAACGCTTGGCGAACTGGCGCTGAATGCATTACGATGCTTTATGCAAAGCGCCTCGCTTTCTCCGAGCGACATATTTTCGGGGATTTCGCGGCTTCTTAAATGCTTCTGTGTGATTACGTCCTTGTCTTCCACGAAGGACCTCTCAGCGACCTTCTCTATGCATTGTTCCTTTGACGAAAATCATTCTAGTGCTTTCGGTGCCAAATTGCACAACTTTAATTATTAAAACGAAAAAAATTTAATTAACCGCCCGGAGTATCGAGATAAGAAACTTGAGGTTGACTAATGGCCACAATGGCTATCAACTACCCCATGCGAGTGACAGGAGTGGGGTGGGGAATTATTGTGTCCGTGTAAGAAGCTGGTTATAATTGTTACGTTCTGAAAAAATTCTTCATATGTTTTTCTTCCCATCGGCTGTATTGTGACTTTCGTACACTGAGAAAAAAAGTAGTTACTTCAATAACACGCGTGTTATTGTAATTTTTTTACTTCGATGAATATCAATGTATTCTTTTCAATAGTATGAAATTTAGAAGCAAATCGTGATGTATTTGAATTGTCCATCATGAAATGATTGAAAATATTATTTGATTCAATACCGTATATTATTATTCGGAATATTTCTTTTTTTCCCTTCAATCAGATATGTTGTTAAACAAATTTGAGAAATGTATTGATTTATACTGGAATTGGTTCGAGGCCATATCTTACTTTTTTGAAAACATTGATGGTCAAGCTATTGGCTTATATGATTGGCGGAAATGAGTTTTGCTATTGAAATTCAATAGTATTAAATATTATAATAAGTTCATATGATATTGGCACTATTCAATAGTACATTTTATTGAATCAACATATATTTTTTTTGTTTCGACAGGATTTTTTTCTCAGTGTACTTGTTGTCAGTCGTCATAATTTTACATGAACAGTTCTATTATTGACCGAAAACGTGTTGCAAACATTTTCCGAGCGAGATCATGTCGCACGGATTCTTCGCAAATGAGTATTGTGAATTGTGATAACTTGTCGACGGAAACTCGACTGCGAGAGTGGGGGGAGCATTCGCAGAGAGATGGAAGAGTGAGAGAGAGAGAGAGAGAGAGAGAGAGAGAGAGAGAGAGAGAGAACACACCCCGAGACGTGACATTGACGACAACGACACCTCTCGAAAGATAAATCTCGTCCAGCGTAGTAGTATATAATAATTTCGGACAAGGCACTCTGACCTTCCGCGAGATCGCGGAGCTGCGTCAGTCATCGACGTATAATCGCGAGGTGCGTGTTGTGCGTGTAATGCAGTGCGTGGAGTGTTCTCAACAGGAATATCTCGTGAGGTGTTAAAATCGTTATCATACTCGGTCAAAAGACTTAATCCTTGCGTACAAAAATCGTTCCGTACGAATATAATTTCTCACACAATAGCAAAACTCACTTCCGCCAATCATATAAGCCAATAGCTTGACCATGAATGTTTTCAAAAAAATAAGATATGGCCTCGAACCAATTCCAGTATAAATCAATACATTTCTCAAATTTTTTTAACAACATATCTGATTGGAGGGAAAAAAGAAATATTACGAATAATAATATACGGTATTGAATCAAATACTATTTTCAATCATTTCATGATAGACAATTCAAATACATCACGATTTGCTTCTAAATTTCATACTATTGAAAAGAATACATTGATATTCATCGAAGTAAAAAAATTACAATAACACGCGTGTTATTGAAGTAACTACTTTTTTTTCTCAGTGTACACAATAAATCTTAAACAATAAAAATTGTCTGCATTGATTGCAATAAATAGAAACGTAATTCGAGATGTTATTTCTTCCCTTCATGGTTTTAACAGATGAGAAATCATACATTGACATCTTGAATTTTTTAAAATTTTCCAATAACTTTTAATTTCATCTACTCAATTTTCCTATAAATGCATAAAGATCCGCACTCTATTAATAACAAACGCGTTCAAATGATTTTGTTCGTCCTGTCCGCAATCGACGTGGTAAATGGCGTCTACGTAAAACGGTGTGTAGACCATTTCTCCTATAAATTTCACCGAGCAGCGAATTTCCAAGTGCAACATGGCGTGGAGTGTTCCTCGCGGATAGTCGCTTGCAGCGGGATCGATTTTATTATCATACTGCGAAAGAAAGCGGGTTGGAATTCTGCGCGGCGCAGATAAGTATTTACTGGCTGGCTGCTCTGTTCCACACGACGTTTCTTTCTTCGTTCCCCTCGTTTTTCTGTTTATCGACAGCATGGCCTTCTACTCCTCGCGCAGAAACAGCGTAATACTAACTTTTCGTCGTGCGATTCCGTTATCAGTTCACCGCGTTTTCCCATTCTTGTTCCTACAATCAGCACGAGCATCCCACGCGTTCTGGAACGCGGAATTCGACTTCTGTTCAACGAGAAAATGATTATTGATGGATCCTGGGTCCGTCCGTTCGCGGTGAAAGCCCACAACAATCCCAATAATCCCGGAACTTTCTCCGAGAGTTCCGTGGCTGCGCTCGGCCCGATCCGCGATTTTCCGGGCAACTTGGACGGGTTCGGGTCGTGTCCACGATCGTCGACGTTTCGGCGAAAGTTTGCGTCACCTGGAGTCACGTTTCCGTTGCGGGAACATAGATTGTTTCGCAAGTATTCGCCTAACACTTGCAACATTGTCACGGGGAGTCCAAAATGATTTTAATCGGGCGAGTCGCTCCGATTCGAAATGGAAGCACGTGTTTGTTCGCGAATATCGCAATGTGGATTTTTATGCAAAACAGAAAAAGGTTGGATTAGTTTACCAGATACAGAAGCTACATAGACACAGCTATTTCCTTTTTTTACGTAACCGTCTAGTGATAAAAGTCAATTTTTATATTTTTTTTATAGGAACAAATACTTTGTGGTTACAACATTAATAATTTCGAGAAATTGAGGAAAATTCGTGGCTCATTTTATGCATCATTTAGTCGGCTATAATTAGAAACAAACAAACAAGAAAGCGAGCTAATAAAAACGTGGTAATTAAATCTGTGTTATCAATAGACTGAGGATTTTATGCATTTATGACAAAAATGGGTAGGTGTAATTCAAAACAGGAAAAACATTAAAAGAGTTTCACAATGCCGATATACTATTTTCAACATATTAAAATCATGAATGAGGAAAATCAATTTTTACTTAGCTCGTGTATTGATGTATGAAAATTTGATTTTGTTACGTAATTGTTGATTAAGAATTAATTTTTATGACCACAGTCAGACCGAAAATTTTATGCATTTATGCGAAAAATATGGTAATTTGAAACAATAGAAAGATTAAAAAAGTTTGAGAATATCAACACATTTATTAGTTGATTCTTGCGTCCTGCAATTAACGCAAACAACCATTTTTATCTCGCACAAAGACAGGTTGTTTTTTCCATTTTTCGGAGAGAACTCGTGTCTCAAGAATGTCCCTGTATAAAATTCACCATGAACGCGTAGGAAAAACTGGAAGACAAACTTTTTCGGAAGCATTTCGATCGGAAATCGGTGAATGGTACGCGGCCATTGAACGGGACGGTGAAAATAAACCACCGACAGGACGATATAGGGCGATCCCGAGGAATCAGAGTTATCGACCCCGTGTAAGCTCGCCGCGGAAAGAAAATGAATGGAAGAAACGCGGCGCGGCGGCGAGATCCAGGATAGAAGGAGAGCGGCTCGAGGCAACGAGCGGGAAGTACAATCGAATGATTCTGGTTCGCTGATCAATTTTATACGCTCGAACCTCTCCCGCCGGGTTATCCATCATGCGGCATTTGACCCCCGCCGGTTTCCTCGATTTCTCGTAACCTTCCGCCACACAATTTCTACCCTCGTCTCTTTTTCTTGCCCGGCCTCGATTTCTTTTATCATTCCCGGTGTCTTCTTCTCTTTGACCCGCGTCTCCGGGACTTCCAACTGCGACACGTGCCTTCAAATTACATGAATGGCGCGTAATCATTATTCCGACAGGTTTCATACTTTTCTCGAACGGTATACGCGAATACATTGTACCAGTGTTGCGAGCAGCGAATAAATAAATTGTTCTTCAGTAGGATAATCCTCTTGTTGAATAATGGGTCTATTAATGTCCGATTTTTAACAATAACATACATACAACCATTATTTTTTTCTAAATAAAATTGATCAAAGTAAGCACCATTGTCATTCTATCTCGCGTATTTATTACTATTCTTGCATATTATATATCTTGCGTTCCATTTAAAAAAGGCTGAAAAGTAGAAAATAAAAAAATATGTAGAAAAAAACTTTTTAAAAACCACGCTTGTATTATTACAAAATGCTCTAAAAAGGAAAAAACAATTTTTGTAGCTCATTTTATACACCATTTAGTCGGCTATAATTCGAAATTAAATCTGTGTTATCATTGGACTGCGGATTTCATGCATTTATGACAAAAATGGGTAGGTGTAATTCAAAACAGGAAGAACATTAAAAGAGTTTCACAATGCCGATATACTATTTTCAACATATAAAAATCGTTAATAAGGAAAATCAATTTTTACTCAGCTCGTGTATTGATGTATGAAAATTTGATTTTGTTACGTAATTGTTGATTAAGAACTAATTTTTATGACCACAGTCAGACCGCAAATTTTATGCATTTATGAGAAAAATAAGGTAATTTGACTGAAAAGTAGAAAATAAAAAAATATGTAGAAAAAAACTATTTAAAAACCACGCTTAATATTATTATAAAATGCACTAAACAGGAGAAAACAATTTTTTTCGACATTGGCGACTACAAATAGGAGCGTCGAGTGGCCACGAAGATTACGTCAATATAGTTTAGCGCTCCATACTTTTATTTATAATCGCTAATGTCTAATAAAATTATTTTCTCCTTTTTAGTTTATTTTAATATATAAGCGTGGTTTTTAAAAAGTTTTTTAATGAAATTAGATGTTTAAATTAAAATAGCAGGTAGGATCTTAATTGTCAGAGACGTCCGGATTCATGTGTCTAATTCGTACTATATTTTATTCCAAAGCTGAACAATATATTAATACATTATTCGAACAAGATCGCTAGATGTTCAGACGCTGGGTATACTTTCTGCGATAGTGCTAGCAGCCAGATCGTTAAAATCTCCGCTAAAAAAGAAGAAATTCGGGAACACTCCGAATGGGTCGTCTCGGTTACCCGGCATCCCGCGCGCAACTAAACGCAATTAAATTCCTCGGGAACCGCTAGCGCTGATTACTTTTCCCATAAACAGTCGGAGGGAAGAAATCGGCCGGCGATTTCAATGATAATCCGACGGGAATAGGGGCGTGGATGTCGGACGAAACGATTCGTAAACCGACGTGTATGTCTTTTCGGGATTAAGCCGGGCGAATCTCCCCCCGCAAGTTTGAGCAGGAGATTAAACTTACCTGAAACTTGTGCTTCCTAGCCGCGCCGCCGGCCTGTAACTCGCGGCATCTTGGGAAGATTCCTTCTGCAATCAGAGAAGTCATATTGTCATATTGTGAGCAAAACGACGAATCCGTCTAATAAAAATTGCGTTAGATCGCAGCTTCCCACATTGCAATTTTTATGCATTTATGTACAGAAATGAGTACATAAAATTTGAAACGGTAGAAATATTAGAATTGAAGTGTACATTGCTTTCAACTCGCCGAAATTATTAAACAAGGAAAGACGTTTCTGTTTGGCTTCTGCTTTTTATTTTGCACAAAGTTCGTGCTGATCGTTACACCAGATTTTCTTCTCCTTTTTCATGGTGGTTTGGTTCACGAAAGAAATTTTCCGAGCACTCGGCAGTCACTTGAATTAGGTTGTGATGAATGAAAATACAAGATCTACATTATCTCTCCCCTCTTTCTAATGAAAACGTAGATTCGTCAATCGAGATTGAACATCTCGAAGCCGCACAGTGGGACCTTTCGTCCAAATCGGAGACAAAATGAAAGAACTGTCGATAGAAATGAGGTAGAGCGATACAATTTTAAAAAAATTAAAACTGATACTTTGCAGAATATAGGAAAAATAGGGAGGTAACTGCACGAACGATTTTTAATCTTGAGAAAATTTTTTAAGCATGTAGAATTTTAAGAAATCGATTTTGCAATATCCTGAGGTCGTAGACCAATTTTGAGACCAGATTTGAAATCAGCGTGAAAAAATCTACGGGAAATGAAGTACAGCATGTTCAAAAAAAAATTTTTCCGCGCGTGGTATTGGAAAAATCACAATGTTTTTGAAATTGTGTACAAGTTTAACGAATTTTCTCAAGGTTATAAAACGTTCGTACCATAATCTCCCTATTTTTCCCATATTCTGCAAAGTTCCAGCTTTAATTTTAAAAAAGTTTCATCGCTCTACCTCATTTCTATCGAAAGTTCTTTGATTTTGTCTCCGATTTGGACGAAAGGACCCACTGTGAGCCGCAGCTCACATTTTTGCGTGGATCGCGAGAGGATACGCGCAGCAATAGAGGAAAACAGGATTGTTACAGGCTGGAACGGGGGTCAGAACGTAATACGACTATCCTGATTCGTCCCACGGGACGTATTCGCGAACTTACGCTGCTCCTGGGGCCGATAGAATCCACGGGGCAACGTGAGTGCAACGCTCCTGCACAATCTGTGCGACGTTAAGCGCAGCGTGTAATGGTTTGTTTAGCGGAATCGATGGGCTAAACGCAGCCTGCGGATATTTATGCAAATTGCACGGTTTGGGCTCTGATTTGCCACGGATGAGAATTCGGAATTGATTTCGTCTGGCGGCAGGAATAATTCAGGTATTGGAAACAGTCTGCAGATTGGTTGTTAGCGAAATTAATCGTGGAAAACCTGTGAAACCGAATTATTGCAGAGAAGCACATTTTAGAGCAGTATTAATGGCGCAACAAGAACTACATCGATTGTGTTGTTAATTATTCTAAATAAAATTGACACTTCATCTTTTTAGCAAACTTGGAAATCGATTTGTACTACAAAATCTACTAGTACAAATTTGATTAGGATCTACATGGTTTGAGAGCGTTACATAATTCATTTTTTTTGTGATAAACTTTGCCTTTTTCTATACTTGTGTTATTAAATGTATTATTTATATACACGTGCTAAAAAATTATACAAGACTAACATACTAACATGCAAGTAATAATATCCGAAGTTCCTTTCCCAAGTACTTGTACTATTAACACTTTCAGACGTCTCGTACAACGTAACCAGAACAATGTAGCACTGTCAAATTCTCTTTCCCCTAACAACCGTCAAGAATTCAGGTAACATGGGAGCAAGTTGGCTTTCCTAGGAAGCTTGTTACATTTCTATGTCGGGTTCACGGTTCGTCGAATCTTTATACGTCGTCAGAAGGGTTCGTGGTCCTTCCGTCGCGTCCTGGATCCTCGGAGATCATTGTCTTCATCTTCTAACAGTGAAAAATGTAGTCGAATGACTTGGAAACAGGTGATCGTATCAAACGAACTCTGTATTATCCGAACTCCTATAATAGATGTCAAATTAAATTTAAAATGCGAATTGTAAGGAGAATAAAAAATCATACGGATGAAACAAAATCATATTCGAGATTTTATCGACTGAAAAATTATTCCAAGCTGAGATCACTTGCCTCCCCATATGGGAGACACCCCGTAATGATGGTAGGATTCATGGAAATATATCGCAATACCACCTAATTTAGCCTAATGAATTTTCTTCATTTACGTAGGTAAAAATTGCAATTTTTCAAGATCCGAAAATTCGAGATCAAAATCGTTTATGGCACGTAAACAAATTAACCAATTTCAATATACAATTTATTCAAGTTAACCAAACGCATCTTCTAAATGTTCGTTATTGACCAAGCGAAAAAGGTCGTAAAAATCAATTGTTACTACTGTTTTTCACAATTCCGACCAAATGCATTTCTTCAACATATTTTTCAGACGTCATTTATTGAACTACGTCATCCAGCCTTACAGAGAAATTGAAGTCGTTTGGTCCGTTCGTAATAAAAGTAATTCTGATTTAAAGTGTGCGTGATCAGTAGACAGCGGATCTTTATGCAAAATAAACATTTTCTACGTGAATTTCAACGATCTGGAGTGAAATAGAAATTTGTTTTCTTTCGTAATATATGTTTAATCGGTTAAAAATAATATAACAGTATTTTTAAATTCTTCTAGTAGTTTCACTGTTTTAAATTACACCTACTCAATTTAGTGATCAGTTTTGCTCCAAACTGCAGAGTCTATGATCAATTAAAAAACCTCCATTTCCTCTATCAAGTGGAACATCGTTGCGGTGTCGCGCGAGCAAGCGAATTTTCGGCACGACAGCGAGCTCGTTACATTTCTATGCCGGGTTCACGGTTCGTCGCGTCTTTCTGGTTCGGCAGAAGGGTTGGTGGTCCTTCCGTCGCGTCCCCGAGTCCTCGGGGAACATTGTCTCCGGCGGTTTAGCAGCCGGCGCGTTACGTTTTCGTCGTCCGGGATGCGGCGCGGCGTGGCGCGAGGCTGGTTTCTAGCGGCGTGGGTGTCCGGGCGTGTGAATTCTGATCAACGCCGGCTAGCGTCCGTGTGTCGCCGTTCCGGTCGACAATGGAACAATGGGGGTGGCGCCGGGGACACGTGAAAAGCCTCGAAGAACGTGACACAGGGGGTGGCAGGCGGGGGCTTGCAGCCGGAAAAGGAGCGAGAAAATGTGCCGCGAAATTGCATGGCCGTGCAACTTTTCGCTGCGGATGAAAAATGGAGGGGCGCGTCCCTGTACACACACACACACACACGCTCGAACATGCACGTAACGGGTGTCTCCGCTGAATAGAATCACCTGAATACCTTCCTCGTTTACGAAGAAATTGAGATTTCAAGGTTATTCGTATTTTTGAAAATAAGATTTTACACCTCTATATATTGTATATATATTATATGTACAATATAATTTATATTTATATTGTTATAGAAAATGAAAATATCTGGGACCATAAATAACAATATAGAAGAACAAGTATTTCATGGACTAAAATCGTATTGGTTATACAAATAAGAATTATAAGTAACCGACAATTTGTTCTGTTGTTGGTGAATGTTATCGTTCAGAGAAATTCATTTCGATCGCTTATAACAGTTATCAGTAGACTGTGGATTTTACGCATTTATGGGAAAAATGAGTGGATTAAATTGGAAACGGGGCGAAGAGATTACAAAAATTTGAAGATGTCTATATATTATTTTCAACTCTATACAATTTTTAAAGGGTCGAGGATATTTGTCTTTGGCTCCTGTTTCTTACAAGTTATAAAGAACATTTTTATTTCGCATAAAGATCGGCAGTCTAGTTATCAGTGAGAGAAATTTATTTCGATCGATCATAACAGTTAACGATGAGAGAAATTGATGTCGACAGTTATCGATGACCGAATTTCTTTTCGCTTGTTCGTCATAATTATTAATGAGAAAATGATTTTTATCGTAGAAAATTTTAGAACAACTGTTATTTTGTGGTCCCTGGTATGCGTGACTGTACCTTTCGATCATTTAATCTGGAGATTCTTGCGTCCGACAATACAAAATTCTACAATAATGTTGCTGTTTGTCAACAAAACCTTTAAATAACTTCTAAGAGGAAATTGCAAGTGGACATAACGGTTTTCTCAGCGATTTATTGAAATGAATAAGAAAAGAAAGGAACAAATATCGCGTGCACGAAGTCACACGAAACGGGACACCCTGTATGTTCGCGCATAGTCCTGCGAATGAAAACGTTCTCGTTAACGGGGGAAATTTAATCGTATTACCGCCGCGGCCGGAAACGCTCTCGCGAATTACACTGCGTTGACAGGCGGCCGTCCCCGGTACACGGAATTGTTCTCGAGGGTTCATTGATTGAAACAAACGAACGCGGCTTATTGTCTGGACGATATTTTCGCGGGGCCCACCGGTAATTGAAGCATGCCCTGCCGCGGATTAATTTGCGATGCACTTTTCCGGGGATTAACAATTTTAATTGGACGCAGAGAGAGAGAGAAAGAGAGAGAGCGCGAGAGACGTGGCGCGCTGGCCGTTTTTCCAAAATGGCAACATCGGCTGACCGGAATGGCCCGATATGTTACCCTCTGAATCCGGGTCTCTCTCTTCCGACGGGAACAGATATCACGACCCGTGCGTTAATAATCCGCGATTCGTAAGTGGTATTTTCCGAGCGGTGAAATTGCGCGAAACGCTTCGGCTATTAGGCGATTTCTATGCGGGAAATCGCTCGGCTGGAAATAATTATACAGCGTGTGCTCGATGGGGCGTTGAAAAAGTCGATTTGGTAGGCTCGACTTTGTTAATCGAGTTCTGCCGTTGACGAGCGTAATCAAGTTTAGGTAAATTAATTTTCGGGGATCTATGGGATCTATTCGGGGATAATGAAATAATATTCACACCTACTTGTAGCTAAGGCCTCAGAATATATAATATAATTATTTAATCTCTTAATTACTGATTTTACTATGAAAATTCAATTGTCCAGATTTACGTATCACTTTTGGACTGTCCAGACTTAGGGCACTTCACCTTACATCCTCTCTCTCCCGGCCGGCTTGCTCGATTATGCCGCGATCGTAAATTCGCTCCGGTAACCTCGTTACTTTAACGATATGCTGCGAGATTGAAAATTCGCGTGGAAAAAAGGACGCGTGGCAAAATTGGGGTGCGAGGGGGGATGGGGGTAAGGTGGAGAGGGTACGAGAGACGAGGTGAATGTCGAAGAAGTTTTCGCGCGCGACGTCGATTGTCGGTGGCAGGTAACTGGCTGAAAAAAGAGCCGAGCAAGGAGAGGGTGAAGGACGAGAGAAAGAAGGCGGCAGAAGCAGCGCGGTGAGATCTCTGGCAATTTGTCTTATCCTCTTTCTTTGCCCCTTTTCTGTCCCATTCCGCCTCCTCTCGTCCACCCCCTCTCGGCCGCGACTCGCGCCACTTTCCTCTTTCAGCTTTAGCCGATGGTAGTGTGCCTATCGATCCAGTAGGTCCTTCTCGAAGGGTGTGGTTGTGTTGCTCGGCGTCGCGACGCCTCCCTTCCCCCTTTCCCTGCTACCCCTCAGACTCCCATCACTCGGTCCTCGTGTCTTTTACCATCCCCGCGCCACTGTCTTCCTCGAAGCCAGACGCGATCGCCACGTGGCCTTCACTCGGATCCGCGTGTTCCCACCTTCGGCGATCGTCGGGTTCGCACTAATAATCCGTCCTGGGTATATTCCACACTTACTCTACAACCTCCAGCGATAGAAAAACAACGATCCTACATGTACAAAACAATTTATTGATGCAGGTTCAACCCTTTGCGGCGACGAATGTCGTCACATTGCTATTTTTCTATCATTTAATTCCTCAAGAAGCAGGCAATTAATGTAATCGAGTACACGATAAAATATTAGTATACAGGGTGCCTCAGCTGAAGGAGGCCACCGAAATATCTCCTTTAATTTTTAATGGCACAGAAAAAATATTTTTGGCATAATTCAAATGGTATCGAAGGAGGAATATCATAGAAGAACAATTTTTATTTGTCCGGTTATTTTTTCATAGTTTTTTTAAGGTCATCGTTATTTTTTATCGGGGAAACTTATCATTGTTTTTATTCCATCTTGTTAATGACTTGAGCATATTCAAATGTACTTTTTTCAGCCGCTATAAGATGGAATAAAAAAAATGATAAGATTTCCCGATAAAAAAATAACGATGACCTTGAAAAAACGGAGAAAATAACCGGACACAAGAAATTGTTCTTCTATGATATTCCTCCTTCGATACCATTCAAATTATGCCATAAATATTTTTTTTGTGCCATTAAAAATAAAGGAGACATTTAGATGGCCTCTCCCTCAGCTGAGACACCTTCCATTTTCTCAGCACTCAAGACTTTGATACATGATCTAATTCTCTGAGCAATATATTCTTTAATATTGGGTTGGAAAGGAAGTACGTAGCGTTTTCAAATTAAGAATCCAAGGTAAAATTAAGGTATTTATTCACATTATAACACGAGAGAAGTTACCTCAAAAATGGCAAAAAGTAATGGAACAGAATGGAAAATATGTTATTGAATAGATCTATGAATAAATAACTGAATTTTAGCTTTCAATTTTAATTTACAAACGTTACGAACTTTCGTTCCGACCCAATATTTAAAAAATACTTAGTCCGCAACGGATTAACCGTATGTATTTTCGTCATAATTGCATAAAATCCGCAGTCTAGTCATAAAGATTCACACTCTATTAAATGTACTACATGACGTTCACCTAAAAGCATATACCGATTCTTCATTTCAGTGTTTGGCCGGTATTTATGCAAAATAAACATTTTTCCAGTACAAGGTACTAGAATCAAATAAAAATTTGTTTCTATTCGTACATAAACCTATTCATATATGTCGAACTAACATACAATATTTCTATTAACTAATTGATACGAGACTGGTCGAATTCTCACTCGCTGATCAAGTATTTAAGCGACCCAAGTGAATCATCCGCAGGATCCAAGCACCGTCCGTAGCCCTTATCAAGCTTCGTTAGACACGATGAATTATCGCCGATCATCGAGGCGATCGCAGGATCCTTGGGTCAGGATCCGAACGGTTATAATCGTCCGACGCGACGTGGCGGAAGGTAACGAGTTTTAAACGAATTTTAATATTAGGTAAAAATGGGACAGCCGGTCGTTATCGGGGCGGGGGATCTCGCCGAGTGATTTAATGACCACGGGGATTGTAATTGGAAGTCGGTATCTAAGGGAACTCTATTACCGTATTAATTTGTTCGATTCGATTGGAGTTCCGCGGCGCGCTGCGGCCCCGTTGCTCCTCGAACGTTAAGTAGCCGAAACTTTGTAGTACGTGCTTCCTTACATCTATGCATCTCCGGGACGAAACATCAGTTACGTTTGGACCAGAGATATTGGTTGCTAGGAGAAACGTCGCATGTAAAAATTTCAAAAAATTTGAATTTATGCATGAATTGAGCTTTATAGTATACACTGAGAAAAAAAGTAGTTACACTTCAATAACACGCGTGTTATTGCAATTTTTTT
>CM052294.1:2234978-2439169 GCA_028455765.1 Lasioglossum oenotherae | reverse complement strand
TATTGGCACTATTCAATAGTACATCTTATTGAATCAACATATATTTTTCTTGTTTCGACAGGATTTTTTTCTCAGTGTAGGATTTACGTCTTTATCAGCACAAAAAAGTCATAAAAATAAATTCGAAAGGCTCAAAAGAATAATATTAATTGTTGCGAAGGATTCGGCGTGGTCTTGCCGGTGAACTCATTATTATAAGAAACAACAATTATTTATTCAATGTACAACGGTTAACAAGAGTGTGTTCGTTGATGTGTCGTCTCGCTTCAATGTCTCGAGATGGCGAATTCGTCTGTAAAATTTCTGCAGCATATATTCGAGATGTTCTAATTTCTACTCGAATGAAAAATAAATAAATTGTTTGTACAAGCTGCAGAGAAGAATCCCTGATTAAACGGCTCACATGCCCCAGAGCGAGAAAGGCAAACCGACGTCGGGCAAAATAATGCGCTTCTTCATTTCTCCGGGCCGAAAGTAATACTTTCGAGTGTCCGGCATTTTGCTGTACAGCAGCGGGGACACGTTCTCCGTTGATAGAACGTCTCGGTAGATTCCGCCGCGTACTCCCGTCGAGATGAAACTTGTTTCGGTTATAATTCGGGCGAGGAGTGGATCTCTGATATGGCAGAAGTGGTCGAATCAGAACGAAATGAGAATACGGGACGTTTCGTATGTAATATCCGGGAGATTGCATTGTCGTGGGCAACGCCGTCGGACGTCGCCGGATCCCCGTGATCCTTCCGAACAACTTCTGAACTCGTTTCGCAAGTTGCGCGGCTAGGATTCTTTATTCTTTGTTTCCCAGGGCCCGGCGTCGCTTTATATCCTTCGACCAGGAGGCCCGGCGAAAAAATGGACGCGCGGGAATCTCGGCAATAACGAGCGGCCCTTAGTTACATCGGACAGGCCGGCCGCTTTCCTAATTCCCCTTCAGCCAAGAGAAAAATCGTGGCCCGGGTATCCGGCAGGCCTAGCTTCTGAACCCCCGCGAGGAAAAATTGCCCGGGAACTCGTTATACTCAGGAGAAATCGATTCGCAAATCCTTCTTTCCGATCGATCAGTCTTCCGTCGACCGAACACTATCAACAACCTCTGGAATGCTGGAGCTGCGCTGCTTTCAAATTCGCAGGCTGTCTTCAAAATTGTTTGTTGCTACGTAACTTCTTTAACCATGAAGTGAACCTTTCTGCAAGGTTTCAACCTTACACCTCGTCAGTAAAAGTTTTGGAAAATTCTAAAAAATGTTGGACACATTCCGACCAATTGCAATTTTCAAAAAAATTTCTTTTCACATCCTATAGTAAACTAATTGCTCTAGCTTCCCAAAAATGTTCAAATCGAATAGTCCGATTTAAAAAAAGGTATCGGCTTTTTAAGAGTGTCCGAATATTTGTGGGAGTCACTGTATCTCTTCTCGAAATCCCAAATTTCGACTTCCTGTATCACGACAAGGCATCGGGAGCAATATTATGGCGTTCGACGTTCAGGTTGGAAGTAGCGTCCGCGTTTTCTGGCGCTTAACCCCTGTGTACACAGAGACACAGAAGCGAAGGGAGAGGGGTGAGACAGAGAGAGAGAGAGAGAGAGATGGCGAGAGGGTTGGTCGCGGCGAGGCGAGGATTAAGGGCGCGTTTAAGGGCTGTTTACGGTTTTGCGGACGGCCGGCTATAAGCCTGCGTGTGCTCTCGGTCCGGCGCGGCGGCGGGTGCGTCGGAATTTCGGATCGTGGTTTATGGATCGCAGGGAATCAGGATGTGGGCCCGCCACGAGGGAACACGATAAACGCTCGTTGTTTGTGCTGGTAGATTGCGTAAGAGGGAGCAATTGGA
Source organism: Lasioglossum oenotherae (assembly GCA_028455765.1). Lineage (NCBI taxonomy): Eukaryota > Metazoa > Arthropoda > Insecta > Hymenoptera > Halictidae > Lasioglossum > Lasioglossum oenotherae. The sequence goes on along the minus strand of CM052294.1, from coordinate 2,437,339 downwards.
GGAGCCGGCTGCCGGTGCACGTTAATGCACGGGTAAGTCATTGTAATAAGCTTTGTCTACACGCTGCTCGAGCCGGAGATTCGACGCGTAATAGGATTTCGTTGCGTGTTAATTCGACGTTGCCGACTTAATTGAGACCGAGCGCCAAATGGATGAAAGATTAATTCAATTATTGAAATTCTATCGGTGCCGGACGGATCATTTCACCGATCGTGTCCCTGCTCTCCGGCACCGACATGTCGATTTCTGAATCCGAACTGGGACGCGTTATCGGTTTTTGCCAGTGTTGCTGCTCTTGGAAGTTCGAATAGCTTCGCGATAGCTCGCATAGTCGAGCTCTGGGGCCTTTGAATCAGGTCAATGAACTTTATGCAAAATTGAGTTGCTACTCCCGAACCTCGTGTAACACTGAATTTATCAGTGAGATGTTCTTTATGATTTCGCTTACTACAGTTTTATTTTGCATACAAGTCTAGTCAACAAAATCGGACGGTGAAACTTTCAATGATAGGAAAATTAAAAGAAATTAGCAATGTCTGTACAACGAAATTTCTACTTGGCTCCTGTTCGTTTCAACGAATGCATACAATTGTTAGGATAAGGTTCCTCAAGTCGTACCAGTGCGCTTAAGTCGTACCACTTGAATTTTGAACGAACTACGGTGACAACAGCACATATAACGGCAACCAAATATACATCTGAGTCATCCAAGTTGCTTTACGTATTATCGTCTGCCATAAACCAGCCTCATTATAAATCCTGTCATCACAAGTGAGTTTCTTTCAATTTTAGTAATTGATCTTGCAAGTAAATTATTATTGATAAAATTATGTTCCTTATTAAATATAAATTCAGTAGAATTTACGTATAATCCTTCCTTTAGTCGTAGCGATGTAAGTTTCTCAAGATTTAGTTTATATTACGTGAAAGCATATAGATTTTCTAATTTCGTTATAATAAATAACAACAATATTATCACAAGTTTTGAAATGACGCATTTAATTTCTATCTATTTGATAAATCCTAAGTTTTATACGGTTTCTTTCTTAAGGGATACGACTTGAGCAACCTTACCCTAATTCGTTGTCTATGTGCAACATTATGTATAATAAAGGATTAGCTGCCGGTGTACGATTTCGACGACCAGTACGTAATTAGCACCGGTGTTCTATCGAACAAGTATTTGTTTATCCCGAATGAGCGATTAAGCGCATCAAGCGCGTTCCGCGGCAACATTTCGCGAGACGTTGTTTGTTCGCACTGGTAATCTTAATGCGACGGTTGCGGAGGCTCGAACCATCGCTCTTCTATACGCTAGGTGTTAATTCACGGGTGTTTTCAATGTACACGGCAGCCTCGGTTCTCTTAGTGGTTCGTTAAGCGCGAAAACTTATAATTTCCACGCGCGTCTCGTGCGGGGAACAGCTGCGCACACAGCTCCGGGGCATGTCATTGTTTGCGACGGCTTGACGACTGGTACAGTAATGAGCTCTATGCCCGCGACTATTTGCTGAGAAAGCAAAGAAAGCGTCTATTATGGCGTACGCGAACTGGGAAAACACGACGATAGATTCGCGGGTGCCTTTTCATGCTCCCAGACAGCCACGCGCGCGCGCGACGGTTTTACCCTATTTGCGGGCCGCTCCTTTTCGATGTCCCTTTTGTCGCCGACAAGATAGAACAGCATTGCTCGTCTCGGGAAACACGCGGCGACAGTTCTCGCGTCTTTAAAAGAAAAATATAATGCTCGGAAGTGTCTCTTTCCGTGTAGCCCGGTGTCACGAGGCCAACGTCAATAATTGGTGTCCGGATAACATGTGTTTTCACTGTAACTTCGATTGTTTGACGACATCCGGACGATTAAGGGGAGAGGACGGAACGACGAAGGACAGAAGGACAGAAGTAAAAGTCTTCTCGACACGAGTTACACGAAGTTTCATACAGTTGGACGCAGGCTGGCAGAAATGATTGGAGCCCTCTAATTAAATACGCCCCACGATTTTTCTGCGAAAGTACAACTCCAGTGGTTGTTCGTTGTTTCGTACATGTGCGAGCGAGCTAGAAGCCGTTATTTTATTAGATTCAATAATTGGTAGAATTGCCAGATCTGAGAGGAACCTACAAGAACTATAAGCTTGTTAAGATAGTTGTTCAGATCAAGGTAAAGATTGTTGCTGTCGTGTGATTACACTGTCCAACAAATTTCAGCTTTTTTTATGATTTCAGTATACTGTTGGGTCCTTCTTATAGAGTTCTTTGCGCTGATTCCGAATCTGTCCTTAATTTTTCTCCTATACGCACAGTTTTTGAAAAACATGACTTCGAAAAAGAAAAATATATTTTTCAACTTTAAACAAATATTGTGATGTTATTATAAAAGATATTGAATTTTGTTCTTTACAGCAAAAGATTCTGTAGACTTTACCGAATACAGTGTGATATCCAATATTAATACATTATGATTGTTTAAACATGTGCGTATATAGGAGAAAAATTGAGGACGGATTCGGAATCAGCGCAATAAACTCTATAAGAAGGACCCAACAGTATATTGAAAACAAATTTGGTGTTGGACAGTGTTATCGTAGCAGTAGAGAAATTTTAATTGGTCCTGTCGTCGCTTTTCCGAGTACACGTGTTTCGTAGTGTCAATACGGTGTGGAGAGCTTTATGTGCGTTTACGAGGCGAAGGTATCCGGAAAGGGAACGGTGGTCTCGAGATTGAGTTAAGTTCAATGCGGAACAGCATTAAACACGCATATCTTGTGCTACGCGTCACGGGCTTGCGGTTGGATTCAGGTTGTTAATGATATAAGACCCTCAACGTCTTCTCTGACGTCGGCACGCGCACACTTCACGTAATTCCCGAGAGTTCTCGCAATTTCGCTTTTATCTGAAAGTGTACGCACTGTAAATACACGGTTTCTTGGTCTTTTATGTGACAATCCCTCGTCACGAAATCCTTGATTCACAAATTGGAGACGAGTGACGAGAAATATGCAGGATATTTTTATGTTGACTACCTCGTACGAATAATTCAACAAAATTTAAGGCATGACAGATCGATTATTTCGGGCAGTTGTCTACGTTAATAAATTATTGTATAAGAATATCCAGTAGTTGGGGAGACCATATTGATCTTTATCCGACAACGAGTGTGAGATGAATTCCGCCTATGATATTTCAAAATTTTCATCTTATACTAAATCATTTTACATTAATACAATTGATCTTTAAAGTTCATCCTCGTTATATGAATATTATTCCTCACATATTCAACGAAATGAAGTAAATGCATATACTGTAGACTTTTCCGAAACACAGAAGCCAAAATTGCGCTGGTATCCAAATATTACCGCGACCGTCTGCCTACCCAAGTGTTCTGCGACGATCGTCCATCAAGCGGAGCACGAAATTACCGATTTCCTCTCGATTCCGAGGCCGATATCTTAAAAGAAGTAATCAGCGGCAAGATCAACCGAATCTCGGGGAGTTTCGGGCCGCGCATCGAAAGTTCTGTTGTCTACATCTTTTCGATTCGGGTTTATTGTCTGTTCCGTGGGTGTCGGCCAATCTCGCGGAGTAGTTTCGCCGTGAAAATAAATAGCGCAGTGACCAGTGTTAATAATTTCCCAAGTTCGTTAAGTCTCCTCGAAGTTCGGGCCCCGAAGAAGTATACGGATTCCATCGGATCGAGTGCAGTTACCCGGAAGTTGCTGCGGGGGTTCTCGAAAATTCCGTAACAACGACGGCCGTTAGCGTTCTTCCCGGTGATTAGCTTTCGACGGGGCTCGCGTGCCATCGAACTTCCAGCCGGAGAGCCGATACACACGCGTACACGCACGGACGGGCAGCGTAATCCGAAGTTTTGCGACGTAATTCGCGATTTAACAAAGGAGTTACGCAGCAGCGCGTGTACGCGCGCTAGCACGGCTTGGGAATCAGATTTTCCCTCGGACCCGGTAGATTGGACCCATAACGAGCAGGACGTGGAGCATTAAGCTCACCGAGGGCCAAATCCCTTAAGCCAATTTACGTAGCCGAGTCTGCTCCGCTCCGCTCTGCTCTGTTCTACTCGCGACCTTATCCTCTCGACTATCCGCCGATCGGTAATGGCGGCGGAACGCGCTGCAAGTATTAAGAGCTTCCTTTCTTCGCAGGATCTCCTCTCCTCCTTTCTGCCTTTCCTTCTGTCGCGACAGCGCCGGGACCAACAGCCGCGAGCGACCAACTTTTCATCCTCCCTCAACAGTGACGCACCTTATTAAGCCGGACCGGGGGCCAGAAAAAAACTTCCCTAAATGGATCCATCGTTCGACGATTCCCGGATTCATCAATCATCCCCGGGGGGTGGTACACGCCCGGTGCATTCCTCCTGCGTAGACCGTTTTTGTTTCATAAGGTTTCCTCTTTTTTTCCGGGACGCCTTGCTCCCGGTTGGGGGACCGAGTTTTCTCCCTTTCCTGCGATATTGCCACTCCTGCCTGCTGGACTAGCGATTTCGACGTCCTTATATTAGGTCCTTGCATACGAAATGTCCGAGTTTTAACAGTAACGTTAAGCAACCGCAACTATTTCATGTCAGGGACCCTGACCAAAACGAAAAGAAGTCATGGATAACAAGTATTTCATCGAGTAAAATCATATTGGTTACAAATAAGGTTAAAATACTTTTTTTACTGCAATATAGCCAATCAAAAACTGATCGACTTTTGTTTAACCTTCCGTCGAGCGCAATATCTGGGCCGCCGAGTTCGGGCGCAATGTGCTGGACGGGCACATATTCAAAGAACATGATAAACACCTAATTAAGTTCATTTATACAACTGCTGTTAGGGAAATACTGCACTTAGTGCCGTCTATACTCGTAGGGCCCCCTTTTGGGCCCTTCTGAAGGGTGGGGGTGACTGAGTCTTTTGTGTTTTCCAGATACTCCTGGGAGGTTAAATTGAATGCATTGATCGAGAAATCTTCTAATTGTTAAACAGATCATTCCTCGCACTTTTTGCCGACCGTCGAGGCCACAATGGAAACACCTCGGAGTCTTTTGATAAACACTTGCAGGTCTCGCGGGAACGTAACATATTAGCTTTTCGCGGGCCCGCGAAGTCTCGCAAAGCTTGCGACGGCGGGCAGCCCGCGCCGGGAGCATCAAAGCGACAAAGGGCTACTTTAATTTGAACGGCGAACGGATTCAGGTCGGGAGTCGCGGGTCGCGCGCGCCCGCGTTTCCACGACGCCGCTCGTCGCTTCTTCCTTTGGATAAAAGGGGCCGCTCGCGCGTAAGGAGGCTCCTTAATTAAAAAAATTTCACTTTGCATTTCAAAGTCAGACTTCCTCTTTTTATCCGGGGCCCTTAATAACCGCGCGGGTCCGCCGCTCGTGCGCCATCTCGCCCCCTTGTTCACCTTTCCACGGGGGTTTATTACGTCTAACACCTTGCCTGCGAGGACGATGAGATTTTCTCCGTCTCGGCCGAGGCTGTTACTTGAACCCGCCTTTTCTTCGTGCAGCGCACAATGGACCCCTTTCGCCGGACAAAGAAGAGAACGAGGGAGAAAGAGAGAGAGAGGAAGAGAAAGCGCGTCCAGAAACACAGGAGAATTTCAGCTCGTGCAAAACAAGACGGGGGAGGAGAAAATAATTTATCGAGTTAGCTGGCCGCCGTTGAAAGGTCAGAAGCTGCGCGATATTTAACCGGTTTCGGCGGATAAAGAGGTGGACCGGGGGAGTTGGGGCGGGGGGGGGGGGGGCACGTTCGATGGCCGGTTGCATTCCGGGAACGCCTCTCGGTCCGTAAACAAATTTTGTATTCACTGACGTCGCAGCCGCAATATTTCCTGTAGGTAGTTTCGTTCCTCGTGGCCCGATCCACTTCCGGTTCACCTACTCTGTTCCCCCGTTCCTCCGGTTAGCTGTGTTTCCCGAACCAGCCACGCGGTTTCTATTGGTTTTGCGAACTCGTCGCCTCCGTCTCGTTTGCATTCGCCGCGCGCGCGCGTGCTCACGCGGACCAGGTTTTTCGAGCCTCTACGCTCCTGATTCGCGGCTGATTTATGCGCGATCGCGCCACGTTTTTGCATGGCTGCCATTTCGAACCGCTACTGGCCGGCGAGTTCCGGTTGCGCGGGTCGAGAGGCTCTCTGACGGAAAATCGCGGGACTCTGCGGAGATCGTCGACGGACTGACCGGAATTAATGTTTTTTTTATTTATTATGAACGGACCGAGGTCCATTTACAATCACCAAGAAAGGACATGCATAAAAATATTTTGGTATAAAGGTACTGATATTGTTAGTTAATCCTGCGTAATTTTTCTTCAAAGTGTGTAACGACCCATTGAAATAATCAATACTATAGAGTGTTGGAGTTCGTAATATTCGATTCATAGGATTTATTAATCCATATGTGGATTTGCATTTAAGTGTTTGAAAACCTGCTCGAGATCTCAAAGCACGTTCAGGTGCGTAAAAAATTGATTTGCATAAGGAGAGAGGGACAATCTGTATGGTTATTAATTAAATTAAAAATAAAGCTCTTTCAATGTTCGCTTTCGCTGGTAAATTCGCTTTCGCTTTCTATAATTAAATTTTCAAATTCTTGCGGTATACTTTCGTTTTTGTACATACCGCTATTAAAATTTTTTACAAAATCGTCGCTTATAATATATAATCGCTAAATTGCATACGAGTATTCCCTAAATTCTAATTTAATTCTACCCGAGTGAAAGCGAAAGCGATGATTGTAATTATCAGGTCGCAAATATACATTTTTCAAACCTTCATTTGTGTTTATTTAACGATATACAAGAATAAATTGATTTCGTTATTGCAGTATAGCCTACCTTTAGATAGAATAGAATACTAGCGAAAGCAATAGCAGTGATTGTAATTAGCAGGTCGCAAATATACATTTTCCAAACCTCAATTTGTGTTTATTTAACAATACACGAATAAATTTATTTCATTATAGCAGTATAGCCTACCTTTCCGAAGCAAATCAGCTTGTATAAGCGTACGGTTTCCCTGCGACATTCGGTAGCATGCTCCACGCGGTACGCGGCAGCGGTAGTGGTAAGAGTGGGGGAAGCGAAGGCAGGCTTGACGGAGCATCTAGGCGAGGGACGGAAACGTAAGGGGCCTGGCGCGGCGCGTATATGGCAACCCTGGTCCAGAGGCGCAGAAAAGTGCTACGACGAATGGAGTATGGATAACAAAACGGTGCGGCAAAACGCGCGAAGGAGATCCCACCTTAAGCTGGCCGCGTTGCTGACAGTAATTCGTTCGGCAGGTGATCGCGGTTCGACGCGGAACGAACTGCGCGTTTCCTGTGCGAAAGCTGAAACTTCATGCAAACTCTGATTGCCGTGTGCGGCAATCCGGTACTCGGTTTTCCTCTCTGTGTCTGGTGCCGTTCGCGGAAGCCCGCCAGTAAATTTGTCGAGCTAGAAGGAGCAGCTCGAACAAAGTTTCTGACACGAGCAACCGTCTCGTTTGTCTGTACGGGCTGTATTAACATGCGTATCTCAATCCCCGACGACACGGCAGCCATTCTCGCCGCGTCGGTAGGTAGCCGAGTAAACTGTTCGAACGCGTTACGAGTGCATTTCACGTCCCATTATACTGAAATTACGCGGCTGCATCTTAATGCCGGTGCCCCGCCCCCCCCCCCCCTTTGGTGGGGTAAAAATAACCAAGATCCGAGAGAACGGTAACGCGCGCGCGAACCCTTGTCATGGACAGTTGGAGACTGTCGAATGACCCTATTAATTTCCTCGCCGCCTAGCCTCCAGCGCCGGGCTTTCTCTGCCAGCCCCGAACTTTAGCTCTACCCCAGTTCTCTCCATTTATCTCATTTTGTTCCCTTCGCACTCGATTCTCCATTATTATCGTCACCGTGGCCGTGGCCCGCGCCGCGCTGACTCAAGTACACAGACACCGGGTCCGTCCTGAAGGCCCGTGACAGGGTCCATTAGAAGCGGTTTACTTAGGTCCTCTAGGATTAGTTCCGCCTCTATTTGCGGCTACCCGTCCCTCTTTATCTTCCTGAAGAGCTCCGGCAACCGACTACTCTTGCCGGGCATCCGACGAGTCCCGTCGTCCGGCAAGAAACAACCACGCGCACCAACCAACCATCAACGAAATCGTCGCTCTAGCCGGAAATCGAACCGCCCTCTTATAACTCGTTCCACGCTGAATCGCTTGAAACGGGACACCAGAGAAAAGCCGAGGAAAAATACACGACCTTGTTAATTTGTGGTTCGCGTTTATTTCACCATTTTCGTACCTATCGGCTCGCTGTGTTTGGATAACCCAGTACCTCGCCCCGTGTCTTTAAAAATGAATAAGGGTAGATTTATAGTGGAGCGGTGAGCATCGATGATAGCGGCGCGGTGAAAACAATCCAACATTCGTGACAACATTTCGACACATACCAAAGAAAAAGTACATATATATTTTCTTTGTTCTTTTCTTTTTTTCCACCGCACAGCTCACCTCGCTGCTCCACTATAAATCCACCCTTAATCAATACAGAGATTTTAATACCCAATTTGCTCCAACTTCATTTTAAGAAGACACCAGGTCCTTTCTCGTGGCGCGCCGCGTCCTTAACGAGAGAGTCGGCGCCGCGTCCGTCCCGGGGTAGCCAATCAAGCGGCCCGGACGAGTGCCCTCGAAGATGGACTAGCCTCGAATGGAGCCAACATAAGTAGTCGCCGAAATCGTCCAATCAGCATCGCATTCGCGAGCACAACGCGCGGACCTAGTCTCCCGCAGCGATTTTAGGGGATGCTAGCGTTTCGCGCGCGGCCGCGACGGCAGAGATTCTCATCAAGCAAACTTCTGTCGACAAATTACCGTCGATCCTAATAAGGCCGCGTCTCCATTGACACGAGGCAGGCAAAGGTTTCCGGGGCGTGGCCGTAGGAACATTGCCTTGAGGCGGTTGCTTCGACAAAGGCAACGGCGTCTCGTGCCTCTTCGACGATTTATCCTCCCATCGCGACCCTTTGTGAAGCGAGCGTTATTGACGCCCTCCACGTCGCACTCCTCTCTTCTCTCCTCTCTGCTCTCTTGCTTGACTCTCCTATGGTCGGTGTGTATAGCTGCATTTCACGCGGTCGAGACCTTCTCGGTCTCTCGGCCTCCCTGCATGAAAAGGAATCCTCGTTTTCAGCCGCGCTGTAATTGGAAGGTTCTCGTGCGTGGATATCTTTGATCTGTACAGTTACCGATCCCCGATATCCTACGTGCTCCCTGGAGTTTTTACTCGGGCCACCTTTCGTTCTACACCGCTCCCTATCTACCGGGCTCCGCGGAAATGGAGAACTGATGCGCAAGCTGCCTGGAGGAGAGAGCCGCGCCGCCTGAACCGATCGAGTGCGATCCGATTCTGCGGCAAGTTCCAGTCTAAATCTTTGAAAAAATCGCTTTCTTACATTTCTCGCTGATTTGATACTCGAAGAACATGTATAGTTGACAGGATATTTTGAAATTTTAAGTGTTCGGGATTAGCTGAGCGTGTCGGCAGCGTGAACGCGTCGATCTATTGAAAACTCGATTCAAAATCAAAGAACTTTCGATAGAAATGAGGTAGAGCGATGAAATTTTTTAAAAATTAAAGCTGAAACTTTGCAGAATATGGGAAAAATAGGGAGTATCACAGTACATATTTTCTTTAGCCAGACGATGCTATGCGTAAAAAGAAAATTTGTGAAAACCAGCGGGATAGTGGCTGCTAAACTGCAAAAGACTCGTGTCTACCATGAAACGGGACCAACAAGTAGGGAAATAGGAAGGGCGCTCTTAATTGAACAACAGCTCCGAACCAACTTCTTGATATTTCTGATCAATTCGGGTCGACGTTCGTTTTACCCCCGGGTATCTTCCGGTTGGTCGGAGCGGGCATGTCCGTCGATATCGCGATGGAAGATGTCCGGGGGTTCGTATGCGGGGGGTTGGTTCCGTGGATTTCGAAGGGGGTCGCCACGCGAGGATAGATCGCGTGGATCCGATAACGTGCGCGCGGGGGCGGGCTATCTTAAATTAAGATCAAAGCAGCCGGCGTTCGACGGTAGCGGCGCGTACACGCCGGCGGATAGAGAGAGCTCCCGTTAACCATAGATAACCTTTCCAGCCGCAACAATTCATCGTTCGCTCGACTATATTTCTCCTTCGGTGTATCGCAAAATTATGGTTGGCCCGAGGAACTAAATTTTCCTGTCGATGTATGCCCCGCGTAACTACCGACCTGGCGAGCTGGAGCGAGCAGGAAAGATAGACGGACACACAAAGAGAGTAAGAGGGAGAGAGAGAGAGAGATAGAGCCCTAATGGGTTCGCGGTGGTTGATCGCAAGGGGCTACGATTTCATTGGGATGGTGTGTGCTCGGGGGACAGTGGGGGGTTTGGTTCTGGCCTAAGGGGGAGAGGGATGGCCGGAGATATACTCGAGGGCCTCTCTCCGATCGAGCTATCAAATTGTCGCAGTGCGGTAGTGGTGTAGGCAGAGGTTTAGGCAGAACCAGGCCGCTCCGATCCACCCGACTACTGTCAGCAATGTCTGAAGAGTGACAGAGAGAAAGATCGAAAGCAGATGCGACCAGGGAGGAGGATAACACGAGTGGCTACCGGGGAATCGTCGCTTAGAATCTCAGCTTGTTCCCTCAGCCTGTCCTTGTCCATCTAATAGAATTCCGTTAGTTCCCTCGAACAGTTCGTCTCTCTATCTTTCCCCATATCTCCTGTCGGTTGTACTCCTTCCTCCCCCTGTCTTTCTCTCTCTCTCTTTCTCTTCGGCCCTCCTTTCTACAGACAGGTACGACCTTTACAACCTCCCCCGCCCCTGCGTCCCTCGTCCTTGTATTTCTGTCGCTGTCTGCCGGCCCTCCAATCTCCACTCCATTCCTCTCCGCTCAAGCCTCCACTCGACTCCCAAATACTGCAATTTCAGCCTTGTCGCCACTACGGCACTTCAGCTACGAAATGATAAATTCCTGGCCCGTCTGCTTTCCCTTCCCTTCTTCGTTGTTCTACACCTACCAAACGACCCCCCTCCGCGCGTCTGTCCCATCCAACGGCGCCGTTCCAACGGTAACCGCTCGGTGTTTCCAGCATGGTTAAGCCGGTTCACTCGATTGACCCGATCGCCGCGCGGATAACTGTGTCCCTTCTGTCCTATTGCCTCGATTAGACCGCCAACCCTGGTGGAAAAATCCTCGAGCCCTTGGGACACCGGTCGATCAGCGATCCCGATTCTCTCCCCGGCTATTTCGCGCTAGGTGTAAAAGTACCGATCCGGCTACGATCCTTCTCAATTAGTATCCATTCCTGATACAGTGGGATTCCATTTATCCGATCCGGCATCGTCGCGGCTCGCCCAATTTACTCGACTCGGAGCCACCTCCTATTTTAAAGGGCGGCCAAATTGAACGACTGATTTAATCTGCTCCGCCGTTTTCTTGCGGTTGGCAGCTCTGATACTTCGACGTATTTTTTTCACGTATTCGAACGTATGGTTCCTTTGTGAATGAAAGCTAAGTATCACTTTAACCCGGCGCACAGTGGGGAAAAGTGACCTAACTCGATTCAAAAAGAAATAACTTTCGATAGAAATGAGGTAGAGCGATGAATTTTTTTTTTAAATTGAAGCTGAAACTTTGCAGAATATGGGAAAAATAGAGAGATTACTGTACGAACGGTTTTTAACCTTGAGAAAATTCGTTAAACATGTGGAATTTCAAGAAATCGATTTTGCAATATCCTGAGGTTGTTTCTTGAAATTGTGAAAGTTTAACGAATTTTCTCAAGGTTATAAAACGTTCGTACCATAATCTCCCTATTTTTCCCATATTCAGCCAAGTTTCAGCTTTAATTTTTAAAAAATTTCATCGCTCTACCTCATTTCTATCGAAAGTTCCTTGATTTTGTCTCCGATTTGGACGAAAGGTCCCACTGTGCGGCGTTGGTGCGGTGGAAAAATGTGTCGTATTAAAAACGTAGATCCACGAAATTAAATTTTTATCATTCAAAAATACTTAACTAATGAAACATCTTTACAATGTCACAATCAATCTAAAATCTCCGGGGTCTGTGAGACCCCACCTAACTAACGCCGGGTTAAAAAACCACTGATTTTGTTCGTACACTTAATACGAGGCAGATAAATTAATTCGTAATTTTTTCTTCGCGAACGAAACAGATGATACTCATTAAAACAATCTTCATCATTTATTATACATTGTCGCCACATCTCGCAAGTAATAAATAAATCTCCAATACTAGGGGGCGAATAATCGGAATTTAAAATAAAGTTACTATTAATTGAACCGGTGCATTTTTCGGTGCGTTCCCTCTACCCGGTTGATTGCCGATCTAATCGGCGAGATGGTGGCTCTATAGACGAATCGGGGTTAAACGAGGGCTTCCTCGTTCGACGATCGACCGGAAGTTCCGAGCGAATGGAGAATGGGACAGGGTTACCAGTTTCTCGAAGTTTCGTATCGCGGTACCTAGTTGGATAAACGTGTATGTGCTACGAATGCCCGATGCAGGAAAGATGGAGGAACGGTTTAACGATCGTCGGAGGGGAAACATCGGTTTTGTCTGAAGTGTGAACCGCCCTGTAGACTATCGTTTTCAAGGAAACCATTAACCCATTTGCTGGCTGATTGCTCAGGGCAGTTTATGTCATCGATACGTACCTGCTCGGGGGAGATGGTGATTAGGTTACTCTAACGATCGCATTTGGAAAATCGAGCTCTTCTAAGCTCGCTTCGAGCTACTCCCTTTATCGCCGATTATCGAACCGTTCACGCCAGCTTGCGTTTTTATTGTATTCGCATATTCGCTCTCGAGAACAACCATAAAACTTGCTTTTATACATAGAGACATATATTCTTCTCATTTTTATAAGGTAACTAGCTTTTGCCCGCGCGGCTTCGCTCGCACAGAAAACCGTTTATGCCTTCGGAAATTGATATTGTTTCTCCATAAAACCTTTTAACCCCCCATTCACCCCTATAGAGTTTTAATTTTATTTCATGCCGCCATCTTAGATTTCAAAACCCCTTTTCACCCCCTTAGGGGATCAATTCTTTTAAATGCTGAAACAGGTGTTTGATTAATTATATCACAGAGCATTAAGACCAAGTATGAAGTAAATCCGACCACGCACAAAATATTCCTCATACAAACGTCGCACCCCTTTTCACCCCCTCGGGGGTTGAATTTTTTGAAATGCCGAAACAGGTGTTTGATTAATTATATCAAAGAGCATTAAGACCAAGTATGAAGTAAATCCGATCACGAACAAAATATTCCTCATACAAACGTCGCAACCCCTTTTCACCCCCTTGGGTGTCGAATTTAGAAACATCCTTTCTTATCTCTTGTATAGATCATAAAGGAAACCTCTGTGCAAAATTTCAGCTTTCTAGGACTGCATTTTTATATATAGAGATGTAAAATAACCGCAAAGTGTTTCATTACTATTTTTAAAATTTGTATATTTTGTTATTACTTCCTCGAATTTAATTAACGCATGAATGGTGAATGGAGAACGCAGAAGAAAATATTTTATGAAATCTATGTATTGTACACTATCTATTATCCAGTTTCAACCAAAGGGGAATTGAAATCGTCTTACTAATTGATTTCGAAACAAGCCCGTGCAAAGCTCGTGCCAAGTCGGCCTTCTCGAGTAAAAGGGGCATTGTTTTAGACTTTCCAAGGCGATAAGGGTTCTCCGAAAGGGGTGTGCGTTGCAGTGCGTGTTTTCAAAACAGTTGTAAACGAGCTGCATAAAATTTATGGTGGTCATAATGTTTCGAAAACTCCATTTTAAATGGCCGCCGACTGGCAAGCGTGTGCGAAGCTCTCGCTTGAAACACAGGAGTCGTAATTTCTCGCGAAATCTTTGTGAAACAGTTTCGCGGGCGACTCATGCATTTTGTAGCGGGAAATCAACTTGCTGTTTTACAGCGATGGCGTCTTTCGCCGTATGGTCAGGCGAGCGGTTTCAGCGTATAAGAATCCTGATTCTCCCGAAGGAAATTGCGGGGAATTTAGTGTGCCCGGTGCCAGACGACGAATCTGCTTTTCTCCGTGACCAGAGGAAAGACGGAGAAATATCGACGAGACCCCGGAATCGAACCGTTCGTATCCCGGCTACGTACACGTCATAAATACAACCGAACTCGCAGAAAACCCGGCCGATATTTCTGGAAACGATCGCGGCGAATGGGATTTCGTATAAATTCGCGTACCGAATTCTCCGATCTCTTAACAGTCCGAACGGAAACACGGGGAACGGAGAAAATTCCGATGGAAACGCGCCAGCTGCCGCGCGCGAGAGCCAGCAAGTTGATCAAACAATTATAAATTTTCGGGCTGCCCTGGTCTACTATGAATTCAATTTTTCACCGGCCCGTCAGCCGGCTGTGTCGGATCCCGACGGAATCCGGCCCGCGACGGGACTGCCACGAAAATGTCAACCGGGAAATTATTTTCCGGGATTTCTCCGCGAGGATATCGATCATTTCAGATCATATGCTCGCCGCGAGCTTTGCAATTTCTTCGACAGGTTTGCCTTATTCGGAATTCATTCGTTATATGCAGGAGAATTATTTATCCGCTTTAATGTTCGTTTTGTTCGACAGGTTTCCGAATTCTAGGACCAGTTTACTTTACTCTTAGTTAGAAATCCGTTCGTTATGCAGGAAGATTATATTCCCGATTAAGTCCAGAAGAAGTACATATAACGGTTTTTCGGTTAAGGTCTCGCAAGAATCTACGGTATCGCGTAAAAGAAGATATACGATTCTATTAAAAAAAAAAAAACAAACAAAGTGATAACTTTTAAATGTCGAAAGTTCCTCCATTTATATAGAGGTAATGTGCACGGTGTAACGTCCCCTACGAAACTGTTCAACTTTCATTGGAAATGTTTTCTGATATCAGTTTTGATACCGGTCTGCGGATGTTTATGGTGGTGCGCGTTTTTATGAACTACTTTAAATTCATTGGGACGGGACGTACAATTCTTCTTGTCTTTATAACGTCGCCGCTGGAAAACGTTTTATCGTGGCGAGCTTTGAGAAACAGCAGTGAAATCGGAGGACAAATTGATTGCGTCAAGACGTTGCTTCTACTGTCTGCATATAAAATTCATTGATTACATCGGGAATGTGGAATGTTCATTGTATCTTCGTTTGAGCATCTTCTTCGATAAATTGTCTTCAAATATCTCGATAAATGATATCTTTTTTTACGATTGTGCCTCACTGCTTTCTTACGTGGGATGACGAGAAAATCCAACTGAAATGGAAAAACAAATAAAATGAAAAATATGCATTTCCATAAAAAATTATGCAATTGTTTAATGCATGTGCATTCGAAAAGAAACTTGATTTTACCGATAGCCTGAAATAATTGATCCACCCTGTATACGAATAAGAACCAGGGACCAAAAGTAGCATTCATTATAAAATTTTCTACGATAAAAATCATGAATAAAAAGTTGATTATTATTGAAATTTATGATAATATACGAAAAAGATAAAGAAAAAACTTCTGAGAACAAAATGATTAGAAAATATCGATTTTTATGCTTTTTCGTTACAAATAACAGTTATTGGTGATCAAGAAATTGGATCCACCTCGATAGCGATAGCGATAGAAAGAAATTTCTCTCATTGATAACTGTTATGAGTGATCGAAATACATTTCTCTCAATGATAACTGTTATCCTTATTTGCAACCAATACGAATTTAGTTGATGTAATACTTGTTATTCTGTGACTTTCTTTCTTTTCGATTATAACAGTTATGATCCCTGGATATCATTCAATTTACACATAAAAGATTGTTTACGTTGCCAGAATTGAAGATGTCTGGTGGTCACACTTAACACTTCACCTACCGGAATAAAGTGCTGCACCACAAGAAAGCATAGAAATTTTCTTTCACATTGCAATCTTAAATGAAACCATTAGATGACGTTATTGAGGGTGATTTGTCAGTTTATAATGAAAATTGCTGTTGCTACTGAAGGTTCCATTAAAAAGTGTTTAGCCATGTATCATAGATTTTTCAAAAATATGCAATAATCACCGGTCGGTAATGTGTTAATAGAGACACCCTGTATTTATTCAATTAGAAACGTGTATAATACCATCGGGCAAAAAATTCATAAAAATCGAATACCCTTTCTCGGGTCCCCTTCCTTTGCGAGCGTAAGCGCGTTCATTTTCAGCAGCTACCTTCTCGCACACTGTGTCGGAAACGCGAGTTCGCGCGGCGATATATCGCGATCAACTTAATTTTTGCGAATCGCCGGGGACGGGTGTTCGAGCTCGACGGGCTGACGCGATTAAAATGATTGAATCACGGGCCCGGGTAATATTCCGACGCGTCAATATTAGGATGCATAGCGCGGGGAATGGCTCGAATTCCGTTGATTAATAAAGCGCCAGTTGATTCCATTAAAAATTGATTTTGTCGATTTCGTTTCTGGCCAGCAGCGCGGCCGTGCTCATCCGAGTGTCCCACGGCTGAAAGACCCGAACAATCCGCCGACTGATTGGTGGGAAGTTTTGCGTAGAATTCATTTCAGTGGAATCCGTGCTCGATATCGAAGTCGAACCATCGCTCACGAGACTTCTCAGTTGCTCACCACGGACATCTAACTCTTCATAAAGAACCCTTTCCTGGACTAATTACTTGCGCCGTGTTACCTAATCGACTCGAATACTTCATCCTACCCGACGAACAAATTCCGCGATCTTCGAGATTGGAATGCATACCTGCGCTTCCGATAAGGGAAAGTGGCCTAATTTCAACCGGCTCCTAAATTGGGTTCTTATCAGGCACCATGACTGTTATAATCAAAAAGAAAGAAAGTCATAGAATAACAAGTATTACATCAACTAAATTCGTATTGGTTATAAATAAGGATTATAAAACTTATAACAGTTATCATTGAGAGAAATGTATTTCGATCACTCATAACAGTTATCAATGAGAGAAATTTATTTCTATCGCTGTCGCTATCGAGGTGGATCCAATTTCTTGATCACTAATAACTGTTATTTGTAACGAAAAAGCATAAAAATCGATATTTTCTAATCATTTTGTTCTTAGAATTTTTTTCTTTATCTTTTTCGTATATTATCATAAATTTCAATAATAATCAACTTTTTATTCATGATTTTCATCGTAGAAAATTCTATAACAACTGTTATATTTGGTCTCTGATAGTATCAAGTGGTCAGTATCCCACGGGGGTTGTTTTTCTTGTAGCATTCCCATATACATTTTCGTGTTGCAAGGCGTAGCTCGAAAGAGAAATAAATTCAAACATGTATCGTGAATTCCGAAGATGACGGACAAACTTATATCTAACTTCTAAGAAGAATGTGTCGTTCTTAGCACGATGAATGTCGAGAATTCGTTTCCCTTCGACGGAATTTGATTTGATCCCCATTATACACGGCTCGGAATAAAATAGCGTCGTAGGATTTGGACGTCTTAGCGTTACGACGCAGTCGTAGCGAGAAAGCTCCAGCTTTAAAGGGACGTCTGACGCAGCTTCGCTTATCTGATCGCGCGCGCCGGTCCCTTTGGACGCGCGAGCGTGCTCGCCGCGCTCGAGACACGGAAAAAGGGTGCTTTAAATCGAACAAAGGCTTTCACGGTAAATGGTGGCGCGTATATACCGAAGGAGGAAGCCCTTCCAGCAGCCATCCCGCCGATTACGAGCCGTTCGAAAACTTCTTTACGACGGATCCGCGTCGATCGCGCGTCGGAATACTCGCGGCGAAACGGCGGCCATCCACTCGCAAAATGGCCGTGCCCTCGGATAAACGTGCGTCCTCGCCAAATCCGTCCAACGAATACTCGACCTCCGTGAGAATTTTATCGGCCGACAGCCTGCGGTGTCATCTCGCAAAAATTATCGACGTCACGATCCCCCATCTCGCGATTTTATTGCCGATCCTCGCGAGAACTGCTCGATCGAAACTGCTACCCGTTCGTCGTAATAATCAGACTTCGAGTCTTCAGACGTTTTCGAGATGTTGCCGATAATTCGATAATTTCGCTTAGAAAAAAAATATATAAAAAAACCTTTTAAAAACCACGCTTACATTAAATTGCACTAAAAAGCAGAAGATAATTTTTTTACACATTAGCGACAATAAATAAAAGCGTGAAGCGCCTACGAAGATTACGTAAATATAGTTTAGCGCTCCACGCTTTTATTTATTGTCGCTAATGTGTAAAAAAATTATTTTCTCCTTTTTAGTGCAATTTAATATACGCAATTTAATGACGCCACCAAGTTGCGCCACTAGTGGCCTAGTCTAATAGCGGCCTAATCCTTATCGAAGTGTGCTGTAAATTGTGTAGCTTATGTGTTGGTTTAACGCAAACTGATTCTTTGTGGAAGGTGTTCAAACGATAAAGAATTCGAACGTCAGAGGCCCGGCTAATCGAGGTTCTACTGTACTTTCTAAATAGCCGATTTTTTGGAAAGGGAAAGAACCAGGTCGGATTAAGCGAAGAAGAAATGTGTGCGGTATACGCAGTAAGTATCGTCCGCTAAGCGCGACGACGAACAGATTGCCGAGGAGCCGGCAAGCTGTCCGAGTTGCAGCCTGTGTGCGGCTGGAGGATGGGGCAAGATGGATTGGGGAAATGAGAGAAAGACGAGGCTGATCAGTACGATGTAATTTAAAAAGTTCCCTTGTCCCCCGTGAAATTGATAAATCGCGCGAACGTCTTCTTTCCTGCCACCATGCCGCGTCTACGACCCCCTTTCGTCCCCTATGCTCCGCTCGGACCTTTCTTTTTCTCAGGATACCGCCGGTAATCTGTTCCTACGAGCGATAAATTCAAAAGTCCGTTCGTCGACCGACACCTCGGAAACTTCATCCTCTGCACACTACTAAACGGCGTACGTTGCACGTAATTGTCTCCCGGACCGATTCTTCATTCTTTTTCATCAGTGATGTGGGTGTCTTGATCTGTGCGAAAATTCCGAGGCCAAAATGTCACTCATACCGTGTACCAACACTGTTCTTTGTTCTCCTATGGCTAGCATAAAACATAGAAAGTAATGAAACATCGAAAGACAATATTTACCCATTGATAAAACCTGTTTGTTTTCACTGATCCTCCAAGAAAACTTTTACTAACATGTTGGCGACGTTTTTCCGATTAAAATGATACCAAACACGATACAGTTTGGACCACAGTTACTCGTTTAATTCACGATAATGCAGAACCTCGATTATCCGAACTGATCGGCAAGGTATAGACGTTCATATAAGAAAACATGACCGTAGAAATCATGAGAAAAATGTCACAAATATGTCGGCATAAAATTCACGAAATAAATAACGAAGAACAAGAAAGATTCTGTTTAAAAATGTTGACATATATACTTCTCAAAATCCAGACGGAATACGTAAAATGCGGGGTGTCTCATTGTCAGCTGAAGGAGGCCACTTAATATCTCCTTTATTTTTAATGGCACAAACAAATATTTTTGGCATAATTTAAATGGTATCGAAGGAGGAATATCATAGAAGAACATCTTTTTTTATTCTGTTATTTTTTCATAGTTTTTTTCTAGGTCATCGTTATCTTTTATTGGGAAAACTTTTCCTTTTATTCCATCTTGTTAATGACTTGAGCATATTTAAATGTATTTTTTGAAGAAGCTATGAAAAAATAACCTGACAGAAGAAATTGTTCTTCTATGATGTTCCTCCTTCGATACCATTTAAATGATGCCATAAATATTTTTTTTGTGCCATTAAAAATAAAGGAGATATTTAGGTGGTCTCCTTCAGCTGAGACACCCTGTGTACTTGGCCAGGCTCAATTAATGTCTGAATCCCATAAACGGATTCTCGGCCGTTATCCTCGATCCAGAATTACGACTGAATGAACTCGCGGTGTTTTTGCTGTTTTCTGTGTCGGCACAATGGATGCGCCCGAGTAGGATACGCATAAATATGGCCGGCTAATGCCGAGACAAACGCGAATAAATGTTTAATACACAGCCGACGAGCTCTGGTCCGAGGTTCTTCTTCTCGCCGGAGCATTTACATTTTAAACCGCCCCGAGCACAGCACACCGCAAGAAATTCCGAACGCGAGATCGCTCGAGGATTTGTTGCCCGCGGAATTTGTGAACACGTCTGCTGTTATTGTTGTCGGGGAGTGTGCGGCTCTGTGCACAATGGCCAACGGTACTTGCAGGATTGCGTGAGGGATTATGAGTGTGTTAGCAGTGCTAGGGGCTCGCCCGGAAATTCCTCTGTTTGTAAATAGGATAATGCCGGAAAAAGTGGGGATGGATGAATGAATTTTGTTCCAGAAAGATTTAAATTTTACGTATTTGAAAGTTCGATTAATTTTACTTGATTGTACTTCGTTTAGAGTTTAATTGAAATTAAAAAAAAACATGAACATTTTATTTCAACTTTGTAATATAAAAATTCACGTATTACTCGGAATAATATGTTAAAAGATAAAAGGAATTTTCTTCAGCATCAACACAATGCCTCATTGGCGTGTGTTTGTGAATCACTTCGAGTATTCGAACAATTTGCATGCCATTAAAACTGCCATGGTGTTGAATGTATAAACCTGTATTGCTGCAACCATGAATAATCGCTTAACGAAGATTTAATGCTGCGGTAATTGGAGTAACTATCTAAGGATAATCGACAATAAAATATTCATTCGAGTTTCACACTAACCTCGCACGCAGTTCCTCCGGTATATTTCATTGTCTCACCCCATTCTGTCATAATCTAGACAACGCAAACATAATTCATTAGGACTGATCCATGAAGCACAAATAAATACAATCCATTCTACTAATTATAAAAGAATCAAATCGATATCCATCATGAATATTCCCAAAAAACCAAAATTAAAATGACACTTAATTAAAATCTGTTAAAATTGTTTTCTTTGGGTACATATTATAAACAGAATGGTTAAAAATTTGGATGGACACAGTCTTTCTATTTTCATAGTGTAACGTAAAATGGTAACGTTTAGTGGTCCGTGAAGTCTACCGATTCTAATGTTAACGTTCGATTACCATCGAGATGATCGTCATCAGAAGTCATCCGAGTAAAATTATGCGCGGCGCTTATGGTCCTCGAGCATGTATCGGAACGATTCAATGAGACATCAACGACGGATCTGGGCTGTGGGGGCGGTCTCATCGTTTATCATCGACAACGGCGAGCGTCAGCGGGATTTATCATCAAAATAGGGCGCCTCGATCATCTGGCGCGAGCACTCTATCATTAGAAAACTGAGAAATTGCGAGCGTTCCCGGCTCGTTCCGCTTACGTATTCCTCCAGTGTGTAATGAACTCGTTTCATTTATTTGAACTTGCTTGATTTACTTGAACTTGTTTGATTTACTTGAACTTGTTTGATTTACTTGAATTTGTTTGATTTACTTGAACTTGTTTGATTTACTTGAACTTGTTTGATTTACTTGAACTCGTTTGATTTACTTGAACTCGTTTGATTTACTTGAACTCGTTTGATTTACTTAAACTTGTCTGATTTACTTGAACTTGTTTGATTTACTTGAACTTTTGTTTGATTTACTTGAACTTGATCCCATCCCTACTTACAACCACAGAATATCCGCAGGAATAAAATAAAAGAAGGTACTGTTAAGGACGAAGGACGTTCTCTCGCGGCTGGATATCCTGCGCCGACGAATATCGGTCGTATTTCATGTAGGTAGACCGTCCTAATGCACGGTATAGACCGATCCCTCGGATAAAGGAACCGCGAAAACGTTTCCTCGTGGGTATTAGCGTCATCCCTTTGCCGAAGATTGATGGAGCTATTCTGACAGGATCCTCCTCCTTCGCCCTCCCTGTTTACTCGCCCCCGAGCCCTTAGAACCGGGCCAGGGTGCATAAAAAAATCACCCTTCCTGTCTCGCATCGCCCCCTGCTCACCCCTCTGCTGGTAGGTACCTTTGCCCACACACCCCCGCAAACGGTTACAGGTCATGTCGATATTTATCACGGGCTCGATGCTCGTGGGAAGGGCCATCGGGCCTCAGTCAGCCGCAGGGAATGCTTCTTAAGCGGAATAACTGGCAGAATGACGATTTTTCGGAGATTGAGTCGTTCGGGACTGGATACGGGGGACACCATAACACGTGGGCGTGACCGTCATAACCACCGCCTGCTGGAGAAAATAAAAGTCTGTCCTCCTTTTAGAAAGTTTCTTAAGGGAGATATATAGGACAATAACTCTTAAACGCCACGAGGCAGAGTTCGGCATTAATCGATTAAAATTTTAATCAAGATTGATCGATTAATGTGTACGATGAAAAAAGTAATCATTGAGAAATCGGCGATTGTTTCAATAGATTGAAGAAGTTAATCGTCAATCGTTGATTAAGAGAAGAAACCATCGAAAAATCGGAGACTGATTCAATCGATTGATGAAGTTAATCGCCATACGGTCTATCCATAAATTAAGATGGAGAATTGACAGAAATATATCTCAACGAAAGCTCTCAGTTTACATTTTTTTCAGCAATCACACAGTTTTGATTGCGTATTTCATTTCGAAGTTCCAGCAGTTAATCATTAATCAATTATCCGACTGACGATTACAATTGAAAGGAATATAATCGTTAATCGCAATTAACGACCAAAGTAGAAATTTAACCGTTATTCCCAATTAACGATTATTAAGTATTTAATCGTTAACCGCAATTAACGATTTATAAGTCTTTAGTCGTGAACCACAATTAACGACTAAACTAGGAGATTAATTGTTAATTGCGATAAACGATTGAAGTGGAAATTTATTCGTCAATCGTTGATTAAATTTTTGCTCAACTCTGTTGCTGGGTAAAAGAACTGACTTTTTTCGAACAAATACCCATCTGCGTACCAATCAGCAGGGAAACCAAAACATGTGATTGCCATAAATTCTAGTCTCACAGCGGTCCCTTTCGTGCCCTGTTTTTTTGCATAATGCCCTCTCTAAATTCTTCAGAAAAATGTTGCGCAAGGTCAGTGTTGTTCGAACCGCGGTAGAGAGAACATCTCTTTAAAGATTTGTCAACTCAAAGCTGACGGTTGCTAATACGTGTTTTTCATAGTGCAATTTAATATTGATATTTAATTCGATTATAGCATATTACGTTGGCAACTAAATTCATTGTATCATTATAACCTTATTCAGTGACCATTCCTTTTGAACTGTATATCATTGGAAAGCTCTGAATTTTGCAATTAATTTGATATAAAATACTCGTGCTTAAAAAATATATGTGAATGACTTTGTTTGAGAAAACGTGGAGGTCGCTAATTTAGTTGCCAACCTAATATGATTAATTTATTGTTAAGAAAGTGAAAGTGAAAGTGATACAGGCACTACCTGAAGTCAGCTGTGCAGTTCGTCTCCGAATGGCCCAGTGACGCACACCTCGAAGCAGCAAGTGCATCCAGAGCTGAGAATAAGTGAGTTTTAATTAAATCAATTTCTACTTCCTCTCTTGTTAACTGCTTCAAGGTTGACCGACATTTTCGGCACGCTGTGTACGTGTACTTTCATTATGTACGAAATTAGCACAATTTAGATATCGATCATTTTTCGAGAATCCTGGTAGCGTTTAAGGATGTTCTGGAGGTATATAAAAATGCAACAAAATTTTTGAAAATTTGACAAGATATAATTCTTGCTAAATTAATGCAATTACCAAAGTTGGGATCAGATTCACTGCACCGTTTAAGAATTATAGCAACTTAAAGTTTGCACATTTTATAGAGAATTCATAAAATTCCACTTCAAACCCTATTTAAACCTTGAAAAAACGCAACTAGAGACTCCAGCTTTTTTTATATGTAGTATAAAATTATGTAATTAATTATGTTCAAAATTTATTAGGATTCACTAAACAGAGTTACAGAGCAACAAAATTATACACTGTTACAAAACGTCAAATTTATCGTGCTGTAACTACAGAGGGTACACTATTCGCAAAAGTTTAATGCAAAATATACTCATGAATGGCTTTCATTGCCATGTATTGATGGATTTCGAATTTCTCCTACTTTTGTCTCCCATTGTACCTCCAGAACATCCTTAACTAACGATTCCGAGATCATAATTTTTTTTATAAAAATGCAGGAGAAGCATCGATTTCACGAAGACAGGGATAAAGAATAATTCGGCGGCGGGCGAAAATGTTCGTTTTTCCCGTCCGGAAGATTTTGTTAACGCGCCGATAGACATGGCGGCACTCACGTGCGTTAATTAAAATGCGACATCGCGCATAATAATGCTGCGAACCGGTAGGACGCGACGCGGACCGATTCGTAATGCAGAAATTAATGAAAATCATGGAATTAACTTTTCTCATTGGCGTTTTCGTCTCGCGTACGGTAAAATCATGTCGTCGGTGATTATTTCTGTGTGCCGTTCGCCTCCATAAAAATGCATCAGGTAATATTTGTTTAACTCGATTACCGAAGTGTATGAAATTATCGAAACTGAAGGTTAATCAGAACGATCGAGTGTACGCTTGGTAACGATGTTTGTCCGATCGATTGGATGTACACCGGTGTCAACGTTACTTTCGAATGGCTTCGGAAAATTACCAATGATTCAAGAATTCTTTACCCTCTTCTACTCTTTTGTCAGGAATTTTCTTTCTCCGTTAATCAAATCTTTGGCATTTTAGTTTTCTGATTAAAAAATGATTTATCCGTCTATCCTTTCGTGAAGGATTTTATTTTTCGATGAAATTTCTTGATTTCATCGAAGCGCTCATTCGTCATTCAAATTACTACGTATTTTTCCCTTCAAGTCATTGATATTTTGTCTATTTCAATGTCGCGTCTGACCATGACACGCTTTAAACTCGATTTTATACTGGATAAAATTAACCAAATCTTGATACAATACTAACTATAATAAATAATTAAAACTGGATATCGAATGAACAAGATAAATTAAATTTTACGCCCACAACGTCGACTTTAAATAGAGAACAGTGATGAACTTTTTCTCTCGAAAGTTTAAATTGAATCCAGAATTTAATACAAAATCAACGAATTCTTGGAGAAGTGTTTATCGTTCAGTGTTGAAAATATTTGTTCACGGCATGTGTGTTTCGTAAGTTCAAACGGAATCGTGAGATTGATTGAAAAGTATCCAACTTTAACATCTGGCTGTTTGCGAAATTTCTAACAAGTTGTAAAACTAGTGACAAACTTCAGCTTTAGCTTTGTAGGGTATTCCGGTAGATAAAGTATTAAAAACCTGAAAAACGTGGATGTTTTCGACCGAACGAGTTTCTCGAAGGTACTATCAATTTTTAACAGAGCGAAAACGTCCGAAATGTCTGGCAGAAGATACATTACAGTTTCTAGATTCGGTATCGCGTTGCATATCGCCGGGAACAATAGAATCCGTCGAAAATGAGCGGAAGGGAGCAGCCGTTCAAGCGTTGCTAAATGTTTATTTCAATATCACCGGTATAATCCATTGTTATTTGTCTTAGCCGTTCCGCTTGTACATTCGTCCATGCGAAACGTGACCGGTCGTTGGTTTCAGGGATCACTGAAACCACGAGGCTCGATTATGCTCCGCCGAATTCACGGGAAGACCTCCAATTTACGGGCGGAATCTTTACCGCACCGCAGAGAGTCGGTCGAGATACTAGAGTACAAATACGATTATCGTAAATCGAATCCGAACGGAAATACTCGCAGAATCAACAACAACCGGTATTTCATCCCTCTCGCGTTTCATAATTTTATTTATATTCGGATTCTTTGCGCTCGAACGGAGCTCTAATTTCACTCGATTTCATTTATCATCGAATCTTTAGCGGCATGGTACGCTCCCAATTAATCTTCTTTATTATTTATTATTTATTTAATCATTTTCCTGCATTAAATCGCTGAGAAATCAAGTGTTATATGCTCTCAATTAATCTATTTGTTTTATGAAATTTCTGTATGGCATATCGTTGAAGTGACCTTTGAATTCTAAATCTAAAATATGAAATTAATTCGTTCCAACAAATTATAATTAGACTTTTCTTATGTCGTCAGAACTAAAGCAATCAATTTTTAAATGAAGGCTATAGCGAATATTCATTACTATTTGATGAAATGTATCAGTGATATGACCTTGAAGTGACCTTTTCAGCCATTTTTTTTTTAGCTGCTATGTACAGGGCGTCTCAGCTGAAGGAGGCCATCTAAATGTCTCCTTTTATTTTTAATGGCACAAAAAGAACATTTGTGGCATAATTTAAATGGTATCGGAGGAGGATTATCATAGAAGAACAATTTTTTTTGTCCTGTTATTTTTTCGTAGTTGTTTTTTAAGGTTATCATTATTTTTATTTCCTTTTATTCCATTTTGTTAATGACTCAAGCATATTCAAATGCAGTTTTTCAGCCGCTATAAGATGGAATACAGAAAAATAAGTTCTCCCGATAAAAGAATAACGATGACCTAGAAAAAACTATGAAAAAATAACCGGACGAAAGAAATTGATCTTCTATAATATATTCCTCCTTCGATACCATTTAAATTATGCCATAAATATTGTTCAAAAGAAAAGAATAATGTTCAAAGAAAGAAAAGAAATAAATAATGTTCAAAAGAAGAAGGTTGGCATAGTTTGTCGACCAAGAAGTTATTGCGGGAGAGTACAGCGAATAGAGACAATAACTCGAGCATTCTCTGGGTAGTAACGAGCTCGCTTGACGTCGGTACTATTTTTGCATATTCAAAAGAATCGTCGCGTATTCTGGTCTCGCGCGGCGGGCAGACTTGTTTCGAGTTTCAGCTTCTGTTCGATTCAGGGCCCTCTCCTTGGCTCCTGGGCGCATACATGGCCGATGAAAGACGTTTTCCCTCTGCTCCCGTCGCGTCGTCGCAGCCGTCGCCGCCTACGCGCAGCACGGGGGAAAAACTTTCATTCGAGTATCCGGTGAAGTGCACCGTTATGTACAATCTACATAATATATGTATACGCGGGCCGTATGTATGCGCCGCGCGGAGCCAATATGAAAGTGTGGTCCCACTTTTCAGGATATCGGCGGAAAAGCTATGAACTTAAACGTACTCGAGGCACCGACGCCGACGCTCCGCCTCGGCTTCAGAAAGAGAAATTATATCGCGCTACGTTAAACACACACAGCAAGAGAGAGAGAGAGAGAGAGACCTCCTCGAACGTTGGCTTCACGGGAAATAGAACAGTCTTTGGGGAAAGAAGAGTTCCGCCGAAGCACCGGGAAAAGAGCCGGACACTTTAGACTTTAGACTTTTGTTAATACGCGCTCAGACCTCTTCGTCTACTTCCGCCAGGACCTGAAAGTAGCTCAAGGATGTTTATCAAGAAATCATCCTTCTAGAGTCAAAACTCCGAGCAATAGAAATTTCATAAAAGTGTTGCTTACAAATTATCTAGTAAACTAATCCTTCTAACATCTCGAAAAAGCTCAAATCGGTTGGGGTCGAGTTTTAAAAAGTTCGAAAAGTGACTACTTAATTTTCTGCCCGACTGTATATCAGCACGAAAATTAATTTTTAGAAAATTTTACCTTTTTACCAACGAGCCTTCTGTCAACTGAAAGAACGTTCCAACTTTAGTCGAAGGACTCCTTCGTTCGCGCAAGCGGCTCCGCTAACTCGATGATCCTTATAATGGATTCCCGAAATCAGAAGCAGACATCGGCAAATCCGAAAGAGCTATTGGCCAGACTAACAATCGGGAAATCCGTTAGAGAAAGCAGAGCGCACTCGGGAGACCCCGGGGCCAGAGTATATCTAACTTGTAGGGTTTTGATGGACATTGTATCAAGCCCCAAGGATTCGCAGCGAGCTATGTCGAAGATGGGAGGCAGTACAATGGCAGCACGTTCGACTTAGAGACTTAATAGAAACACCGGTAGATCGAAGAGACTCGACACAGACACCCGCTAGACTTGAGAGACACGTTTATAGATATTGCAGTACCTACTAGATACCATAGCGGTCGCACTGGACCTAAGAGCTTTACCACGGACACTGCAGTGTCCACAACACTCGATGGACGCGCCTGCTGGATCTCCGAGTACTGCTGTAGAGGCTGTAATAACTGAAATGTTCGATAGCAGCGCCATTGTGTCCAGCACAATCGTGCCGAACTTTGCTAAAAGGCGTGGCAGGCTGAGGAAATGACAAAAACTGGTATCCGTGTTGTCAGATGATATACAATCAATAGAGGTTCCAACAAAAATCATTCATCGTGGACTTTTTCGGGGGGCAAAAAAGTGCTTAAAGGTCTTCCAAGGCTCTCCAGTACTCCCAAGGTCCTTGAGATCCAAGGCTTCAATCCAACAGATTTGTTAGATTTTCCAGACTTCTGAAACTTGTAACGTCTCTGGCGCCAGCGAGTCCCCTCAGGGTTCCGGAAGTTTTAAGACTTTAGAGATCCGAGGACTCCAACACCAGAAGATTTAGAGGACTCGAAAGATTCTTTAAAGACTGTGACTGGAAACGTTTCCAGGACCTTAAAGACTTTGTGATCCTCAGGATTTTCAGGATTTTTTTAACTCTTTGATTATCTCAAAGACTCGGATGAGCCTGAAGGTTCTGGAATCTTTGAGGTTGAAGAGAACCCTGCCATCTTCTAGGTTCATAGGGCACCTGAGGATTCAGTGTTTTGTCTTCTGGGTCTGTAACCTGTTGTACCAGGGCTGACAAGTATAGTCCCTGTTGTAGTATGTTTCCTCGGTATGCATGTTTTTGTCTAAGTCTGTCGCGTCTGATGGCTTGTGTGCTAAGTTTCTTCGGTCTCCTATGCTAGCACATTATCGACCGGTGATAATTGCTTAATTTTGAAGAATCTATGGTTCATGGCTAAACACGTTTCAATGGAACCATCAATAGTAACAGCAATTTTCATTATGAACTAACAGGACACCCTCATTAACGTCATCTAATAGTTTCATTTAAGATTGCAATGTAAAAGAAAGTTTCTATGCGTTCTTTTGGTACAGCAAAATTATTGAGAATCCTGTTCATAGGCTTCCGGTAGGTAAAGTGCTAGGTTTCCCAGATATGATGCCTAGATTCGACACCTCCTTAGTTACTCTCCGATCTTCTCGTTGTCGAATCTTCTCTATCTGATAGCAAGTACTTACACGAGGCGTCCTTATCGCGTTATCCAAATCTGCCATCACGTACGTACACTTAGTTTCTTCGGCCCAAATCCATCAGGTAGCATGTGTGTTAGGTTTCTTGGTACCGAGCCGGATTACGTGGACCAAATATAATTTGTAGAGTTAGGGTCTTAACCCGAATCTTCGCAATTCGCACAAGGTCTCAAGGGTCTGGCACCACCAAAACCAAATCCCTTGGGTCCCGAAGCGTCTACATCGGATTTTCCGAGTGCAGCAATGCTGGTATCAGTTCTGCCGAGTCATAAACTTCGAGTTTGGAATTATCTGTGGCGGATTTTGCAAGTTTCCCCCAGTACCTGTAGAGCGGTTATGTTAGTTCTTGTACTTTGACTATTTACCGTGTACGGAGCGCGGCGGTGTGCATCGAATCTCTTCGTCTCGACGCTGTATCCACCGAGTTTCTGCTTTTTACACATCACTATCAAGTCACGTGTGTCTGCTGTTCTATTATGTTCGTCGAGTTCCGAACTGTACAGATTCTGCGCGGCTGTATCGAGCACCGGTTATCTGCGAATCCGAAACTATTACGTCGGTGCTAACAATTTCGTGCGCTGCGCGCTCGTGGAATAGTCGTAAGCACCTTCGCATAAACATAGTGCTAGCAGATACTGCCTCGTTAGGCAGTAATTTAAGGTAGATCTTTGAACCGTCGGGAAATGTGTTCCACAAACTTTGAAACATTCTCCTCGTAAATGTAACGTGCCACGTATATTTACTGTTACATAAGCTACATATGTGCAGTTTTTTTACCACGCTTTTTAGACAATATTTTTACCGCGTTATCCCGGGCGAAACTGTAAAATGTCACCACTGCCTCGATCAGCAATTTCAAACGCCGAGCTGATCCAAGTCGTGTTCGCTTCTCGACGGCATGGCGTTTGAAAGGTAAATAAATGGGATGCAAAATTGTTGAAAAATATTATGCGTCTGGTGTCATACAAGATACATGTATAGAGTATTTTTAAACAGTTTTTCTATCGCGTTGTGCAGAGGTTTACTGCGATACAGCATTGTCTCAGTTTACTAATTCAATCGCGAAGCCGATACAAATCGCATTCGTTTCTCTACGACATATCGAAGGAAAATAGATTCACAAAAAGATTAGAAAAAAAATATTGCTTTTTAAACGATTTTTTAAATCTACTAAAACACATCATTCTCTCAGTCCGCTAGTTCAATTAGGAAATCGCATTTGTTTCTCGTCGACATGTTAGAGGTAAATAAATACAAAAAAATTAATAAACAATATGGTGCATTTACTGCCACGTAAGATACGTGTATAGAATGTTTTTAAATAATTTTTTGATCGCGTCGTACAGGGGTCTGTTATTTTTTGAAATAGTTGAAATAGTTTTTCTTATACTTTTTCCCATAATCCTTCAGTCCACCCCTCACAATGATCCTATCCATACTTCTTACCATAAACCCTCCTTATCCCTCCCCGATGAAAGGAAACCACCACCTTCTTGTGATTTCCATTCAGCAACGACACCTATTTCGTAGAACACATGATTCCTATAAAAACTGATGTGTCTATAAAAGAAGTCATGATTAAAAAGGTGTTGTTATCCAAGAGTGGGGTTACTAATATTGTTCGCCAGGTATAAATAGAGTTATTTAATCGTATAGTCTACTGGTATGTTTTCGAGACCAGCAGTATAGTTAACGGACCATATAATAGCGGTGCGCTCGACCCGCCTCTACCTGAAACGGGGATACGCGGCATCCTTTACCAGCTCATTGTCACGTCAATTTTAATGATACCATCTTTTTCAAGGGCTCATTTTAAAGGGGATACTTCAAGGAATATAACCATATTTTTTCAAAATTTAAATCACTAAGCCCCATCATCGAAAAAAACGCAAAAGTTGAATTTGTTTAAATTTTTCGACATCATAAAGTTGATTTTCGAGAGGTTGAAAAAATTATTTTGTAATAGCCCCAATCCTTTCCGAATAAAACAAAAACATATTTAGCTCGATCAGACGAACAGTTCTTGAGATAAAAATTCGTAAGTGAGGCCCATTTTTGCCGAAATGGGCAAAACTTGAAAACTTTGAAAGCCTACCGTTTCTAAAAAAATTCGAAACCAGCAAAATGATGACTTAAACCCCTTAATTATTTCATTTGGAACAAACTCGGTGCCTGCAAAAAATGATCGATTCGGCATGGAATGACCACAAGGCATTTTGAAGGGAAATTTCGAATTCTAGTCGGCGTGGTTGAATGCGACGTAGAATCGCGGCGAGGTGATTTCCCGCCGCGTTGAATATGAAAAGATTGAAGACAGAAATGGTCGCGGCGTACACGCGCGAGGGAGGACTAGCCTGGAGAGGATCAAGGGACGAGGGGGCGAGAAAGAAGGAGAAAGAAGGAGAAAAATTGGCTGCAGGTAACGGGATTAAGAGTGCTACTGCACGCCCGTTACCGGGATCATCCCGCAAGAAACTTTGCACTTGGCAACTTTTAATGCCTCCGCCGCAAAATCCTGATCCTCTCCCCGTCCCCGCTCGCGCTGTCTCGCTTTCGGCGTTGCTTCCCTGCCCCATCCAGCGGTTTTCTTTACGCATACTTTCTGGCTACAGAGGGGTTTAGATCGAAACGATTCTTCCGGCAAACTTTACACGTCGAGAGCAAGTTGATCCTCGGGGGCCCGGAGGGACGAATATTTCGATGCGACGCTTTCTCACAGACGACGACGTCGCGCGCACTTTGTTACTTTTTCGAATACTTCCACCGACTGCCGTGTCGTGAACGTGTCGCAGGGCGGATACACAAAAATTTCGGGATACTCGGATGCTGGGAATTTAGTCTTCCGGCTCGGGAGAAGCTCGGAGGTTTGGCTTGTGAGCTGAGTTTCGGGGTGAACGTGGTCGCGATTCTTTCAAATTGGAGAACTACCGATCTGCAACGAGATATTATTGGTACCAAGTAAAAATTTTTCTCTAGTTCTTAGTGGCGCAAAATTAGAATTTCGGACATATTGACGTGTGGTTCATTTGAGAAGCTCACAGTTTCATTTTGTAGATCAAATTTGGAGAAGTAATTCTTCTTCTAACCCTCATCCGTCCCTCGTGACAATTTTTGACATAGTTTTCCCGAAATAAGTTAGATTGTTCTGTTATTCGTAGATAAGTTTGGTCGAAACTTGGTGACCTTTTTATTTTTTTAATGACCGCAAAACCAAAGATGTAAATGTTAACTTATCAATTTGAATAAAAAATTATTTTATCGATTTTTTGTCACTCTGTCAATTCGACACCAAGGGGCAGATTCATTTCGTAAAATGAGGGAGGGATTAGGGTTAAGTTTAGAATACACCACCCTGCAAGGAAAAATTTTCGTTTGCACAAAATTAATTTTTCAATTGATAAAGAAGGTACAGTCTTTTCTCGTTTAACTGGATACGTCGCGAAAATTAAGGACTGCGTTTTACCAATAAATTTGTAACCAGCCAAATATTTAAATCCTCCCTCTCCCTAATTTCCCGGACACATCGTATTTCATTTTGAACAAAATCCAGTCTCACTTGGCCCTTTCCAATCGTAATCCTTTTCGGTGTGATCGGAATTATTGTATTTTCACTCATGCTGGATTAATTATTGCCTGACACCCCATAAATTTGACTTAACACTTTCGACGAAACTGAAGCTCTGCTCGTTACAGATTGTAAAAGCAGGGTATGAAAAATTAATAAATTTTTACTGGAAATAAACAGTTCGTAGAATACAATGGAATGCATTGCAAATGTTTTTGTTCGAACCAATAAAAAAGTGAGTTATTTTAGGTCTTTGTCGGATGTCTCCGTATAATTAGAAATCTGCATGACACGCTGCCACGGAACCTCGTTAAATTCAAAGTCCCTTGTTAGCATCCCGGAGGAAAGGTCATCTTTTTTCTCATTTAGCCGGGGCAACGTAAAATCGAGACGCCCCATAGAACGAGTGGTGGAACCGAGTTAAGGGATGGGGGTGAGCTGGTAAAATAGCGCCGGCTTCAATAGGAAAATAGTGCGGTGATCTTGGGAACGAGGTCGATACCCACTTCCGCGTCTCAGTATCCTTGACTCCGTCGACGATTTAGTCGGCCAGTGGCCCCGGCCAGCCCGAGGTTAGACTACGTATAACTTCATAGCAGAAAACGATGACGGTATGCGATGAAATTGCGATGCCTTGCGGGGTATCCACCACCATATCCGAAGCGAGAATATATCGCCTCATTCAATTTTTATGCCGCTTCTTCTGGCCGCCCCTGATCCATGATAAACAATCGAAACTCGCGAACTTCATTAGAAAATTTTATCTAAAACAACCTAGTTCTCGGAAGAGAATATCCTTAGAATTTAAAGAGGTCTTAAAAAGTTAATAGTTCACAAAGTGTTACTTAATAAAAATAATAAAAATGCAATGCAGCTTCATTAGAACATTTCATTTAAAATGAAAAATTTTCACACATAACCTAGTTCTCTGAAGAAAATATCTTTGGCATTAGAGGAAATTCGCGAGGGTTAAATGTC
This sequence comes from Lasioglossum oenotherae, assembly GCA_028455765.1. NCBI lineage: Eukaryota > Metazoa > Arthropoda > Insecta > Hymenoptera > Halictidae > Lasioglossum > Lasioglossum oenotherae. The sequence goes on along the minus strand of CM052294.1, from coordinate 2,403,568 downwards.
TCGCGAAACAGTTAATAAAAATAATAAAAATGTAATGCAGCTTCGTTAGAACATTTCATTTAAAATGAAAAATTTTAACACACAACCTAGTTCTCTGAAGAAAGTATCTTTGGCATTACAAAAACTCTGCGAGGGTTAAATGTCTCACGAAACAGTTAATAAAAATAATAAAAATGCAATGCAGCTTCGTTAGAACATTTCATATAAAATGAAAAATTTTAACACACAACCTAGTTCTCTGAAGAAAGTATCTTTGGCATTACAAAAACTCTGCGAGGGTTAAATGTCTCACGAAACAGTTAATAAAAATAATAAAAATGCAATGCAGCTTCGTTAGAACATTTCATTTAAAATGAAAAATTTTCACACATAACCTAGTTCTCTGAAGAAAATATCTTTGGCATTAGAGGAAATTCGCGAGGGTTAAATGTCTCGCGAAACAGTTAATAAAAATAATAAAAATGCAATGCAGCTTCGTTAGAACATTTCATATAAAATGAAAAATTTTAACACACAACCTACTTCTCTGAAGAAAATATCTTTGGCTTTACAAAAACTCCGCGAGTGTTAAATGTCTCGCAAAAAAACACTTTCAGCTATACTTTCATTAAGAAAGGATCATTTCAACCAACCAGTGCACCAGGATAAAAATAAAATCGTCAGCGCAACAGAGCCTCACCTGAATCTTCTGTCAAAAGAAAAGTAGTTAGAATTCCGAAATGACGAGCCACTAATCTCCGTTATCACCGGAGGATCCTTATCATCCATCGACGTCAGTCTTGCCAGTGTCCTTTTCCCCAGTTTATCAGGCAAGAAGGAATCACGTCGGACGATAGGACCGGAAGCGGACGGGATTCCAGAAGGCGCGAGATAGAAAGAGAGAGGGAGAGTTGGCTCGTGGAGAACGAACCTGGACGAAACAGTCGGCGACGGTAGCTTTTTACTTTCTCCCGCGGGAGGGTAAAAGGCAAAGCTACGGAAAGCCGGGCTTTATTGCCTACGAGGGCAGGATTCTCTGCCGTTGCGCGGAATAGGAGATTGTTTAGATCCCTAGCCCCATAGACCCGTATCGTAAGGAGGCTGCGGGGCCTATCTAGGATCGTATACGTTCTCCCCACGGATTATGGTCGTGAAACGTTTCACGTCGTCCATTTTCGTGGCTCGTAACGCGACGCTTATTGTGAACTTGCATGGGATCGTACAAAGTCCTCGCCCAGCGTTTTGTCGTGCTTAGGGGTTCCTTCCCAGGGAACGATCTGTCCCGGGATTCCCCCACCTTGGAACCTCCTTTTATCTCCTTTCATGTAGCCAGCCGACCGAATATTAGACGCCGGCCGACATTTTCTCCTCCCATCTTATTCGCAAGTTCTTAAACTACGAGAAAATCCTGCTGAAACGATGCAATTTTTGTTGCGCTTTTGCGCCGCCGGAATTTCCTTGGCCAAACTGACGAAATCTGTGTGTCAAAATCAAACAACTTTCGATAGAAATGAGACAGAGCGATGAAATTTTTTCAAATGAAACTTGAAACTTTGTAGAATATGGGATAAGATGAAAATCAAGCGTGAAAAAATCAACGGGAAATGATGTGTCGCATGTTAAAAAAAAATTTTTTCTGCGCGTGGTATTGGAAAAACCACAATTTTCTTGAAAGTGTGCAAGTTTCACGAATTCTTTCAAGGTTAAAAAACGTTCGTACCACAATCTCCATAATTATCCCGTATTCTGCAAAGTTTCAGCTTTCATTTGAAAACAATTTCATCGCTCTATCTCATTTCTATCGAAAGTACTTTGATTTTGACACAGATTTCGTCGGTTTGAATGAATGTACACGGTCGGGAAGAATGTGTTAGGAATTTTCCAAAATGGATTTTAGGTGTCCATGTAATGTACAAATTACTTTAGTTTCTTTAAATCTTTAACTAAATATTACCTTGAACCTGTTCACAATGACCTGCGCGATACTTTCCGTCGAAATTATTCTTTTCATTCTCGAACCAGTAAAGATTGCGACAGACACACGGCGTTCGCTCCTCCGCCGAGTTACTGCAAATAATAAAACTGTTTATTTTATCTTGCTCCTCGAGCGCGCAGGAAGCGTGCTTTATATTCATGAAGAAACGTAGATATGAACGCGCGAGAAACCGCAATAGCGTTCTACTGTTTAGCGGAATGTTTGTTCGGCTATTTCGCGCAGGTAGACGGTCCCTGTAACACCCAATACGGATTCCCGTGCACACGCTCGATACAACAACACCTGTGAATACTCATGGTCCTTGCACTTCCCCACCGGTAGTATTGACCCTGCTTAATGCATCCGCGTTAACGTCGCGTATCTCTCTCTCCCCGGCAATTTGAAATTGTAATGTCGAAACCTTACGTCACAAAATATGGTATCGCCGACCGGATGAAAGACATTCCCGTTCAACGCATAAATCAATACCATGTTCGAACGACGAATTCGCAGCCGAAGAATTCGCCATTGTGAAACCGGTCCTGTATTTGACGATCGAATTGTCTATTCATTCTTCAACTTTTCGTTGAATAAAGAAAATCGCGAGAACCTGGGAGAACTAATTGTGGGTAAATTTGCAGTTTGAACGAGCCTTCAACAATTTCCCTTATCTAATAATCGGACAGATCTATTGGGTTGGCAAGAAAGTAATGTCGGTATTTTACGGTGAAATGATAATTTTAATTAATAAAATATTTTCTTATTTATTCCTTTTTGCAAAAGATCATCGAACAAATGGGAAAATATGTTCATTGCTTGGATAAAAAAATTCGGCTCTATTTCACCGTGAAATACCGAAATTACTTTATTGCCAACGAAATATTATAAAAATTCTCTGCATCCATTGGGAGAAGCAGAGAAATAAAAATGTATTTCCACTCTTAACAGTCGTGATACATGGGAAACTATGGGATATTTAATTTCTCGGATGATTGCACTGTTTTAACTTGTTTATAGGGTAGATTTTAATCAGAGTTTCAATGCATTGCGCGTCTGCAGATTATAATTCACTCGTAAAGATCTAGTTTACCGACCCCCTATACACACGGATAAACGAGCTGGACTCTATAAACCCCACAGAATTTCCCGTTAACACGGGGAATCCACGAAACGCCGTAGATAAAACTAATCTCCTGTCTCCTGATGGTCCAGCCAGCGTGGACCTCTGTAATTCCTGCGCTAGAGAACATAGTTATCGAATTCTGCGAGTAAGACGGAAGAAACAACACGAAATATTTCTCGCATTGTTGGGTGAACTGGAAATATACAGGGTATTCGTTTGAAAACTTTCCAGCCGAATATCTCGACAAGTGTGAAACATATTAACACATTATCGACCGGTGATTGTTGCTTAATTTTGAAAAATCTATGGTTCATGGCTAAACTCTTTTTAATGGAACCTTCAATAGTAACAGCAATTTTGATTATGAACTAACAAGACACCCTCAATACCGTCATCTAATAGTTTCATTTGAGATTGCAATGTAAAAGAAAATTTCTATGCGTTCTTTTGGTACAGCAAAATTATTGAAAATCCTATTAATAGGCTTCCGGTAGGTAAAGTGTTAAAAAAGTGTAAAACACGCGCGTATCCAAGGATTTCTCGACAATCTTAGTGGGAATCGATTGTTTAACCACTGGCGAACTGGTAACGTGTAATGCGGGGGAGCACCATCATGTTGGAAGACCAAAAGTTCTTCGTTTAACAAAAAATTGTTATGTACTTTTCCTTAAATATCTCCGAAATTAGTGCGCGGATAAAAAAAAGTATCCCACGAAAATTGCTGATCTTTTTACGTACAGTCAGATCCCATAATAAAAAATATAGGTTTCCATTTGATAAAACAAAGTTGACCTGCAAATTACCTTGAAAACGCCACTCAAATAAAAAACTGATGCTGTCCCGTTTTTCCCCCTCGAAATCCTTGGACACGTGTTTTACACATTTTTGTTATCTTTCATGCTTTTCGAGATATTCGGCTGGAAGGTTTTCAAATGACCCACCCTGTTGTATATTTTCGTTTTGTGTGACCGTAACAGAGCATTTTTACTTTGCATGAAAATTCTGCAAGCACGGTATGAATACCCGGACTATCAAACTCATTTTTCTCGCGAACAAAGTCAGAACGAAGAAACATTATTCTCCCTTTCCGACTTACGTTTTAACGTACAGGGTGTTCAGGCTATTACTAGCCAGCATTTTTTTTGTAAATACATAGTGAATATTAGAAAAAAATGATAGAGGAAAAAGTAGTACTGTTTTTTATACGCAACAAATTGACATATGCATTTTTGTTGTATTTACATTACTTTTATAGGAGCGAAGGTGACCTCCAATTTTTTTAAATGGAATGCTATATATTTTTTCATGTCGTACAAAAGCGTGTGTCAAGACGAATTCATCCATTTACTACACAATGACCTTCAAGGTCATGCAAGGTCAGAAATGGAAGAAACAATTTGAATATCAATCGGCCTTTGAAGCTCAAAAAAATAGAGCTACCCTTCTACGCACGACGCAACCGAATCCCCCCGAGGCTTTTGCGCCGTGAGAGACGTTACAGTAGTACTTTGATGGTGTTTCTACTGCTGTGGTGAACATTAAAATTGCATTTTCTATGGAATCAAAATTTTTCAGTGTCGATGGAAAAGTAAGAGAATATAAAGTAATGTATGATAGAACACGGTCGATTGAAACGCTCTGAACACTGATTTCAGAGTCGACATGCTCGTAAAACTGACCTAACCGAGGGGTGGCGTGACTCGGTAAGTAACTTACAACGAAATGGAAATCACCGGTGACTCATTTTGTCGTTTATCCTCGCGGGACACCTTATCGTAATGTTAATTCTGTGTGTGGCGAGTTGCAGAGTTGGTGATAAGAGAAAGCTTATTTCAACAGGATTCAGGAGTAAAATTATCACGCCTCCTGTTGAATCTAGAACTCCTATTCTTTCTATCCTAAATTACCTGATCTGTTTGTTCGAATTTGTACTATTTCAATTGTCTGACCGCAGGCCGAACAATTCTACTGATTTAGCCACGAGGTAGCCCCATTCCACATGTCTGATCAAAGGTCGTCAAATTCCACTCGTCTGATCACAGGACGTCCTGGTCTACCTGTTTGATCACAGGTTGACCTATTCTACTTACCCTACGCGTCCTATCCTGCTCACGCGGAGTGCTCTCTTGTTATTCTCGTGAACTATTCTGTCAGACGACGTTAATTTCTGTAAATATTGTGTAGTTCGTTACCTGCGTTGTTTCCAAGTATTTTAAAATTCAGTTTCCACGCAAACTCTGATACAAAACTAAAATGCTTTCTTCCTCGCTAGTCTGAGGATTTTATGCATTTATGGCAACAAATTGAGTAGCTGTAATTAAAAACAGCAAACAGATTAAATGAATTGCAACCTGTCGATACATTACTCCTAACCTTCTAAACTTATCGAAGAAAGAGACATTCCTAAATATTCGCTATCCCTTGCAATCGATGCAGACAATTTTCATTTTGCATAAAAATCCTCAGTCTGCTCGTCACTATCACAATACAGCAGACTTTACGATCCACTGCCGGAACCCTATTCCACCAAAGACATTTGCTCAATCGATGCCCGTAAATCTAGTATTCATACGCTGCAAGTTCCACAATCTAGTCGCAGCCGACCGTTTTATCTGTACGCGATATTACGAAGCAAAGTGAGTCATAGCAAACAGGATCACACTAAAACCGATCAGGTTAGCATTCCACGGGTATACCGGCTTCTCTTTACACTGTTCCCGAGCTTCTGCGATCTAGATTTCCTCGCGGGTAATGCACTCTTTACGCGATTCCTTAGCCGAAGCTTTTAACCCAATCTTCAATCTCAATCAGCGATTTCCTTACACTCGCTCGCGGGTGCTTGCTCTCGCAACTGTTTACCGAGCACGGTCCAATTTCTTTCTTGCGTGTAGACAGGCCAAGAGAGAAAGAAGAAGAGAAAGAGCAAGAGAGAGAGAGAGAGAGAGAGAGAGAGAGGAGGGATTGTTGCACACGAGCAAGCGAAGCCACGAACGCAATCCTCCGAGCGCGGTGCACGTGATGTACACACGCAACGAAGACGCAAAGGTATCATCCATCAAGCTGTCTCTCGAATTCGTCCTGGCCCCGGTACACGTGCACCCATAAACAGCGCGTGTGCACGGGTGTGCACGCGTGTTCCACGCCGTCTACATGCACGCCCGTCCCCGGCCCGTATTACGCTCGATACCAGTCGTAACTCGTGTACCCTAGTATCCTATGCACACACGGCCTACGATCGATCGATCTAGGGAAGGAAGCTCTCGCGTCCTCTTAACTAACCGTCAGATGGACACCCTGTAACCGACATGCGACGGCGACTGTCCGCGTCTCTTTCTTTCCGATACGCTGTCCTTCCTCGCGTTCGAAACTTTCATCGTCGACTAAACCACTAAACACAGTTGAAATTATATCGTGTTTGGTCTTTGTTTAATCAGAAAAATACGCTGAGAAAAAAATCCTGTCGAAACAAAAAAAATATATGTTGATTCAATATGATGTACTATTGAATAGTGCCAATATCATATGAACTTATTTTAATATTCAATACTATTGAATCTCAATAGCAAAACTTACTTCCGCCAATCATATAAGCCAATAGCTTGATCATCAATGTTTTCAAAAAAATAAGATATGGCCTCGAACCAATTCCAGCATAAATCAATACATTTCTCAAATTTTTTTAACAACATATCTGATTGAAGGAAAAAAAGAAATATTACGAATAATAATATACGGTATTGAATCAAATACTATTTTCAATCATTTCATGATAGACAATTCAAATACATCACGATTTGCTTCTAAATTTCATACTATTGAAAAGAATACATTGATATTCATCCAAGTAAAAAAATTACAATAACACGCGTGTTATTGAAGTAACTACTTTTTTTTCTCAGTATAAATAAATAAATAAGTAATAATAAAAAAGATTAAATATTGGTGGTTACATTGTGAGGACGCACGGACCTTTTTGAACGACTAAGACCCTCCGCGTCGCATTAGTAGTGGTTCACATCGATATATCAGAGCCGAGATCAGATTGCTACAGTGGAGGGGATATTTTTGTTGCGGCCTGCGTGTACAGCCTTTTTGCGCCGTGAGAGACATTACTGTATCGCTGGTACGCCTTCGGAATGACTTTACAACACGAACAACCTGTTAACAACAATCCTAAACTACAGCTAATCAGACCCGAACAGTTTCCAAGTACCAGGTGCCCAAACATTCCGAACCTATTTCATCCAATACGCTCTCTCAAAATTACGTTTTAACGCAGAAAAAACGAATAGTTCTACTCGGTGTGAAAAGTACATTCACCCGTAAATCGCGGCGGATGCAAACGGGCCATCGCTGTCGATTCAAAAATCGAGGGAGGAATATCACTGCAAAATAAATTCGCGAGCAACATCGGTCGACGAGGGAAGTACGGTCGAAGCAGCGGAGCGTCGCGTCGTCGGCAGATTTTAATCAAATTGGCCGAGTTGCGTTTTTCATTACTGGCTTTTTGTGTCGCGTTTCACGGGACGTCGTCCGTTTCCACAAAGAGTCTTATCTGTCCCGGTACGAGTCGATGCTGTTTGTCCGTCTCCTCTTTCTGTGCAGCGTTCCGCGACATTTCTCGTTTCCTCGTGGCTACTAGCCGTCGTCTTCGTCTTCGCCGTCGTCGTCGACGACGCCGCGGGCCGGATCGATCGATCGAAAGGAGGAAACAGTCTTCCCGATAGTTCCTTGCCCCCTGCACGCTGTGATAAGGGCCGATACGGCGGACGACGACAATGGCGACGCCTCTTGTCACTTTTGTGGATCGTCTATATAGTCTGCAACGACTACGACCATGAAGACGACGACGACGGCGGTGTTCATCGTCGGCCAGGAAAAGCACGGCGGCACCGTTGATGTTATTATAAAGAACGGCCGTCCCGTCGACCCCCTCCTCACCTTGAATAAGCTCCGCGCCACGCGAAAATATCATTTCGACTCTTGCCGCAAACAGAAACGACCGTTTAGTTACCGGCTTTATGGCGACAACCGCATGGGGAGAAACCTTTGTAGGTCTTCCACGTTTCCTACCTTTCAAATGGTATTTACTTTGACTCCTTTGTGGCCGCTCGCTTCTTTCAATGGCCGTTTTTCCGCGCGCCGGAATTCGCGCGAGCCTGTACACCGCTGTCTAGAATTTGCTTCTGCTTTATCCGCTGGAATTGGAAATTTGTTTGAGAACTGATCGACAATTGTTAATATAGAGGAAAAGGTAGTGCTGCAACTCCCTGCTGGACAGAGTAGGGCAATTATCAACTAATATTTAAAAATGACTAATAGTCTTCTTGAATGTTAGTCATAGCAAAATTAGTCAAAAACTTTTTGATTAGTTAGTAATAATTAAATGGCGAATAGTTAGTTACAGCTCTAATTTCGTAATTGTTAGCTATTGCTTATTAGCAATCTTTAGTCATCAGTAGTCTGCGGATCTTTATGCATTTATAATATGTCGAAATGTGCAAAATATATGCAAGGTATATCCTAATAGTAATTAGCTAAATAGTAATTATTTTATTGTTTTATTTATTATTAGACTGCGGAGTTTATGCATTTATGACAAAAATGGCTACGTACAATTTAGAACAGTGGATATATTAAAAATATTTAAGACCACCAGCGTATTAAAAGAAGGAAGAAATGTTTATTTGGTTCCTGTGCCTTGCAATCAATGCAAATATTTTTTATTTTCTATAAAGATCCGATTTTGGTTTTGTTAATGTACAGCTATCGGAGAACATATAGGCGTACAATAGATAATTGTTACAATAGACAAAGTTTCTCCTTTTTCAGGAAATTAAGAATTACAAGAACAGTTTCAATCATTAAAATCGTAAACTAAATCGTGAGGCAAGGGGTTAAATATTAAAAATTCTTTTTTATTGAAATATTTACCTTATAAAAATGACAAGATTCATTTTGATGTGGTGCCTTCATTGCAATATTTGCAAACAAAATAAGTACAAAGACTAAAAAGTACGAGACCAGTCATTCGACCTGCGGTTTAATGTTACAGAAATTGAACGTGGATGCCCGGTTATTGACATAAGCGTTAAGTGCGCACAATATCCTACTGAACCACCGCGTTGCAACGAAAAAGTATAAAACCGCAACGACGCAGAACTAAAAAGAGCATTCTGACGAACTTTTTTTTATTGTTCACATCGCTTCGCGCACTATCAAACCTGCTACGAAGCTAGGAAATGGTCTCGAGCTGCGAAACATGTACGGGTTCCATGAATCGAGACGGAATCCGCGGCGGTTCGAACGTAAAAATAAACGAACTAAGAAAACGTTCGGGATTCCCTCGCGGAAGAGAGCAAGCCTGTGGAATGCATCGGTGGTGTAAAAACGAGCGGCAGCCATCGCCGGAATATGACAATGACGATTCGCGCGGCGGGCGAACGGCGTGCTCTTGCACCTATGGGACCGTGAACGTTGTATGGTCGGTTTATGGTCGAGCATTCGACAGCCATGGGTGGTTTCGCAGCAACGATGTCTAGCTGGGAGCCATCGATCTGTATCGCTGCTTCTTTTCAACCGTCAATCTGGTTCGGCCCGTAAAACTTGCTCCGGGACGAGCAAGATCGACGAGCCTTTGGACTCTCCGTTCCGCGCGCGCGCGAATGGAAGAGCTGGAAATTGGTCGCATGGTTTCGGTGTTCGACCCCGAAATAGGCGCCGGTGAATTATGGCGCTATTATGTGATAGATGCTATCGCGGGAAATATATTTCTTGGCCAGATTATCGAGCTGCCCCGGAATTTATGCCGCCATAAATTCGTAGCGGCCTCGTTCATAATGAGAGCAAACAATATTTTTCTCGATCCTTTTGGCAGGAAACATCGCAGGGCAGAGGAATCCTTTGGATTATCTTCAACGAAAAGGTCGACACACGTAACTTGCGCTTTTTTTCGTATTTTTGGAAGATACAGCGACTCCCATTAATATTCGGACGCTTTAAAAAACGCGATTATCTTTTTAATATTGGACTATACGATTCAAACTTTTTTCGGAAGCTAGAGCACTTAGTTCACTACAGGATGTGAAAAGAAATTTTTTCGAAAATTGCAATTGGTCGGAATTGTAGAGAAAATACTAAAAGATCCATTTTACAACTTTTTTATGTGGGCCTACACTGAAAATTTAAGAAAATACGTTTTGTACATCTGTTTCAATAACAATTTTCAATAACAAGTGTTTCAATAAACATATCCTGAAAATTTCGTCAAAATCGGTCGACGTTGCAATGAGCTACACAAGCTACAAGATTTTCGGCCTACAACAGCAGTAAATCTAAGAATTCTTGCATCTTTCAATGACTGTCATTTTTCCCCGCATCAACCGATTTGGATGACACTTTCACAGTGCATATAACCCACACAGATCTACAAATCATATTTTTTAACATTTCCATATAGGCCCGCATAAAAAAGTTGTAAAATGCAACATTTAGCATTTCCACTACAATTCCGGTCAAATGCAATTTTTGAAAGAATTTCTTTTCACGTCCTGTAGTAAACCAATTGCTCTAGCTTTCTAAAAAAGTTCAAATCGCATAGTCCAATATTTGAAAAGTTACGGTGTTTTTAAGAGTGTCCGAATATTGGTGGGAGTCGCAGTACATATTGCTTAAATCTCTTGTTCCGATCTCATTTAGATGGTTCGCAAATGTTGCTCGAATTTTTTTTTTCATTCAAATGCCGTGGTCGTGATTAGACAGCGGCACGTGACTGGTTTCCGATTAATCGAGGATCGCGGCTAGTACAAATAGGATGTTGAAATTCATCCTCTGTTTGGGCCGCGTAGGTTAATGAAATTTCGCGTCGCGTATTGCACATATTCAGACGGAGAGGCGCGCGCGCGCGCGGGCGAAATCGGCCGACACGGTGGTCAACTACGCTAATTATATGTGAGCCAGTTCGACAGGCGCGCGCAGTTATAGTTATCGGGCGGGCTATTGTTTAACGCGCAATTTCAGCCCGGGTACACACCGTGATTTATCACGCGGGAATAAATTACTTGGCGCTAAAGGCCTCGGGATTCGGCCGTCACACGGTTTTGGCTCTCGCGCCATGGCTAGCGATGGCGTTTTCGCGCCGCCATCGTCGAAAACGCCATCACGTCGTTTTGTCTGAACCCGGCAAATATCGAGCGGGGAAACGCCGTTTGCTTTATCGTCCGCGGCCACCTGTCGATGAGAAATCGATTTCCCGGTGAATAATTCCCGCAGCCTTTTCACGCCTCCCCACATTATAATGCGCGAAATAACGTATTACGTTACGCGCAGACAGCGCTTCGATGAACAGGTCCCGGACACGCCGACGACCCCCTCCCCGCCGCTCTGTAACACCACCCCGAACGAATATTCCTGAATTATTAACGAGGAAACTTCGAAACATCAAAAACACCGGTTGGCCAAATTTTAACGAGCTTCGCGCGACGCGCAAAATCCCCCCACTCCGCCGATTTTCTCGGAATATTAGAGTGTTAGGCACCGTACAGGGTGTAACAACATTTAGTGTCATGGTTATGGCAGATGGTTGTACACCTTCGGATCGGTGGAGATTTGTTAAAAGAAATGGCCGCAAAATTGACTGTGATCTTGAGATTAAAAAAAAAAGTCCACAGTTCTTGACAACGCCAGAAAGCGCGGGGTATTTTATTCTCCAAGGTTCATTATTATTTTATCGATCGTTTCGGTAAATATGCATCATCGATCCTTTGTGCCAATTAAATACTAGCTTAAAACGAAGCTGTACGACACGAGACGGGAAAACTAATTAACGACTGCGGCAAATAGGCGATAAAGCAACACGGCAGGTATGAAATGGTAATGGGTCGGAGCGATTTATGACTCGTTTAAACAAACAAGACACTAAATTGTCTGTCGTTTCCTTGTCGCGGCGTTTGATCCGTTGCGGGCCGCGCGCGCTCGAGGCCGGCCGTGTGTTCTTGATGATATCGCGACGATTCTCGTTTCAAGCCGATGATGGATGGCACGAAGGTATACGGCGAGCTTTATAATCAGGTTTCGAAACATCGTTCAGAGCGGACACGAAGCGACGCGGCTGGATCGCGGGCTCCGGCTCGAATTGGCCCATTACCCGGATCCCCGAACCAATTGGCTGTATCGCGACGCGTTTCGGTGCTTTTCCCTTTCGCGATCGCTGCTTATCAACGAGCTCTATCGTTGCCGCGCGTGTATGTACATGCGTGCCCCTCGAGTGCGCCGCGATATTGAATGGATCGCGTTAGAATTAATATCGCGGATTAGTGGACGAATCGGGAGTAATTATAGACGAGGAGCGGGAACGCGAAGAGCGGCGGTATGTTGCGGAACTGACGCGAGTTTTCCACCGATCGATATCGATTGCTACGATTAGGACAGATCCTCGTTGCACGCGAGATTCTTCAAATCAAAAATTATGGAAATTATTCATACGGTACTTTTTTTTTGAACGGGGAACGACGCGACGTCGACCGCAGATTTAAATGATTGAATTATCAAGGAGAAGTGTTAATTTTTTAAATTATAACAATTGTATATTACGGTACAATATATTTTCTATAGACATTTCAAGGATTTATCGAATGATACAATTGAATTGATATTTCTCGAACATGATTTTTAAGCGACTGATTTACCAACGACAATGACAGTGTTATGTTTTCAAATTATCACAAGCGAATATCAAAGTACAATATACACAGTTAACATTTTTATAAAAAACATTAAACCGACTTCGAAAAAACCCACTAAAAAGTATGAAATGATTTCCATTTAATTGATGTGAACACACACGAACTTAAATAGAATACAATCTTTTCGGAGTTCCAGATGTGTTTCAGATGACAGTTGTTGCTGATTATGATTTCGTTGGAATATGATGAATTTGGAAATCAGTAGGTGGGAAGAGAAGATACATTAATATGTGAAAGTTGTTTTCGTGTGGAAAATTCTCGATTTTGCGCCGCGCCGCCGAAAAGATTGTATTTTATTTTATTATTGTGTGTGTGTGTATTTCAGTTCGTGTGTATTCACATGAATTAAATGGAAATTATTTCATACTTTTTAGTGCGTTTTTTCGAAGTCGGTTTAATTTCTATTATAACATTTTTTTATTTCACACTTTTTAGTAGAACGAGTAGAATTTGTAGAACACCGTAGGATAATTTATCGGCCTTATTGGTTATTTGCAATAAAAACCGCAAATTTTTCACGGGACCATCCCGGGGACATACTCTACAAGATGCAAAAGTTTTCGTTCCGATTGGTGCATCCATCTCGGCGTAATCGATGAACATACATAGAAAAAAAATCGGAAAAAGTCACATACAGATCGAATTGATTAACACATTACCGGCCGGTGATTATTACATAATTTTGAAAAATCTATGGTACGTGGCTAAACACTTTTTAATGAAGCCTTCAATAGCAACAGCAATTTTCATTGTGAGCTAACAAGTCACCCTCGATAACGTGATCTAATAGTTTCATTTAAGATTGCAATGTAAAAGAAGGTTTCCTGTGCTTTCTTTTGGTACAGCACAATTATTGAAAATCCTATTAATAGGCTTCCGGTGGGTAAAGTGTTAACCTCCTCCTTTTTCGAAGTCGGTTAAAAAAATTGATATTGTTAGCACAGAAACAAAATGAATTCTAATACAGTAAAGAAAAATTCAAATATCTACAAAACAATCTTCCACTAACAATGAAATTCTTAACAAATTTACTCCCGCATATTTACCTGCGTGGCTACAAGTGTCCGCATACTGAATCCAATCAACGCCCGCAATCCTTGTGCCTGAAACAACGGAAGAATCCCTGTTATATTTCTGAAGCATCTGAGACGCGATTTATTTCATTCACGAACTCTCCTGGACATCCTCACAGACAAGTGTTATATTTTCAGCAATGTTTTAAATTTCACGACCGAGGAATTTTCTCTAGATTCGCGGAAAATTTAAAAAATACTTTTACTTATACGAGCTCCCCGGCGTTCTTCTTTCCCCACCCCGGTTTGCAAAATAATTCCGCGAGCACACGGAGCACCGGCGCGGCGCGGCGGATGCTCGCCGAATCTTCTCGTTTAAGAGGTAGCGGAACGACAGAGCAACGTGGAAGCTGACGCCGTGCGTCGTCGGCACGAATTAATTTTCCTGCTCAGCTAATTGAGTCCCTGGTCCAATTTTCCTTCTCTGGTTTATTACGGAACAAAGAGTAGACCCTGCGAAACTGCGCAGCCAGTGTATACTGGTCTCACGTTCCGCTCACCTGTCTAGGAAACGCATTTGCGACCATAAGTCACTGGACACTTACGGTATCAAGGGACTGGCCAGCACCGAAGTAGCATTATTGTGCGAATTCGCGTTTTACGCAATAACTTCGGTCATTTATCCTGAAAGCTAAACGTTACACATTTCAAGTTTTACTGAGAAGTTCTAAAAAAATTAATTCCTTTTATTCACAAGTATGTAATTAATTATCTCGTGTATATTTATTAAAATATTTATTGAAATATATAAATGTGGCAGTCTTTACATATTCAAATTATGTTTAGAGGTCTTATAATAAATAGAATTGTGGTCTCCAGCATCGCCAATTACGTAATTGTAAAAGAGTTATTTTTTGTGGATCGTCATTTCCTAAGAAAAATGAGAGAATTTGTATTTATTGTATACCTGTATGTTCTCCAATAGCTGTACCTTAAAAGCGAAATAGAATTTTATTTCGGTATAAGGACATCCCAATCAAAACTTCAAAAAAGTAAAAAGATTACGCCAAGTACATGAATTGAATTGAGCCGCTAACACGGCATAATAATTATGATGACAAAAAATATTTGAAATCGAGATGAGCTGCAAGTACATAAACTATAAAGATACTTGGCATGGCCAGGCAAGGTCAAGGTGTCGATGAATAAGAATTATTCATATTGTTGGCTAGTTTATAGCTGTCTCTAGATTAATAATATTTATCAGAGTCTGTTCAGAGTCTTCATCGCTAGCCTGACTCGACATTGTAGGGCAAAGGGTTAATAAAACGCCCGACGAATTGCGCGAAACACGAATTTCGCACGGCAACAGCCGCGTTAAAAAAGACATATTCGGTCACGCTTAACTAAAGCTCCCGGTACACCGTGTACGTTCGTGCGATGCTAACAACGCCGTAGGAATAAACATTATCGTAATAATCCTGTCGGCGGTGGCGAAGCAATAGGGCCGTTCGGAGAAAATTGCGACTCGGCGCGGCGGTGTCGCGATTTGCATGTTCCGTGGGATATAACCAGGCAGTGTCCGGTGACTTATGATCAGCGGGCCGCGTTAATTTTATGGGAGCTGAGCCTGGGTCGCGTCTCTGTTCTGCCTCGCATCTCTGTTCAGTTGCGAGAACCGACACCGTGAAGACCCGCATTCTCGCCGGAGCTTTACGACTTCACGGTTTTGTGTCCCCGCGGTTGCGGGCACGGGATAAACACGCTACATGGACATCCGTTTGTGCATCCTCGTGTACACGATGAGTCTGCGGGATCGATCTGTGCCGAGTGGCGAACTACGGGAAGCCCTGGTAATGGCTTTGTGATCGGAAAGTCGCCGGTGAGCGCAGAGCAAACGCGCAACTCGTTCTTTGAGCAGTTTGCTCCTAGACCGTCGCGCCGCGCCGCGCGCCGCACAGTGGGACCTTTCGTCCAAATCGGAGACAAAATCAAAGAACTTTGGATAGAAATGAGGTAGAGCGATGAAATTTTTTTCAAATTAAAGCTGAAACATTGCAGAATATGGGAAAAATAGGGAGATTATGGTAAGAACGTTTTTTAACGCTGAGAAAATTCGTTAAACTTGCACAATTTCGAGAAAATGGTGGTTTTTCCAATACCACGCGCGGAAAAAATTTTTTTTCAACATGCTGTACTTCAGTTCCCGTAGATTTTTTCACGCTGATTTCAAATCTGGTCTCAAAATTTGTCTACGACCTCAGGATATTGCAAAATCGATTTCTTGATATTCTACATGTTTAACGAATTTTCTCAAGGTTAAAAACCGTTCGTACAGTAATCTCCCTATTTTTCCCATATTCTGCAAAGTCTCAGCTTTAATTTAAAAAAAGTTTCATCGCTCTACCTCATTTCTATCGAAAGTTCTTTCATTTTGTCTCCGATTTGGACGAAAGGTCCCACTGTGGGCCGTTCCGGCTCGATCGTTTGTTGGCTCATCGCTTTCAGAGCGATCCGATCTTCTAGAAGCTCGCCGCTCTTCTATCACATTCACCCGGAGAGTTGACTATTTTAATATAAATACTCGATCTCGTTCGTTTCCACAGCTATCGCGGAAAAGAGTAGGCGAAGCTCGGCACAGTGAAAACTTCCAATCTTTGGATAAAAACTGCATCGAAACATCGTGAGAGAATTACTGAAATTATGAAAATGTTCAAGTAAACTGCTTCGTTAAAGCACGTATGTACTAAATGTACTTGACTAGTTACTTGGTAATCAAAGATATATAAAATATTGATTCCCTTAAACGGGATGATTCCTGGGATCATTTGAAGTAACTTTTTCCTTTGCGAAAACGTTCTCCGCGGTTTCGTTAAGTAGTTATGAACGAAAAACACGGACGAATCAGAGCGCGCCTACAGGGGCCTCATTCCAGCGTGGCCAATCCCATCGGCATTCTCAGCGGGACCTGCCGCAGGGGGTGGAGGCCGTCCGCTGTAGCCGCTCTGATTGGTCCGCGTTTTTCCTTAATAACTCCTTAACAAAGCCGCGGAGAACATTTTCGCGAAGGAAAAAGTTGCTTCGGATGACTTGAGGAATTAGCTCTTTCAAGGAAGTACATTTTGGGACATCCTGTATACTCGTCTCGTTGAATCGAGTATAGTGCGAGGTAGCATAACTCGATTTCCGGGTTCGCAAGTTGCGCGAGCAGTCTCGCGCGAGTCGAACACGCGACCGGATTATATTCGGTAGGGGAACACGTTCGGAACATATTCGCGATCGCCTCGCGACGATATTACGCGCAACCGCGCGGCACGGGCGTCGATATGCGGCCTGGACGCACCTGCGGAAACTACACCGGGACATAACACATAACCGCAGGAAAGGGAGAGAGAGAGAGAGAGGGTTAGCGAGCGCAGTCCGCGTCGCGTCGGTCAGCCGGTTAGTCGCTCAAGCGGCGAACCGTGAAATTATCCTCCGAACCTGGAACCATCCTGCTCCTGATCCTGCGGCAGACCTTCCCCTCTCCCTCTGGTGACCAACCGTTTCATGGTTTTATCCCATGGCGGAACGATTGCAGCGATCAGTCATGATACGGCGAAGTTCGCGAGCGCACGCTCTCGCTGTAACGATGCCAGGGTAATTATTGGGGGGCGCGTTGCACAGCTGCTGAAGATTTAGGGGTCGATCGGATCTCGTTGTTTATTTTGAACAGCGTTTCCCGAGATTTTTAACATCGAATCTGCCAGGGCTGGTCAAATTGACCGGTACCAGATTATTTATTTTAATGAATCAATATACATCGAATAAAAATAGCAGAATTTCTAGATGAACTCAGTGTCTTGTTATTTTTATAAAATAAACTGATTTATATTGCTTTAATATCTATGCAAAATGGTCAGGTTGCTGTTACATAAATTGGAATGATAAAAATAATTATGTTTGGTTAACGTTGTGCGATCTTTGAGGAACACTTCCGTCGACTAGATATTTTTCTTCCGATTATTTGATTTATTTAATGCCCGAGTTTCATGACACAATTTAATGCGAAGATCGAAAAGATATGTGGAATTTGACTCTCCACTGTGATAGATATGCGATAGCATTCCTCGTCGATCGGAAAGTCAGGGGGACGATTTATTCTTGTTTCAGTGGACTGTGTAAGAAGGAGAAAGTGCACTGGAAACATCGCTGCGAGATCTGTTTTCAGAGACGGTTGGCAGAGGGTGGAATCTCGATCTCTCGGAGTCAAAGCTTCTTAACCGGTTAAGCTCTGGCGTTCAGAACGAATCCACTTACGAAACGCATCGCGGGATCGTCTCCGTCGTTCCGTGGATTAACTCTTCGAATGCTTCTAGCTAATTTCAGAAAGTGAGAAGATTACTCGGCCAATGGAAATACCTGCCGCCGCGCGCGCGGACCACCACCACCCCCGCCGAGGGCTGGTTTTATTGCCATCATCGTCTTCGCGCTGATGAATTTCCGGTTTAATGGTGCCGTAAACCCCCGCGACCTGTCCGGCCATCAAGAACGATTCACGCCTTCAGTCTTGTCTGTTAGTTTCCTGGATTATGTACCTGCTTCGAATTCGCGGCTCGCTTTCATCGTAAACGTCGATGCAGTTTTCGCATGCTAGTGAAAACGGCATAACCATTGGAAAAAATAATTTATCAAGGACACTACATTTTTAATAAAAATTATGTGGATACGATAAATAGAAAAGATTAATATAAAAGTACTCGCCCTTTTTATTTTATTAATGTATTTATTTTTGACTTCAATTTTCCCAAATATTATATCGGGATAAATATATTATAAATGTATATAAAATACATAGAGCAGGTACGAATATTTCGTACAACCTCTAAGATTAATTTTTAATAACAACGCGTTCAGAGCGTCGAATCGAATTAAGAAAAATCCTAATATTTTAAATTGACAGCGCACTTGTCAGTTCACTGTAAACATACTTAACGAATTCATGTTGGCTTTTTAATATTTACCAGGCGATATTTTAAGTGATTCCGGTGCTCTTCAAAGAGCATTTCGTCCCGTTCGATGTAATGCTTATCGCCGAGTACGGAGAAGGAAAACTCGCATAAACGAGCGATCGAGTGGACGCGCGGTGCCGCGCTTTCCGACCCCTTCCTCTCCAAGGATATATACATAATATCGGGAGTTCGTTGTTGTTACAAACGAAATCCACGATTGCCCCGATTAATTTTGTATCTCGACCAATTTATCTTTCAACTGAATGAAACGCAACGTTCTGACAAATAATTCACGATCGACCTGCGTGATTGCCTTCCGTGTAATCTCCGCGCCCGTTTAAATATCGATTCCATTTTTATACAGGTTATTGCATTTGCCAACATTTTATCTCGGATTAAGCTCCGGCCTCAATTTATGCTGTCGGACCCAGAAGTAACACAAATTGGAACGATTTAATCGGGGATGTTCATCTCTCTCGGTCGAATGATGAGAATCACCGACTCTCCATGGGGAAAGCCTGCGGATGTGTGTTCGTATTGTAAAAAATGGTGGACACTGTTTTTACCGGTGCTCCAAGGTCCTGAAAATCCTGAATAACCGTGTTGCGTTTAATCACACGGGCTTTGAGCTACTCGTCGTTAGACTCCGGATTTTATGCATTTTTTTAATGGAAATCTCCCACATGAGTTTGAAGCAATGGACAGATTAAAAGCTTTTAAGAGATACCAGTAGCTTATTAAAGTGAACAATAGGAGAATAAATTTTCTAGCCTATTCAAAGTTGTGTATTTTAGATATTTTTGTTGAAAAAATTACGTGTTCGTTAACTTTTCCAATGAAACGTTACCTACACATATGTTCTCGAATATTTGTGTGCGAGGAGTGCAGATTTTCCAGCATTACTTGATGGAAATCCACGTCAAACACTTGCAGAACTGTCAATTGAATTAAACGTCGGTCGATCTACTGTTGGAAAACGTTTTCACGCTATGGGAATTGTTTATACGCTTCTTTTCAACAAAAAGGGGCGAAAATTTATTTCCATACCCAATAATTTCACATAATCTCAAATATTTCCGTATAATTCCAGTATTACGATATATAAATAATTCCGGCATAGTTAAATAGTGCGAGTAATTCTACCAGGACGGAACTGAATTTTTCGAATGATTAAAAATACACGCGATCCATTGTATTTCTGGCTTTCTCGTGGAGGTAAGGACAGGCTAATGAGATAAATATAGCCAAGAACAGGTGTGGCTCGTGAACGATGGAAATACCTCCGCTGAATGCGAAAAGCGGGACAGCGGAGGTATATAATCATCGTTTCTCCACAGTAGGAGAAAAGGTCCTATGGGTCCTGGGCGGTGGGGTTTTAGTGGGTATAGGCGAAGGCGAAAGGCCATGTGATTCCTCCAAATTGCACCTCAGGAGGAAGCCGAGCCCACACTACTCTCTCCGATTACCACCGGAGGAGGGGGTGTGCGTAAGAGCATTTCCCCACAGCCCGTAAACACAAAAAAAAGGTTAATGAGATAAAACGCGGAACGAAACGGAGGAACAGTACACCGGAAGGAGTTCTAGATCGACCTAATACCTCGGGGCTATCGAGATTGTTTCGATATTCGTTTGGCTCCCATGATATTCTCGTGTTACCGTTCGACGTCCGGCGTCCGAGAGCCGAGGTGCGTGAGCCGGCTCGTTCCTGGATCCGAGCCGAGGGATATTTAAATGCAAATTGAATACGAGCCCGGTGATCCCGCGTGCTGTCCACCAACCGTGGAAGTTTCGCGCCGCGGAAAATATCCTTCAGATTAGACAGAGTCACGTTGCGCGGACGTTATTTCGACGTTGCAGCTTGGTCACGTCCTCGAGGACGACGCGCTGTGGACGTACATGTTGATTAGGTGACGTCGAATCGTCCGTGCTCCGACGTATTCTGACAACCTTCTTCGTTTCTCCTTCGCTCTGCTACTCACATGCCCGCACACGCTCTCTCTCTCTCTCTCTCTCTCTATCTCTCAGATGTTCGTTACCCACGAATTACCAAATGGAAATGAGTTTCTTTCGGTTTCCCGTCATTATTATTTACGTCACGTTCACGCTTTCACGGCCGCGCGGCGGAATTATTTGCATGCGGACGGCTATGTGAATTTTGTTTCGCCGATGTGTGCGGAAAAATGGAGTCAAATGTTATTGAATTATATCGAGTTCTGGCCAGCTGCCTGGTTTATCGATTTTTCGGAAACGTTCCACATCGAAGTTCATCGCTGTTCAATGGAGAATTTATTAATGCGAAAACCATTTTGAGATGCATGAATTTTAGCAGCACGTTTCACATTCACTACACGATTTCTTTTAATTGTTATAAAATGAATGAATCTGTGTTTCATGAACAAGTAATACAAGCACGTGGAAACGTGCAAAGCTGTTCTTCGGACGTTTAAGCTTCACAGAGGAATGCAATTTAAATAATTGGTCCGATTACTTTAACGAGTTATGAAATGGTGGAGAAGAGCTCATTTGGAAAGTCATGTAATTTTCATTATGTTTAATTTGAAAAAGTCACAGGTGTACTTCATTACTAGAGTGCGGATCTTTATGCAAAATAAAAAATGTTTGCATTGATTGCGAGAGACAGAAGCCAAATAAAAATTTCATTCTTCTTTTAATTCATTTATTAAGGTGAAATTCATACACTGGCGGCCTTAAATATTCTTAATATTTCCTCTGTTTTAAATTGTACGTAACCATTTTTGTCAGAAATGCATAAAATCCGCAGTCTATTCATTACCATTGCAGAAGGTTCAAGAATTATTCTGGTAAAAATCCTAAAAATTCGTACAGAAACAAGGGGATGGTAGGGGGTTAAGTATCAACAGAACGTGTCTACCAAGAATATCAGAAGACACATCCCCGTCCACGACGCCCACCATCAGCACGTCGTCGCCCGTCAAAGTTTCCCGGATACCATCAAACGAAATGCGTTACAAACACGATTCTCGATCGCCAATTCGCCGTCGAGCACCGTCAGGACTATAATGTTCCGTGCCGAACAGTTTTGTCTTTTCTACCACGTTTCCCATCAAACGCTCCGGAACAAAGGGAGCACAATCCTAAAAAAATAAAATAAACGTGGAGGCACAGGAGGAGGAGGAGGGGTAAAAAAAGAATAAAAGTAAGAGGGGGTAGATAACGGTTGTCGGACCAGGTCCGATCGAGGGACAGGGGCGTAAAGGAGATGAGGAAAATTAAATCATGCTCGCGAACGGTTTCCTTGTTCCACGGCGGGGGAGCAATAACCGGCGGTGCCGCGATAATTGTTGCGCTGTAATTTTTCGCCCGGCACTTTGGTCCCGCCGTTGAAATCGACCGACTAAATCCGGCCAGAGCGTTAACAGGGCGAGCTGTTACAACCTCCTACCCTCCCTCTTTTCCTCTCTTGAAAGGGCTCTATCTCTCCCTCGCTGATCTCTTTCTCTCGAAAGGGTTCGACCGAGAGGGAGAGAGTACAAAAAGGAATCAGGGCGCTCAGCGTCGGCAAATGTGTCCGAATGAAAATTCTATAATTGGATCGTCTGCTCGTTAGCCCCGAATCGACTTCCGTTAACGCGTCAAGTGTGCGTGCGAGAAACGCCGGACACGGAAGGTGTTCGCGACTTTCAACGCCATGGTGAATTTTTTCCATGGGAATAAAAGGGGCAGATGGACATACCAAGCCAACTATTATTGCTGCAGGCGGACATTAACCTATGTCCACAGTGACGCAGCATCGAGCGACCTTCGTTGAAGAATTCGTCGCTTTCTTCTGTTATTCGATGAAAGCCCTGGGAATGTAATTAATAGACGGTGGATCTTTTTGCGAGATAAAAACTTTGTACCTGAATTGCAACAGACTGTAGTGAAGCGGAAGTTTAGTTTCATTCTTAATATGTTCAATGGATTGAAAATAATGTAGCAGTATTTTCCAATTTTTCTCATGTGGTTTTTACTTTATCAAGTTACAGCTACTTATTTTTGTCATAAATGCATAACAATCAATGATTATGAAAGCAATGAGAGAATGTGCGCAAATCACAATGTTAACGACATTAAAAGAACATATTGTCGCGCTACTATCGACTTACTGAATTCATTGAAAGTTCGAAATACATTTAAATCGAACCTCCATTTCTTATGATCAACATAGAAAATTTTGATTTTACATTAAAATCCGCAACGATAGTATCTCTATTACTTGCAGTGAAATTAAAAATCGGCGATTATTTACGATGCTCCGCGAAGTCGACAAGTTAAACAAATCTCCCGGCGATTTATCTCGGACGTAAATTACCAAGCCGGAGAAAAATCGGTCGCGCTACCCTCTTTCGTTTCGCTACGGGAAAATTGGCAATTGTAACCAGCTGTGTGACATTCGATTCTGAAACCGGCGCAAAGTGAAGCGTAGAATTCCATTTATGCGGAAAAAATTAGTACCTCTGCCAGTTTCCGATCCTTTTCCCCCCCCCCTCACCTTTTCACCTACCCCTCCCGCAACCCTTTGGCGGTCCCACACTCCCGCGGAGAGCTATCGAGTTTTCGCATTTAACGAAATTCCGATAAACTGTAGCGAGCGTGTCGGCGCGGCCGGCGCGAAAAAGAGCAACGCTCGTGTGTCGGACCGATCGTTGAATATTGGAGGCTACAATTTTTCGTCGACGTTTCCATTAATAAAGTCCCCGGGACCGGGGAATCATTCGTGGAAACGCTGCCTTCGTCGGATTGATGAGACCGGATTTGTTACAGTCGGCGCAGCACCGTCGCCGACATCATAATGAGCACGTGTTTCACTATGGGACCTCCAGAAAGAATTTTCAGTCCTGCGCAAAATGGTGGTGCACGTGCGCTGTCTTCCATTTCTCGAAGACCACGCTGAATTTCTGAAGGAAATATTAGGTTCGTGTAAAAATAATTTTCATTCTCTTCAACTTAAATTTCTAATTTTCAAGCGGGCTTTTATTTAATTTCCGTTTCTTACGATTGACCTAGAAAATGTTTAATTTACAACAAATTTCGCCAAGGGTTACTAGCGACGTAGATAATTATAATTAGTCCACGAATCTTTATGCAAAATCAAAATTTTCTTTATCGAAGGGTAGCTAAAATTTTGTTTCTTCATTTAAGTATTTTGGTAGAATGAAAAGAATATATTATGTATTAATACTTTTAAATTCTCTTAATTTTTCTACCGGTTTCAATCTTACCTATTTTCATTTCTATCACAAATGCATCAGATCTGCTCTCTAGTTATAACGAACACGTGTTTCACTCTCTGGAACCTCCAGTTCCAAAGAATTTACTCGAATTTAGACAATAATCCATCGGAGCATTTGGAATTCATATTTTCGCTTCTGATAAGCACTGTATTAAAATAATATTATGCCGGGTTGCGCGGCATTGCCGAAAATACCGTTGCTAAAATTTATTCGCAATTTAGGAGCCACAGAGCAATGAAATTTCCTGCCTCTCTGATTCAGTCCGCGACCTGGAAGTCAAATACTTGGCGTGGCCAGGTAAAGTCAAGGTGTCGATGAATAAGAATTATTCATATTATTGGCCACGCCAAGTATTTGACTTCCAGGCCGCGGACATCTAGGCAAATGTCTAGATCTTTATAGTTTATGTACTTGCAGCTCATTTCGATTTCACATGTTTTTTGTGATCATAATTATTGTGCCGTGTTAGCGGCTCAATTCAATTCGTGTACTTGGCGTAATTTTTTTCCAGTTCCAGTCGAAAGTGCTCTAGTTAACATTGCACGCGGCCGGTTTATCGTTGACGGACACTGTATCTGCGATTATGTCAGCTCCCGACTAACTATTGCAACGTTTCCCTCGTCGCTTCCGCTTCCACTGCGTTCGGATTAAGTTCCCAGCCAACAATCAGAACCGGGCGAAGTGCAAGCAAACGTGTACGGTAGATTCCGCTGTAAGTTCGCGACATTAAAGCGACCGGAGTGGTAGAAGGCTGGAAGGTGGATAGGGCGCGAAGCCCCACGCCATTTACAACACTTAATCCATCACAGTTATACTAAGCTTGTTCGCGAACATTGTTAAGGTAGTTAACTCCGTCGAGCAGTTTACAACGTTTTGTCGCGCGCGCGACTTTGAGGTAACGAATCAAAACGCTGCCGCGAGAAACGAGAACCATCAACGGTTGTGCAACCACACTCGCTCGTTAATTCCGCGCGACAAACCGAATCATCCCTTGTTTCTTAATCCCCTGCCCGCGGAAATTGCCCGCGGAAGTCAGACGAGTTCTCCGAGACGCTGAAGATTCCCGCTTCCAACAACTGTGTCTTGATCACTATACTTCGCCGCTTGCACACCTGGACAACATGAAGACCTGTCTCCAACCCCTTGCAGTAGGCGCTTATAATTTATTTTACGATTACAGTGATCCGAACGCCTTTGTTGTTTTATAGTAAATGCTGAGGAGGAGAAAGTCTCATTTAATCTACGCCTATACAGATTTTGCACTCCTTTTGTAGCTTATATTCGACTTTCTGCACTTCAAATTATTTCTTTTGATGGAAAAAAACTCGAAAGTAGGAACGACAGTCTTGCGAATAATGAGCGATCAAGAAGTTAATTTTCCAACCGAAAAATAGAGATGACAATCTTGCAAATGAAGCATGTGAGTGACCAGAAAATTCAATGTCTACCACAATACAATCAAGAAAAAGGTGAATTCTTCTCGATCGAAAATTGAATATATAATAATTTTTATGATTTCGGCGCAGGGTTCGATCATTTATATTATATTAATGATCATTAATATTATATATTTATATTGTATTATATAAATGATCGAACTCTGCGCCGAAATCATAAAAATTATTATACAATCAAGGAACGTGTGATTTTTTGATCAATAGGAAATAGTTGCGGTTGTTTCATGTTACTGTTCGAAATCGGACATTTCATCATATCCAACGAGCAAATAATAATCGAGAAGGATCACGCCCATCACAACCGCGTAACGCAAAAACAGAATTCAAACGCAGAAGCTCGACAAAAGTTAGTCGACCGTCGGTAATCGAACTTCCACTGTATTTTCTATCTGGGCCACGATAGACAAACCAGATTTTTTTCCGGTAGAACGAAAGTCGAATCGGCGAACAGGCAACAGACGAGAGAATCGTTCCGTGTCGTTATCCCGCGGCGGATCGCGTCGATTCCTGGCCGATTATGACTCGCCTGTAAATCACCGGTGTTCGCCGATCCTCTCTCTCTCTCTCTCTCTCTCTCTCTCTTTCCTTCCTTCTCTCAATATCTCTCTATCGGCGAACGGGGCCATAAATCGCGATGCAGAAATGAAAAGAGCGGAGATCCGCCGCGCTCCGGTGCCGCGGGCCAGGCCGCGAATTAAAAATAAAAAAAAGTCGCGGGAGCGCGCGAACCTGCCGCACCGTTGCGAATTGCGGCTGCGGTCGAGCGTTCGCGCCCATCATTTTATCGGGCATTTTCCACGGGGACCACCGCCGTCCCGAGTAAAACGAATCGTTTGTCGCGTTAAACATTCACGGTCTCTTTTTCCCTGCGAGCGTGATGGGAAACGCCATGGCCGCCGCACTACCGGACGAAATCGTAAAAAATACCGCTTCCGAGGTCCCTCGAATTCTGGGAAATTCTGATTGCGTATTCTTGACACGTATCAGAGTTTTTCTTCTCTGTTCGTTTTCTACTTCGCTTTGTTATATGTATTAACACAAATAGGACAAGTCCGTCTCTGAGAGTTAAAAATTCTACGCAGCAAGAGAAAGAATGATTAACAAGCCTGCTATAAAATGCTTCTTATTGCATTAAATTTTGGCTCCTGCGTCTTGCAATCAATGCAAACATTTTTTATTTTGCATACAGATCCGCAGTCTAGTAATAACTATGGCAAGAGTTTGATATCAAGAACGTTAAGTTTTTACGCGTATCAGATTGAAAATACATCAGTTTAAAGTCCATCTTTGCAAAAACTGGGCCGGACTCACCCCACTCAACCTTATGGTAACTTCATAATTTCAATAATGACCAAATGAAAAATATAAAACCGGTCATTCGACCGGCAGTGGTAGGTTTAGTGTTAATAAATTGTGATTTTATTTTCCATTGTACTTAATAGGCACTTCTCAGTACAGACATTAGAAAAATATAAAAATGCTTTCAACTTATGACACGTTAAAAGAGAAAATAATTTTCTACTTTACTCCAAAATTTCTGAAGAAAATATTCCTACAACTTTATGGACTGTAGAAAAGAACTTGAAATCGGTCATTTTAGCGTGGCTCGGTTTTCTTTCTTCACTTCTCCATTGAAAGCTTAGACTGCGAACATTTATGGAAAATAAAAATTGTCATTCTAAGCACCTTTTACTCTTACGAGTATTTTGAATGATTAAATATCGAATATTTCGGGGGAGAGACATTCCTAATACCTCTTTTAATTTTAAATTTCTTTCTTTTTGATTCTGAATTGCTAATCCTCGGTTTCAGAGCAGTGTGCGTTGCAAGCTTACAGAGTGCGGCTTCCTCTTTATCACAGCTCGTATTTCGCCGCCGGATTCCCTCAATGTTGCCGTTAATACTCGAGCCAGATACGTAAATTGTCCGAACCGCGGTATGAGCGGGCTGCGAATTTGTTACGAAAGCGTTTACGAGCTCTATCGCGAGCTAAGTGGCGTCGTTCGGTTCCAATATATCGGCCGCGTCGCTCGATATTCCCTCGCTGTTACGGAAGTTTCGGAACTCTCTGTTTTTTTATCTCTTTTTTTTGGGGGGAAAATTGTCCGCTGCACGCCGCCGCGTTCCATTCGCGCGCGGTAAATGTCGAATGTTTCGGAGAGAATGCCGGTGTTATTGCCAGTCAACGCGGCTGAGTGTGGCACGATAATTTCCATTAACACGTTGACTGCTGTGCCGGCGTGTGTAGTACACTCCGTGACAAAATGGCGGGACGCTCCTGGACTTTTTCCGTGAAGCATTTCTCAAAATCAGATGCGCACGAGTCTGTGCAAAATTGGCAGAATTGTGAAACGTTTAGGTAGTATTAATAGTAATAATTAGACTGTGGATCTTTATGCATTTATAGCAAAATTGAGTCTATCAAATTCGAAATTGTTGAATAATTTGAAAAAATTGAAGATGCCAATATATAATTTCTTCTCTGTTAAGATCATTAAGGGAAGAAGTGACAATTAATTTAGTTTCTTTATTTTGTTTAATTTACTTTTTGTTTAGTTTACTTTATTTTGCATAAAGATCCGCAGTCTAGTAATAATAGTATTAGCATTCGAAGAAGAAATGTTTCAACCGATATGAGACGCCATTATTCAGCAAAAGAAATGACTGCTGGCTAAAAGATATAAAATAACGTCACCGCGCTGCCATTAAACGCGCGACAAGTACACCGGGCGAGCAAAAATTGATGGAAACACAAGCATTTCAGGTCTCGGTTTTCTATTGTTCGTCGAAGTGCCGCTGCCGCCATTATTTCTTTTATGGGCACTATTGAGACACCGGCGATGAAATAGAAATTCTATGGAACGCTTATACCAAAGATTTATTTCGCCGAGTTCCGTGCAGAGTTGGACGGATTATAACTGTATAAAATCCATATTGCGTGTCG
This sequence comes from Lasioglossum oenotherae, assembly GCA_028455765.1. Taxonomy (NCBI): domain Eukaryota; kingdom Metazoa; phylum Arthropoda; class Insecta; order Hymenoptera; family Halictidae; genus Lasioglossum; species Lasioglossum oenotherae. The sequence continues at coordinate 2,375,088 of CM052294.1, read as the reverse complement.
TCACCTATTCGATTCACAAATAAAGAAATATGGAACGCGATGGACATCGCCTCCCAACCATTACGCCTCTGCTACTTTGCGCTGACCTAATAAACTATGGATCTTCGGAGTGGCAAATCGACCACCAGGCTACATTATTTAACACGCGAATAGCAAAATCAAACCGCGAAGTGTTTAGCGAACACCGTTCCGCCCACGTTAGAGAGTCTGGTGTATTATAGATGTATCAGAACTTTAGTAATGATCTAATGAAATATATAGATCTTTGCGGTGATAAAATGGCCACGAATTAGACCGTTCGCCGTGAATATTGCAAACCCGGGCCACGGAGGATTAAACAACATCGTTTCGCCTCGTTATAGTCTATTATAAATGCATCGGAACTTTCGCAATAACGCGTCCGAACATTCGAACCCGATAAAACATTGAAATGGTCGTTCGCGATGGGAACATGATCACGGTCGTTTGATTCGTAGATGGCAGAGGGTATAACTAGTGCCCGAAGAAAGAAATTCGCTGAATAATTTCTCATCGATGCATCTTTACGATCTGAATAATCGTAAATTAAAAATATTGGAAGCCCGTAAACCTAGTTCCAGTTGCAGTCTATTATTCAAAACACATGAAAGATTTCCCGGTCACGTTTTACCGTAATTTTTCCTCTCGATAACAAATATGAAAATGCATCGTTGGTGTTACAGGCCTAACGAAACACGGAGGATCGCGTTGGTCTACGAATGAGACGATTCGACACACGTGCATCAAGACCAGGCCACAAAGGGTTAAGCAACGAGCGTTCCTCCGCTAATGGAAAGCGTCTGAAGAAGAGGAGGGCCCTTTCCTCGGATGTTTGCCGTGCAGAGAAGCCTGTGAGAGGGCAGACGGTACCCGATGGGAGCGAGCATTGTCTAAGAGATAAGGTGCAAAATCGAAAAGAAGAATTTCTCGACAAAGACGGCATGGACAACAATGGGACTGGCTTGCATCGGTAAACGAGAGAACGGCGGAACGGCTACGGGAAAACATCCGATAGCGACGGATCGCGGGTAAGGAAGACAAGTTTCGGGTTAAAAGTAATCAGGATAAGCTATTGCCTCCATTACGCGCGCCGTCTGCTCCGGATTTTCCTCCTCTTTCCCAATCCCCGCGCCCCAAGGCCGTCGAAACAACGTTCTCGTCTCTTTTCCGTTCCGACCGAGCCGGAGATCAATCACGAGATTCTTTGATTAAACTTTTCACCGGTCGACGTCCGCCGGGCGGGGAATGTCTTTACCTATTCCGTAGGCTGCTTTCATAAATAAATAATTCATTCAGAAATCTTCATATCACGCTATTGTGCAGCTTATTCATTTTTAGAAAACATTGTGTCGTGTTCTCTCAGTTGGGTTTATGGTAATATTCTCTAGTTAGTCTTTAAACTGATGTCTGTTGTTTACAACTAATAGATAAGGAATGGAACTGAACGAACGGAACACCACAACTACACTGAGCTCCTTCGGTGCGAAGTGGGCCAGTGGAGTGGGGATGAATCGGAGTGGGAACGCGTAGTGGAGTAGGGAGCGCTGGCGCGCGGAGTGGGGATCGCTGAACGCGATCACGTACACTACCGAGCGTCGCGCGACGAGGTCTGACGGTTAATATTAAAATTTTTTTTCTTCTGAACGCACAGTTTTCTTTTTTAATTTGTTTTTTAATATTGCATCGTCATCCAGTTCTGAGCTACGTTTAAAGTTAAACGTGTCTAGCTCATCGGGAAGTGGTTTAAAATTCGATTGCAAGATTTGACGCATACACATTTCATTTGTATCGACAGGAGCAAATGAATTAGACCGCGACATGTTGACATGTTGGATGTAGTTTGACAAACATGCGAATTAAGACACTCGAATAATTATATCGAGCCGGTCCATCTTGCTCAGAGGCTCCTGTGTAACCGGTTGGCTGCAACAGCCAGTAACTAGACGATCGAGTCCAGCGTGGCGTGAAACAGCGTTAAGCAATAACCAATCAGCCGTGCGATGGCATCGTGTGCACGTCAAATGTCACCCCCGACCCCGTAGGAATGCCGTCGCCGTGGCTGTGCACGAATTACGCGTCGAGCCAGCCACCAAGCGGCAGAATTTACGCGAAAAATTTCCTCCCATATCGGCGGCTGCCAGAGATGGATTGCCGATCGAACGAGCCCCTGAAATTTACACTTCCTTTCGCAAATCGACGGGGGCCCTTGTTCAAACTGTTTGCAATTCGTAACAGGAACGAAACAATACTTTTTCCTTTGACAACTGCACGCTCCTCGATGTTCATAGTTTCTGCAAGTTGCAGGTTTTTACGCGATACTCGAACACGATGAGATCGAACTCTTCAATTAAATCTGTTAATATCGTAACAAAAGTTCGGAACGCTGAATCGACATCTTCGATTTATCGGACTGTGAAATATCTCTCATTTCGAAAATTGGTTGTCTGCACGCGTGCCGCACAATCGATCATATCAGTTCGATTCAATCTGTTATTTCTGTCCGGAACTGACCGATGTCTGGATGGAATCTGGAACAGCTATTATTTATTGTTTAGCAAAGAAGCTTGTCGTTAGCAAAAATTGTGTAGTTTTCCGATGAGTAATTTACTGATGATGTTAAAAGTACACAGACACTTTTTCTCCGATCAATCTTCGATCAATCTCCGATTTTTAAAGAATTAGTAGGTTTATCGAGGTTCACAGACACGAAGCGCCGCACAGTGGGTAAATTTGACCTAACTCGATTCAAAATCAAAGAACTTTCGATAGAACTGAGATAGAGCAAAGAATTTTTTTTAAATTAAAGCTGAAACTTTGCAGAATATGGGAAAAATAGGGAGATTACGGTACGAACGGTTTCTAACCTTGAGAAAATTCGTTAAACTTGCACAATTTTAAGAAAATGTGGTTTCTCCGTTACCACGGGCGGAAAATTTTTTTTTTAACATGCTGTACATTATTGCCCGTAGATTTTTTCACGCTGATTTCAAATCTGGTCTCAAAATTTGTCTACGGCCTCTGGTTTCTTCAAGAAATCGATTTTTGTGACAAGGAATTAATGAAATAATGTTCTCGTTGAAATGATTTCTTGTCACAGAAATCGATTTCTTGAAAAAACCAGAGGTGGTAGTATTGGTGTTGGATTTCATATGTTGTTTGTAATATAGAAATGATGTTCTCATTCATAAATTAAGCAACAGATTTTCGAAGGGCTGAAAGAGTTTATCAAGCGAAACGAAGCATCCACGCGTGGCGTATTCCGCGAGCAAGATCAATAATCATTTCTGCGGTAGAAAATTTGCATTCTCGAGGCGGAGAGAGGCTGGTTTTCCCTCGTTGGATATACGACCCTTCCTCGGACGGCGAAGGGTGCGTCATTAGGGAAGATGATTGTGTGTCGGGCCCATGTCGGGCCGATTACGCTCGGTGTCAGCGTCGCGGACGAGCCTGTGATTGGAAACCGCGTTATCCGGTCAATCGTGAATATACCGGGCGGGCCGATGCGTTTTTAGCGTAATTCGGCGACCAATCGGCAGCCATGGCCCCGGCGTCGAGGCTTATCGGAGGGGTTGAGGCGATTTGCACGCTGGTATGACATTTGACGCGCTCTCGATGCGCACACGGCTTATTGGTTATTGCTTAACGTTGTTTCACCGGCCGGCTGATTCGAGACTCCCGCGCTATGCCTGTGACGAGGAACAAGGGACATTCTCGGGTATCGATCACCCCAAACGATGTTTCGACTAATTATTTTGAAAATTAACGCGTCGTCGGGCCGACAACCACTCATAATAATTTCGCGACGTAGCCAACGTAGCCAAATTTTATACATTGTTATCTACACTGAGAAAAAAATCCTGTCGAAACAAAAAAAAAAAATATGTTGATTCAATAAGATGTACTATTGAATAGTGCCAATGTCATATGAACTTATTTTAACATTTAATACTATTGAATTTCAATAGCAAAACTAACTTCCGCCAATCATATAAGCCAATAGCTTATGACCATCAATGTTTTCAAAAAAAAAAGATATGGCCTCAAATCAATTCCAGTATAAATCAATACATTTCTCAAATTTTCTTAACAACATATCTGATTGAAGGAAAAAAAGAAATATTACGAATAATGATATACGGTATTGAATCAAATACTATTTTCAATCATTTCATGATAGACAATTCAAATACATCACGATTTGCTTCTAAATTTCATACTATTGAAAAGAATACATTGATATTCATCCAAGTGAAAAATTACAATAACACGCGAGTTATTTAAGTAACCATTTTTTTTCTCAGTGTATAAATCAACGTATAATTCAGTTCTTTTTTATACGATATTTTGTCTCGACGATTAATCGTTGCCCTCCAGCGATCATTTATCAGTCCGTGGATAACCTGGTTGTCAAACTATTAATGTTTCTTGTAAGTGCACTGTTAGTAGGTTCACGCTTTGCTCGAAAATGTTAACTCTTGCCGAGTTTGAACTTTTTTTATTGGAAGTACCGCAGCCACGTTGCAGTTCGCAAGAAGTTCAATACAGCCAATTTGAAAATCTCCTGATTAATCATTGACCACACACATTTCACTAGCATTTCTTTTAATATTTATTTAGGGAATATTTAGGACAGTCTTTTTTAACTCTTTCTGTCTAATCAAATTCGTAATATTGTAGATGACGTTAACATCGCCTTTATTAATTATTGACCCTCCTGATTAATCATTGACCACACAAATTTCACTAGCATTTCTTTTAATATTTCTCCACGGGATATTTAGGACTGTCTTTTTTAACTCTTTCTGTCTAATCAGATTCGTAATATTGTAGATGACGTTAACACCGCCTTTATTCGAAGAGAATAATTGAAACTTCATCTCCACTACCCCTTCTACTTCCACTTCAAAATACAAGCAGCTTTGCTCCATCAATTTTTCAGAGAACTTGCGTTTTTCGAAAGCGTAATCCATCTGCGATTTTCCTTATTCAGGCTGTTCGATTTTCCTTAGATTTATGGTTCGCCAGACTTCCCACGAATTTCCAGCATCGGGTTGAAGCAATAAGTTTGATCGTCGCGCAGACTTCACCGTCGCTGGTCGCTTGCAGCGAGACCTGCCTTCCCGATCCCCGGCAGCAGCATATTGTTATGCTAAAACTATGTTGCCGGTCGCTGCTAGAAAGCAGAAGGACGAGCTGGAAAAAGAGGCGGAGCGTAGGACGCGGCGCGAATCGCAGAAAAGCACGATGCATAGGAATGGCGAGGAGCTGCGTGTGCTCCTGCGGCAACGATATATAAACGTCTCTGGCTTTGTTGCCGTAATATAACGCCGCTGACACTAAAATTCACGCGCTCCTGGCCTGCCTCGTTCAAAGAAAATTCGCGCCGCCACTTTTACCCAGTCGATTTTTCCTCCACGCCTGCTGAAATTATCAGAAAAATATTCTCATAAAGATAACGACACATTCAAGCCGACCTTCTATGCTTTTACGGTGCGTACGGACTTTGAATACGCCAATAAAACATTTTTATTTCGTTCTCGGTGTAAATGGATCTTTTATTTTAAGTTGTAAAAAGCGCTCGTAAGCCTTTTGAAATAATTTTCAAAATCTGAACAACATCTTCGCAAGAAATCCTCTCCTTGTTTGTCTTCTAAAAAACGACTAGGAGAAATGGCGGGCTCGAAGAAGGACTTAATAATTCAGAGTAAAAATTGTCGTTCGACGTCCACGTATTCCATCGTAACGAAATCAACGAACCGGAGTGAAATCAAAGGTGATTTTCCTTTGTAATATGCATAACAGGCTGAAAATAATACATTTATAATTCATATAATGAATAATTAATAATACATTAATATAACGCATTTCTAAATTCTTCTAATATCTTTGCTATTGTAAATGACAGCAGCTCATTTCTCTGACTGGAAATAATTTTCCATAAAATTCGTTCATTTAAAATAGAAGATTTGCATGAAATTTGGAGGAAGATTCTCGGCGAAACCTGGACTCGACCAGAGCGATTTTGGCAGATCGGGTGCGGATTAAACTCGGAGACATTAGGACCGGGTCCGGATCCTTTGTTTCGGACTGAAAAAGTCCACAAAGCGCGATACCGGCGGCGAGGGTGGCAAAGAAGGGAATTATTGGCCACGAAATGCTGCCCATGGTTCTTGCCGGGCTTTGTAGCCAGGGTTATAACACGGCCGAGGGTATAATACGGCCGCGCTTGCAGGCCGTTTAAATAAAATATCTCAATGGAACGGCACGGATGACCACGGTAAAATCCGAATTTTTCAACCGATTCGAATTACGTCCACTCATCCGTGATAGATTTATGATCAACGGGATATATGCATGTATCTCGTCACGGGCGCCGAGGCATTTGTAGTTTTTAATCGCTTTTAGAGACAAGCGCGGTGCATGCGTCGAAACAACAGCACCCCACACACCCCCATGTACACTACCGTACACTCTTACGCACACCCGTGAACACACCCCAAACCCGTTTCTTCCCACCCTCGTGTGTTCATCGGTTATCGCGGCCGCTGCTTCCATTTCGCGTCCATGCCGGAATATCTGTCAGTGAGTAGAGTAGAGATTCATATCCGGCGGTCCACTAGAAACGAGCCATTAATATCGTTTATCGACTGAATTTTATATATATATATAAAAAAAGGAGGGAACGCAAGGAAACGCGATGCATTACGGGACTCTTCCGATGCATTACGGGACCGCCGCGGCTCAATGTTTTCTTCAGTTTCCATTCAACGGCGATCTCCATTCGAATACGGAAAAAATTCGATATCGGAGATGTTCGGCTACGTTTCTGTGTCTCGCGCTCTGCCGCAAGAATCGAAGTTAGTTATCGTAGATAGAATTTGTATATCGATCGTAATATTGTTAATAACAATTGTTGAATACTATCGACGCTACGGTTCGATCATTAAATACAATAACAAAATTTTAACTAAGCAGTTTTGCTAATTTTCAACTAATCGACGTTTCAGTCATTGGTTCTGACCATTTTCAAGATTTAATTGAATTGCGTCTGTAAGAAAAACACAATAATTTATATATAATATAATTACATACAATTTTCACGGAGTATTAAATATTTTTCACTCACTTGCTTAGGTGTGATTAATTATATTATTCTGAGAGTCGTGAGACTCTTGAAACACGTGTGTTCACCATTGTCTGTTTTCACGATACTGATCGTGTCGCCAGGGATCTAGGTTATGTAGATCGATACCAGGCGGTAAAATTCAAACAATCATAATGTGTCTTTACCTTCACGCTGTGGAAATACCTTTGTGGTAAATCACTATTTATTGACATTTATATGTAACTGAATTCAGATGTTCATCCAAATTATTGTATGTGTTATATATTTACTTTGGTTGACAATCCAAGTAAATAGAAGAAGATATATTTGTATTGGAAATGATTAGTTATCGTAGGTATTCCGTGGTCGATGTTTAATTGCTAATTAAATTTTTTCACATCAATGGACTTGTGGTTTTAGAGAAATTGTTGTCAGGTTGCATTAACAGCGTGTCAAACATCAAAATTAACCCGGCGTTAGTTAGGTGGGGTCTCACAGACCCCAGAGATTTTAGATTGATTGTAACATTGTAAAGATGTTTCATTAGTTAAGTATTTTTGTATAATAAAAACTTAATTTCGTGGATCTGCGTTTTTACTCTGATATAAATTGCAAGCCTCTTAAGCAATACCTAATATTAGCTAACCTAATATACCTAATAATTATGAAAAAGGTATTTATTTCTATAATACAATATATTATTTCGGTGGGTCTGTGAGACCCTACCTTACCACTTACGATACATTTTCCCACCTTACCAACGCCGGGTTAATTGGTGAATATTGTTCTATAAATGACAATATTAAATTTATTTCCATTTTCTGCGATTTCCATTATGCTTTAACACTAAGCCTACCGCGCAGTAAAAGCGATTAAAATGTTTTACCTTGTAATAATGACAGGGCTCTATTTATTTAGATTTTGTGCAACTTTTATTACAATATGTGCATGGATAAAGAAAATTTATCGAGTCAATTTCTATGTAAGCAACATCATAATTACAATACTTGTGAAATGGAAAATATAAAACCGTTAATAAGGAAACGTTCGATAATTGTGAAATAATTATAATAATTATAATAAAGAACCGGTAAGAGATCAGTGTCAAATCTATCCGACTCTGAACGTCCGGGTTCTGATTCAGGAGATGAAAGTCGCTCTAGACGGAGAGCCCGGAGCGTGTGATCGAATTTTTAATATCGTAAAACGGTGGCAGGCCCATAATTTCGCTGTTCGGGTCCCGACAAAAGCCAGCGGGGAGGTCGTTGTTCCGTCGCTCGTGGCCGGAACGTTTGATGGATCGCGGTTAATGTCCGTCGGAATTGGGTCGCCCGATGTTTCGTGGGCGACGAGCGATCCCGTCGGCGCCGGGTTCAACGCGACCTACAGAGTGTTTCTAATCTTGCGAACGTGCGGACTACTGTTTTTAATCGTCCCCTTCGACCCTGGAACAACAAACTTTCTTTGCCGGCAACGAATATTAATTTACTTATTTAAATTTTCTAAAGAAGTTAAAATCGTGACCTGCTTCTTCGAAATTCTCAGCAATAGTGATTTCGAACAAAATTTTGCTCGCACATTACCTAGTAAGCTAAACCTTCTAACATCTGAAATGAAATTCGAGTAGTTCAGTCCAATGTTAAAAGAGTTATCAGTAGACAGCGGATTTTATGCATTTATGACAAAAACGAGTAGGTGTAATTTAACCTCTTGGCATTCGACAGGCACCTCTGAGACTTCGCTAAAAATTGCTGTATCATTATTGAAAAGATTGTTTACATTATTAGATATGTCGGTACCTAATCAACAAACTAAACATTTAAGTATTGTATAAGTAATTATTCTAGGTCGAAAGAGATGTATAATGTTTCAGTTAAAATAGCTCCGAGTGCAAAGGGTTAAACACAGTAAAAACATTAGAAGAGTTAAAAAATACTCTCGCATCACCTATTGAATATATTAAGAAAGAAACGAAATGTCCACTTCACTCTAGTTTGTTGGAATTTTGGTAAAAACATTTCATTTTACGTAAAGAATCGCTGTCCAAGTTATTGGTGTGTAAACGGTTGTCCACTTATAATTGTGCCCGCGGCTGTTGGTGTTAACCTAAAATCGAGGGAACCGAAAGAGGGGAGTTTCGCGCAATAAATTTCCCGCCTCGAGTCGTCGTTTCCGTGGCGTGACGCGTATCCTCTTGGACGAAGAAGTGGGTAATGGAGTTCGAATAGGATCGCGTAGGCCGGAGGGCGTGCGCGCGGATTCGTGGAACGTAATAACGCGGAGAGGTCTGGCCGGCCTCTGCGGCCGTAGCTTATTCTAATCATCGCGACCGCCTGAAATTAAAGTCCGGCTTGTAATTAACGCGTCGCAGCCGCCGGAATATGCGGATAATCGCCGTTAAATTACGAGAGTTCGCGTGGCGGGGCCGTCCCCGCGAAACGGGGTGGCAGACGTAAGGGAGGATTGCTCGTTCCGCTGACCAAAGGCCAGGAAACCCGGAGAAACGGCGCCCAGGTTAGGTTTAATAAGTCGTAACGCTCGACTTTCGTCCTTGCGAGCATACCCGCGAGATTGCCGAGACATTTCGCGCTTTTAACGATCGGTGCCGCGATTATGGCCACCTTTCGCTGTCGAATCGGCTCAGCGAAAAGAGGAAATTAAAAGAACCTAGCCGCGGGAAACTCGACCGGAATATCCTCGCGAAAAAAAGTGGTTAATCGACGCTTATAACGATACGAGCCCTTCCGATCGGAACATTTTTCTGTTTAACGAAGCCGCTGACATCGATCGACCAGCTTCATTCTCGCATGTTTTAAACAGGAAATTAATGGCCCGACGAGAATCGTGATCGTTTTCAGCGTGACTTTATTTTATTCGTTTCTCAGCGATTCGCTTTGCGTGATTTCATGAAATCTGATCAATCAAGTTATTATCGAGCGTCCTGCAATATACATAAATTGCTCCGCGAGCTTTGAACTGATTTCAGCCGTACAGCCAGCGGTATTTTCTCAGCCCCGTATCGCTGCCAAACGTACTGTTGCTGTAACGATCGGGGTGTGCAAACACATCAGACGAGGATCGCAAACATTTTAACCGCAAAACTTTAGTTCACTCTGGGCCCTTGTCACCTTTTCTGGACGAGTCTATTATTTATTTAGGCCGCTGAATCGTTGCATCAGGAAATACAAACTTTATGCAGTTCAACGGAAGAAAAATATCTACACGGTGTCTGAAATTTTTTTAGTTAATGCGGCAACTTTTTGATCATTCCATCCTCAGAGACTTTAAACTATTGTTCAAGTTAAACCGATCTTTTGAATGTCCAGAGAGTTGAAACTATCATTCAAGCCAAAAAGAAAATGTTTGCGAATTGTCTGGTGATTTTACAGAAATCCAGCAGCTTAATTACCTCCTTCGAGGATCAACTGTCTTGGACGAAGAAAGACGAACGGCTGGTGAGTCCAGCAGCAAGGAAAATTCGAATTTCACCGGAGACATCAGCGTGAAGGAAAAATCGAAACTGCCGTCGATATTTCATTCTCGAAACGGCGGATTCAATTAAACGTGGACTCGCCTGAGCCAAGTCGAGACTGTCATATTTCGCTGCGCGGCGGTCGTCGAACGTCGAACGTCGAACAACCCTTCGGGGACGAGCGGCAATCGATGCACAGAAAGCTGTGCCGGTGTCGAGAACCTATCCAGGCGAGGGGCTTTAAGCCCGATAACCGTGTTTTTTCTTCGTCAAACAGATCCGCGCCGGTTTCGCACGGAACGGGCTGTGCCCGCGCCAGATAACCGCGAATCAGCCGGTCCAGCCCGGCAAAGAATCGAAACGCGATCAATACGCGTAAGTCACTCGAATGGAAAGCTCAGATAGAGCAGATGAAACAAACACACGTGGGGAGAGATAATGCCCTCCGGGGTAGAGATGCGGGGTCGAAAGACGGTTTCGCGCCCGTTCTCGCGATACGTCGCACCAGCTCCATTATAAACGTCGGCGTTTTGGCGCGTTCGGTGACGCTGAAGCAGCCTGCTGACTAAATATTGGCGATGGGCGTGATCCTTCTCAATTAGTATCGATTCCTAACAGCCAAGTACGATGTCAAGGTACGCGTGGGCTCTCACACAGTCAGTCTCATAATTCATGTGACACTCTTCTAATTAGGGTTGTCGGTTTTTAGAAACTGGTTTTCAAAAGAAAATTACGCAATTCGAAAACCGGTTTTACTCGTTTCAAATTTATATATCGTACATAACACGGGTCCCATGGAAATCATCCCAACTCCAGATTTGTCCGACAATAGTTTTGGCCGACAACGAATTTATTATTATTTATTATTTATTTATTTTGAACGGACCGAGGTCCATTTATACAAATGTTTACAATAGAACAAAGACTTAACATAAGTTACTAAGATAGGACATGCATAAAAAGAAAACAAAAACTATAGGTATAAAGGCACTGATATGATACGTAAATCCTGCCTAATTTTTTTTTGAAAGTTTGTATCGACCCATTAAAATAGTCAATACTGTTATATAGAGTGTTGGAGTTCGCAATAATTCGATTTATAGGATTTATTAATCCATATGCGGATTTGCATTTAAGTGTTTGAAAACCTGGTCGAGATCTCAAAACACGTTCAGGTGCGTAAAAATTGATTTGCATAAGAAGAGAGGTACAATCTATATGGTTATTAATTAAATTAAAAATAAAGCTCTGGTCGGATACTCTTCCGCGAGCAGACAGTGTTTCCAGGTTGACTATGTTTAATATTGTGGAGTAATCGTGATCAAAGATTGACATAGGATTATTAATCTTATAAGAACAAAACCTGAGAAATTTATGCTGCACTCTTTCTAGGCTATTCGGAGACCATATAACTGAAGGAAATTCCAACTGGGGACGGACAAGGGCAATATATAGCAATCTAATTGTGTGTATTGAGTGGAAATCAGTAGAAAAGCATAGTATAAACCCGAGTGTTCTTGATGCTGAATTAACAATGTTATGAATATGTTTGGAAAAGTTCAAGGTTGAGGAGAAATGAATACCTAAGTCCTTTACCTCACTTATTGAGGAGGAATTATAATCTAATCATCACCAAAAAAAAGTGTAAAAAAAGTTCTGCGACGGAGATGTCACGTCTCCAGGACGCAGTTTAATTTCGACGTAGCGCAATTCCGTGCGTGCGCGCGACTTCACATTCGCCCGCGAAAACAAATTACAGCCCGCTAAAGTGAATTCCATGGCGGAATACATTCTTAGCCGGAGGTTTCCGCGAGTGTTCCGCGTCTTCGGTAATAGATTCCAGTGTGTTGGCACGCCTGGCGAAGGGAGCTCGCCTCGAGGATGGAAAACAATACCGCCGGCACGCTGTACGTATTGCGGTAACTTTCCGAAATCCTCCGTGTCTCGCTTCGCGTTGCCTTGAAAAGCGGAAGTTTCCGAGCGGAATCGCGCGACTCCGCCGATTAGAAAACAGGCTTCGGAAATTCAGTTTCCTCGGCGAGACACCGTGTACACTTCGACCCGCCCATTCTGCCAAAAAACAACTCTCGTTGACTAGACTGCTGATTTTTATGCAAAATAAATCGAAGTTAGATGTAAATGTGCTTCTTTCAATATATTTAATGAGTTCAATCTATTTCTAACAATGGGAAAAACAATAACTATTGTCAAGAATATTTTATATAATAATATGGAGAAGTCTGAACCCTGCCTTAAATCAATGTCTAATTTCTCATTCTGTAAATTACCTAAAAAACAAACATTTCTGAATATATGGAGAAGTCTGAACCCTGCCTCCAATCGATGTCTAATTTGCTCATTCTGTAAATTATCTCAAAAACAAACATATTCACTTCTATATGAATTTTTTCTTCGTTGTATGACGAGTTTTATCACTGCACTTATCTCTGTTGCAAATAAAAATATTTTCCATATTGAAAATAAGAATAATAATGATCGAATAATTTTTTCCAGAGATAGTGGAAGAAACAGGGGAAACGAGATTGAACATTTGTCAGACAAGTTTTGTAAACACATGCATTTTTACCAGAGAAAGAAAAAACGGTATCAAAGAGTCGGCGATCGCCTGCACGCGATGCTATTGCAACACAGTGGCCGATAGCGGATCAGCCCGAGCAATTTCATGTCTAATCTCCGCGTTTAAATACGTTGTTTCATAATTCCGGTAAATGAAATTTTTATCAGCCGCGTTATATGTCCCGGTGTACACGTGATCTCGGTAACGACACTCCTAAGTTTCCACCGCAGCCGCAGCAGGTTTAATTTTTCCCGTGGCGTTTATGAAGATACGTAAGCGGGCTGTAATAACTATTCCGCGCGGGGAACGTGTAAGCTTGTGCTTCGCGCGTCTTAGCGCGCGGCGCACTGTGTGGAAATATGTGTGAGGAGTCGGGACACTTTAGCCACTTATTCCAGAAAAGTTTCCAGCTGTCTTAGTACTTAAACGACACATGGGCCTGTTAAAAAGGACGGTAATACGGCCGTTCTAACTTACTGTATGCAGGCTGCGAACCGCTCGTAACTTTAGAAGCTAATTTGGAAAACTGGGACGATTATGCCAACGGGGGAGAAAAAAGGAAGACCGCGGCGCGGCGGTAATAAACCGAGAGAGAGAGAGAGAGAGAGAGAGAGAGAGAGAGAGAGAGAGAGCGCGCGCGGGTATGGCAGAAAATGAAAATAAAATTGCACGATCAACGAGATTTATTATCCACGTTCCTATAATTACTATTAGAAGACTTCGTTACACACGTTCGGTAATCAACGGATGGAGCACGAATGAAAGAGAACGGAACGTTTATGCTGATAACGGCGATAAAGAAAGCAGGACAATTAAGAGAAAGCTATTTCGCTTATTGTTATTAAACCCGACGCTTAATGCCGCAATTAGAGCGAGCTTCCTCGCGCGACCGTAAATAGCGCGAGAGGAATATTTATGCGATTAAACTTTATACACACTGAGAAAAAAATCTTGTCGAAACAAAAAAAAATATATGTTGATTCAATAAGATGTACTATTGAATAGTGCCAATATCATATGAACTTATTTTAATATTTAATACTATTGAATTTCAATAGCGAAACTCACTTCCGCCAATCATATAAGCCAATAGCTTGACCATCAATGTTTAAAGAAAAATAAGATATGGCCTCGAACCAATTCCAGTATAAATCAATACATTTCTCAAATTTTTTTAACAACATATCTGATTGAAGGAAAAAAAGAAATATTCCGAATAATAATATACGGTATTGAATCAAATACTATTTTCAATCATTTCATGGTAGACAATTCAAATACATCACGATTTGCTTCTAAATTTCATACTATTGAAAAGAATACATTGATGTTCATCGAAGTAGAAAAATTACAATAACACGTGTGTTATTGAAGTAACTACTTTTTTCCTCAGTGCATAGATTATCTTTGTAGGTTAGACTGCAATCTTATTTTACTTAGAAGATATTTTTCTGATTGACCACTGTCTTCATTGTTAGTTTTAAGGGTTGAGAATTAATTTCCCTTGTGTTAATTAAGGCACTGCGGTATTTCCGAAAAATTCTCAATGTAATGTTGGAGGGTTTCTAACATGTTTTAATCCACTTTTCACTCTCTTAACACTTTAGTAGGGAAGTACATTTTTGTATAAAATGGCGATCATGTAATCGCACTTAGCTAAGAATGAAAGGGACGGTATTGATGTTCTTCTCTTCATTGTTCCCGAGTCCAACTCGCCAGTTTTTTAATTAGCTGAAAGACTCGGGAATTCGCCGGAATCCCTAGAAATTCAAACAATGGGTGTGTCTAAGCAACTTCTGCATAACGAAGCCTTTAATCCAGTGACGACAGAGCGGCAAAGTCCAGCACTTTCTCCGCGCAACGGTCCGGTCCGCCAGGTTTCTCTTTGACAAGCACCCGATGCGTGAACCAATAAGATGTAACCAGACCCGGGGCTCGAAAAGCGGAAACGTAACTAGCGTCCGTTGTAAATCGTTAATTTAAGAGGGGAGAACTAGTTTGACTTAAATATTGACTCTCCCGGAGTTAACGCGAGCCAGCCTCTCAGCGGCAGTAAGGTCGCGTGTGTATTTAGCCCTTCTCGGACGAGCCTCTCCGCGCGCAAAGAGGAATCTCTCCCCCTCTCTCCCCCTCTCTCTCTCTCTCTCGTTCTCTCTGTCGCCGACTCTCTGTGCAGAATATCAGAGAACGCAAGGGAGATGCGCAGCCACGAAAGAGGAGAGAGGTTGTACAGTCTGCCTCGTAAACATTGCCAAAATCCATTTCGTTCGTGATCCGAGCCTCTTCTTTCGATTCCGTGGCCATTTTATCTTCATTTGTTTTCATTGTTCAGGTTTTCTGTAATACCTGTAGCAGATTTTCCAATTGTTAAGCTGACGGTAATTAAAATAATGAAAAGGTATTCAGGTATACATATACAGGGTGAGAGGCGCCAGAAACAGGCCACCTGAATAACTCGGTTGCTATTGGTGTTAGGAAAACATGCATCAGATCAAACTTACTTGACATCGAGGCGCTCGTAATCTGATATCATTAATTTTTTTTATAGGTGTACAAATACACAAATTCTGATTTCACTTCGTATTTTCCTCCAGGAAATACGGTTACGAAATATGTTTAAAATTTCAAGCCTCTAGCTCATCGGGAAGTTAGTTTAAAATCAATTGCAAAATTTCCCACCGAACAGACGAACAGACAAACAAACAAGAAAGCGAGCTAATAAAAACGTGGTAAAATACCCTTTTGCCCGGTCTAATTTTCGCTTGTCATAGAAATTATTTTCAAGGTCAGAGTTTTCAAAATTTTCAAGAGTTCAAGGTATGCTTTTGTCACGTGTGACAGTCAAGATCAAAATGAACCGAACAGACTTGAGTTCACGCTCAAGAATCATAAAATGTAATTCAAGTTAGATTAAATACCGAGGTTTTTATCGAATAGAAAATCTTTGTACCGATTACTATAATAATCTGCTTGGTGTGGTAAGTTTTCTAAGTAGCGGAGAGTTAGTGCAGCGTGTCGTTTATGAACGAGACTGTACAGCCACGACTCGGCACTAGCATACACGGGAAAGGAGTAACAGAAGCGAACAAGGCCGCCAGTAGAATAGTCCGTCTGTTGTCAGACGGGCCGACCTCACGGTAAACATTTCCCTGTGAACGTCGGCTGCTTTTAACCCGGTATTGTTGTTACTACTTAACCGCTGGTTGTTGCCGCTACTTACGCCTTGGTGGGTTTGTTTGTTCAGATTTAAGTTTGGTTTCTGCAATTACGAACGTGGACTCGTTAATCCTTCGAAGGTAAACGATTTTACAGTGCATCCATTATTCGTATGCCATCGTAACCAATAAACTCATAATTAGACCGCGGATTTTATGCATTTCTGATAAAAATGGCTAAGCACAATTTAAAGAGCAGTGCTCATATTAAAAAGATTTAAGGACATCGGTGTATTAGTTTCAATTTAATAAGATGATTAAATATGATGAAACAATTTTCTATTTGGCAACCTGTGCCTTGTAAATAATATAAACATTTTTTATTTTGCATAAAGATCCGCAGTCTACTCATAACCATAATAGAATAAAATTTTCATAGACATTTTCAGATGATTCTTAGTTGAAATTCTCCAAAAAAAATCTCTCACGGTGTTTGCCACGATTACTTAGCAGTTTTTGTTATTTCGCGCGCAGCGCACTTTCGTATCTTCACTCGAGCAATATTAACTGAACACGAGCGAAAGCAATTTACAGAAATCGATACAGTAAACTTTATGCTACTGTGAACATGTTCCATATTACCCTCTGTTCTATATGGATATGTGTGGTGAGAATGGCAACGAAACTTAATGAGTCAGAGGCAAAATGTGTAAAGTAAATTTGGTTGAACTGGATAAAGAAACGAGTGTGTACGAGGGAGCGTTTTGTTCAGAAAATTTGGCAGTCGTTAATTGAACATTATTTGTGCTACACGTAACACGTTTTGTTAAGTACATTTATAAACATTTCGTTTATAAACATTGATAATTCCATCCACTGTTTGAACATGTTCCACGTTACCCACATTTCCCCTATCCGTAGGTGAAATCTCATCCGAGGCTCCAGATGCTCGTTAAAAAAAGGAAAAAAAAGAAAAGAGAGAAGGGAAAAAGAAAATTAGAGAATGTCGGTGTGTAGTTGGATCGGTAATTAAAAGGCCAGGGACCGAGGAAACGCGGCGAAACGAGGACCCTTTAGAGAAGTAGAAACAGTCGTTGCGACGTCACCAGCAGCAGCCGCGCGCTGACGGGAAAGTTATTGCTCGTATAGTGGGGCAGAGCCCGGCAAATAGTGATAATAGTCGAAAGTTCGTTGTGGATTCGACCCGGGTGACCATACACGAAGCAACTTCCCTGTCTGCCAGCGACTAACCTTTACCGCCGAATTATACAGGCGACCGATTCCCCGCATACGAATGCTCGTTTCCACAGATGGACGATTTGTTTCGATCGGCACGGACACCGGCGGGCGATTTAGTTATTATCATGCATTAACGGTTCGACGCGAGAACATTACATTCACCAAGTTGAACCGCGGATTTTAGGAGCGCCGGACGAATAGAGCGAAGTGAACACGAAATCGTGCATCTAAATGGCGCCACAATAATGTCTCGACATAGGACAAATTTCGATGAAAGAGATGTGCAAGATACATACAGTAAATCGCAAATGCCTCGGGGGGATTCGTTTGCATTTATCGTAGACGGGACACTATTTTTACCACGATTTTATTAGCTCGCTTTCTTGTTTGTTTGTTTTTTTATTTCACCACGCTTATATTAACTTGCCGAGTTGTCATTGTCGTTGTTGTATGCGTCAAATTTTGTAATCCAATTTTAAACCACTTCCCGATAAGCTAGAGACTTGAAACTTTAAACATAGCTCAGAACTGGGTGACAATGCAATATTAAAAAACGAATTAAGAAAAAAACTATGCGTTTAGGAAATATAAACTATTAAAACTTTAACCATTACACCTCCCCGCGCGTCGCTCGGTAGTACGTCATCGCGGACAGCGATCCCCACTCCGTGCGTCAGCGCTTACTTACTCCACTACGTGTTACCACTCCGACTCATCCCCACTCCACTGGCCCACATTCGCATCGTAGGACCTCAGTTTACTTACTGAGTTGGTTAGGATCAGGTCGGGGTGGAGGGCGACAAGGACCGGCGATTCTGCTCGGTAAGCGGCTCGCGGTCGTCACTACAAACCAATATGGCGGCGCCCTTACCTGTCAAAAACACTGCAATAGCTCCTGAACGATTGATCCTAGAGAATGGAAACTTCGATTTGCAGCCGTCATGATACAATATTTTTCCTTCTACAAAAGATGGTTGAATTTACTGGTTGAAGTGGTAATTAAAATCGATTACAAGATACGTAAAGACTAAACAGTAGAAAATAAAAAAAATATATAAAAAACCTCTTTAAAAACCACGCTTATATATTAAAGTGCACTAAAAAAGAGAAAACAATTTTTTTAGACATTAGCGACAATAAATAAAAGCGTGGAGCGCCTACGAAGATGGCGTCAATATAGTTTAGCGCTCTACGCTTTTATTTATTGTCGCTAATGTCTAAAAGAATTATTTTCTTCTTTTTAGTGCACTTTAATATATAAGCGTGGTTTTTAAAAAGTTTTTATATATATTTTTTTATTATTGTACAATTTATGAAACGTTACACAATACTATTCATTATCATTATCAATGTAACAATTAACAATACTATTTCAAATACTATATTTTAGAAACTTTCCCTGACAAAGAATATATTTTATTTTCAGGATGCATTTACGATTCGCGGCATCACATCACCAAACATCTGCAGAAGCAATCGAAGGGACTCTCGTCTGCCAACACCACGGACCCTCGAAGCATGGGCTAACAAACCTCCCGAAATTTTCGCCGACATTAATGCATCGGGCGATCATCTGGACCGAATGGCCGAATATCTGTCGACGCGTTCGAAACGCGAAACGGTTGCCGAACGGGGAGGATCTTTGCTGAAAGCTGTCAAATACCCGGCGAGCATCGTGCAAATTCAGCGGCGGTAGTCAGCCGGGAAGAGATAGCGACGGCAGTGGCAGTGGGGCGGCGATGGCAGCGAAATTCCGGATATGGTACACGCGTTTCAGAGGCACGTTAAGTGCACCTAAGCAAATGCCGGGGCCCTTTCTCGAAAACGTCGCGGGGTTTACGTTTCGGCTCGTCCGTTTGCATTCCCGGTTCCGTCGGCGAATATTTCCCGCGGAAAGAACCTGGCAGAGGGTTCTTTCTCGCGGGCTCTGCAGCCCCAGGGCAGCGTCGAAGCCGACGCTTAAACCACCCCCGAACCACCCGCGCGCCTCCCTGACGGGAAGAGCAAGCGAACCAGAAGAGGAAAGAGCATCTTCAGAGACGTTTTGAGAGGCGACGTGCATAATTCACGGGTAATGCCGTGAGTGTGCGCGAGCCTCCCCTCTCCTCTCCCGTTTCCTCTCTTTCTCTCTCCCTACTCTCTCGCCGAGTTCCATCAAGCCGAAAGTTCCCAGTGTTATTACTATTTACCCAATTCTCGAGCCGGTTGTTTGCGGCCCTCGCGAAACCGTTGTTCTCCAGGACGCCGCTACGGCTCGCGCGTGTCGAGGAAATTACGAAGGCTACAGCCGCTTGCTTACCCGCGAAAGAACTTTCAGTGTGTCGCATAAATTCTGAACGATTTTCTTCTGTTTCGGACAATCTTGTTCTCTTGAAATTTTTGCCCAGCAGTCGGCGAAGCAGTTGGTAAAAATATATTTTACCATGATATAACATATATTACACTAATATGTAATATGTAATATATAATTTTTCTCTTCATCTTATAATTATTAATCAAATCAATCCACGCAATACATAATTAGCAGAAAAATTAATTTAAAATTTTGACCTACACCACTGTCGTAATCGCACAATTGTTAAAATTAATATAATCATGGTTCTATGCGTTACATAAATACAACCTTCTAATAGAATGAATGTCTAATTAATACATTGACACAATATTTTTTGCTGGAATACTAATCGGAGATAAACAACTTCACCGCAAGTGTGAATTTCATTCATTTCTGTCGCGCTTAACGAATCAGCAACTCGAAGCCAAACCGTTTCATCTGGAACAATCTCATGAACTTTGCGAACTTGCTTCTCCAGTCGATAACGCGGTAACCGGAAGCAAGAGGTATCCAGAGAAGAAAAATAGAACAGAAAGAAGCGAAAAAAAATTCAGAGAAGGAAAAACAAAAAAAAAATAGACAAAGACGAAGAAGAAGTTAAAGGGGTTGGTTGTCATGGCAGGGGCAACCTGTGGAATTTCGCGATCCCTTCAACCCCCGAAGCAGGGACTTGAAAACTCGTTTGCGGAAAGTCGCTCGACCGGAAGTGGTTTGGTATGTGCGAGCAAGCGGCGACAGTCAAAGGTGAAGCCGAGGGGAGCGGCGAATTTTCGTCAATCGCATAAACACACCCTCTTTCCATCCCCCTTCCGCAGAGTTACCATCATCGTGACGAATCATCCTGACCCTGGGGCACAGTACCCTAACGACCGTAAGCCAGAATTGTTGCGGAAGCTTTGATGGAATCAATTTGATTGTAACAATTTTTCTTTTAGGATCGTTGTTCTTAGAATAGTGTTAATAGGCTTACCAGAGCGTACCAAACTCCCAGAAACATCTTTAAGGCTGCGCCGGAGCGGAAATAGTAACTTCAACAGCGCCAATCGAGGTGAACTACGAAGACAGAGAAGCAAATATGTTTCTCGCAAGAAAGACTCTGACAGAGAATATGAAACAGCTTGATTTTTTCAATCACGTGGGTGACCTATATTTAGCGAAGAAGCAATATTTTTTGATGCTCTTTGTGTTGAAATATTCTCTGCATTATTACGGGGTCCCGTACCGAGCCCTTTTCTGCCATTTGGCTCTTGGAACTTTATAAGCAACACAAGTGTACGTTTTTATAGAACTTTTTTTCTGTACACTTTTTCCAAGAAAGAGCTCTGCACGCTAATCCGCAATAATACAGAGAGTATTTCAACACAAAGAGCATTTGGAAAAAGTGTACAGAAAAAAAGTTCTTCCATAAAAACGTACACTTTTGTTGTTTACAAAGTTCCAAGAGCCAAATTGCAAAAAAGGTCTTTGTACGGGACCCCGCAATAATGCAGAGAATATTTCAACACAAAGAGCATCAAAAAATATTGCTTTTTCGCGAAATGCAGCCCACCCGCGTGATCGAAAAAATCAAGCTGTTTCATATTCTCTGTCAGTGTCTTCCCTGCGAGACACATATCTGCTTCTCTCTCTCTTCGTAGTTCACCCTTAAGAACACATACTGTCAACTACGGAACCGTAAGAGAAAACGCGAAACAAAGAGAAAACAATTTGCAGAAAGAGTCAAACTACGGAGGCCCATTAGGCAGGTTCAAAAGCCACTTTTCGGCGATGCTCGACGAAGTTTCCAGAGCTCTCGGTATCGTCTCGGTATCGCGGTTGTATAAAACGCGTCCCATTAGCTGCATCAAATTATAAAACTGAATGAGTACGGTACTCGGCGGTGCGGGTAAGACGGAAAAAGAGGTCCCCGAATGTCGCCAATTACGGAGCTTCTTATCTCCGGCAGTGTAGCGATCCTCGGTCGTCTACGGTCGTTCTCGAAGGGCTCGTAAAGGGTAGCCCCGTGGAAGATTAAGCAATGAAAAGTGTCGAGAGTATGCGAGCCACGTTGCCCGAGCGCTTCGTATTTAGCCATTCGAAGTAATCGGCCATTGAGGTCGCCGATTTATATCTCGTTACGGCCGAGATGGTCCAGGGCCGGCATTGTTCGCGGGCCCACGACAAAGTGGCCCTCCTTCTAAGGTACATCTCTCTAATCTGCGTGCGGGGGTGGATGTTCTTATCTGCCCCGGTTCTTTCCTTCAAGCCCTTCGCCCGTCCCGCCAGTTCCCGCCTTGTTCCCTTTGTCCCCCGGTTTTCTTCCGCGCACGGACCCCTAAAAAGGATCGCCGAGAGACTCGGGCTCCTCCCCCGCAATCCTCGTTCTCGTTTCCATCGCGAGAGAAACAAACGAAACTCGAGGAAATCGCCTTTGCCGCGACGGTATTCACTTTTCTATCCCCTCTCGCCCTTCAGTGCGTTGGTTTCTGTCTTTTTCCTCCCGTGTGTCCTTTCGTCTGCTTCTTCGACGAAGAAACAGGAGACTGCTTTTTCCCCTCCGCGTTTCCGAACCCCCCTTTTCTTTTTTCGTCGTTTCACCTCCTCGTCCCACGCAGCTCGCTCGAATTCGTTTGCCGGCGGGATGAAAGGAAAGCCCTTCCACCCCTGGAGACTCACCCAGGGAAAAAACGACACCCTCCTCTCGCGCGGAATATACTATATATACGTGCATACGCGTGTCTCGAAGTTGCTTTGCATTCAGCCCTGCATCCCCTGATCCCCGGATGAGGGAAATTCCGAATTGTCTGTACTCGATACAGACGCTCGCTGGATGCTGGGGAAATAAGGGACGTCGACACTCATGTTCCACGCTGCGAGGTTTTTGGCGAACGAGATTCGCCTGGTGGGGCTTTCCGTTAATCCTCGATCTACCAAGGGGGACACTTTGTGCTCACAATGCCATTAGAACACAAGTTCTTTTTTACAATTAGCGTTTGGTCGACAACGAAGGTCGTTAGCAACACTGTACAATTTTCAACACAAGTCCTTTGTGAAGAACAGCAAGAATATTGGGTTTTATATTCTGCTTGTACATTGTTATTTATTTGGTGAAAAATAAAGAATATTATTTACCACAGTTAATGTGCTCTTTTTTCCCTTACCATGTTCGTAAGTATTGCATTGAAGAGTTAGATTAACGTCTTCGAAATTTACGCCACTATGACTTGTCACCGAGTTACACTATACTCATTTGGAATTGTCGAAAGTTTTCGCCAATTTCCGCGTCTGGCTTGTCGTTGACTTGTACTACTGACTTTCAAAAATTTTCGGGCGTCTGACTTATCGTTGAATTGTACTACTGAATTCCGAAAATTTTCGGGCGTCTGACTTATCGTTGAATTGTACTACTGAATTCCGAAAATTTTTCATTTCCATATTCAGTAGTACAAGTCAACGATAAGTCAGACGACAGGAAATTTTCGAGCGTCTGGCTTGGCGTTGACTTGTATTACTGAATTTCGAAAATTTTCGGCGTCTGACTTGTCGTTGAGTTGTACTACTGAATTCCGAAAATTTTTCATTTCCAAATTCAGTAGTATAAGTCAACGATAAGTCAGAAGACCGAAAATTTTCGAACTTCTGGCTTGTCGTTGACTTGTACTACTGAATTTGGAAAATTTTCGGGCGCCTGACTTGTCGTCGACTTGTACTACTGAATCCCGAAAATTTTTAATTTCCAAATTCAGTAGTACAAGTCAACGATAAGTCAGACGACCGAAAATTTTCGAACGTCTGGCTTGACGTTGACTTGTACTACTGAATTTCGAAAAATTTTCTCTTTTGAATTTCAGTAGTACAAGTCAACGGCAAGCCAGAGGCTCGTAATTTTCGAAAACTAGTAGTACAAGTCGACGTCAAGCCAGGCAGCCGAAAATTTCCGAAAACCTCGAAAAGTCGAACTTTGTATTAGGAGAATACGATATCGAAGGAGGTGGCACGAAATTCAGTAGCACAAGTCAACGACAAGTCAGGCACCCGCAAATTTTGTTTCTAGAAGTTTCGCTGCTGTTGCAATTCGAAATCAGTAGTGCAACTCAATGGCAAGGCAGAATGCCATAAATGTATACGGAAATGAGTAGTATAACACAACAATAAAGTGGAGCGTCTGGAATAAATAGATGGATCAAGAAATAAATACGCAGTTGGGTTTTTTTATTAAATTGTCATTATTTATTATAATCTGTAGTTTCTTACAATTGATTTGGACAATCTTGCACAAAGATCCGCAGCGGAATTATTACGCAACAAAAGATTCTATTTTGCCATCGAGCAAGTATTGGGAAATTATACTTCGCAATGAAACTACGAATTCGCATAGGTATTCGCAATATAGCGATCGATAGAACACCTCGGCAAAGATAGATTTGATGGAAACAATTTTAACGCATATTCGAGGGGGAATATTGTCAGACGCTTTTATTGACAACGCGACTCTTTGGCCGAACGAAACCTGCCATCTTGTTTCGACGAAGACCATGATCCCGAGGTGTACGAGGGTCGGTGAGCGGTGGAATGTTTGCCGGAATTCTGACGGCTCACCTGTTACACCTTTGTCCCGTGAAAACCGGAGAGACGGAAACTGCGTTCGCGAACGTGCCCTCGAACTGGTTCTTTGTACTTCCGCCTGTTTCTGAAACGGTGGCAACGCGAACTGTTTCAGAAGGAGAGACTTTTTCCCTTCGAGAGACGCGCGCCCGAGAATTTTCTCTCCTCTCGTGTTCGGACCATCAAAGAACACCGACTTCATTCTCCTTTTTCTGTTCCTCGGAAACCCGGCGACCTTTCACCGGCGTTTCCGCGATGAGAAAATATCATCGTATCAAGCTGGCTAATCCCGGCTTATTTATAAAACGTCAAACTATTTTCAGATACAATTTTAAATCTATATTTTCTAGTTAATATTTTGCAAAATAAAATGTTCCTTAACGTGCTATTTTCGTACCAAAAACTGCAGGGAAAAGAGAAAAATTCTTTTCCCGCTAACTGCGCCAAATTACAATTACTACAAATTTCGCGTCGGCCAATTACAGCAAATACAATCTATCCAAATCGAATTTTCCCTGTTACAGAGTGTTCATATAACGAACACTCGATCAACAGGGAATGCAATATCCCAGCGGCACTGAATTGGCAGAGCCGGTAGCACTAATCTGTTCTTCATTACGGCCGGGCAATAAAATAGCGTGAAACTTTACAGGCAACGATTCCACGTTTCATTTTCTCAGACACGTATCTGCTGCCGAAGACGCCGGGGCGGTATGGATCGGCCGCGAAAGAATTTGTCGCGCGCAAACAAGCGAAAATATCCTCAAAGCCTCCCTGGGGAAAGAACGCTCTTAACGTTTCGCAGCCGGCCTTATTTGTGATTTAAACGAAACCTTGGAATCCGCGGACCGCAACATTTTCCCCGGAAGCCGTTCTTCTCTCTCCCGGAGGCAAGAACAAGCCAAAACGTACAGAGGGAAACAAACACGGGGCTCCGACCGCAATACCCGACGTTCCCGTGCGAAACGGACGAGACTGTCGGGCATTTCCAACCGTCCTACCTAAACCGTGTTATCTCCTTTTTCTCTCTTTTAGTTTTTGTTTCGCGTCGGGGACGCGGATTGGCCGGGTTAGAGGCACCCCGATCCTCTTTCTCTCCGTCTCCCTCCTCGAGGAACGAGAGTAATCGATCTGTCGAAGGATCTCCGTGCCAATGAATCCGCCGGACGCGATTACAAGCGAAACGAGCTTCGAGACCACCCATCTTTCCTGGACACCATGTCACGCCAGTGGACAAAATTTTCAGGCAGCTTGAAAATTGTCAACATGATAGGCTTTTGTATTTTATTAAGGAAGGATCGGATATTTTTTAACGACAATATACTATTTTGTAGACAAGAGTGTGACACAACTTATGTACTTCTCTCTAAATCTGTTTTTAATGTAACCATTTGTTGAAATAAAAAAATTCTCAAAATCAAGTGTTTTAATCACATTGTGGTTTAATCATTCCAATGTTGTGGACAATAAATCAGTCTATTTAAATATAAATAATTATTTAAATAATGATTTAAATATAACAAGTTATTTGTTATTTGGATATTCAAATAAAACGCAAAAATAATTATCTATTATTTGAGCAAGTCTAAATGAATTTATTTAAAATAATAAAGTTAATTGTTATTCATACGAATACAATTTGCAATTATTATTCGTATTAGCAAATCATAAATTAAATTGCATTTTCATTCATTAATCCGCCCTCCGGACGAGAGCCCGACCACTGGCAGTATACCTGAAAAGGTTGCTATACACTGAGAAAAAAATTCTGTCGAAACCAAAAAAATATATGTTGATTCAATAAGATGTACTATTGAATAGTGCCAACTTATTTTAATATTTAATACTATTGAATTTCAATAGCAAAACTCATTTCCGCCAATCATATAAGCCAATAGCTTGACCTTCAATGTTTTCAAAAGAATAAGATATGGCCTCGAACCGATTCCAGTATAAATCAATACATTTCTCAAATTTTTTTAACAACATATCTGATTGAAGGGAAAAAAGAAATATTACGAATAATAATATACGGTATTGAATCAAATAATATTTTCAATCATTTCATGATGGACAATTCAAATACATCACGATTTGCTTCTAAATTTCATACTATTGAAAAGAATACATTGATATTCATCTAAGTAAAAAATTACAATAACACACGTGTTATTGAAGTAACTGCTTTTTTTCTCAGTGTAGCAGAAAAAAACGCGCACGGATCAGCTCCGAATCGGCCGATTGTTTACAAGCACCGCGCTCCGACAACTTCAACTCCGACAGATGAACAACACGTGCGACAGACCCAAGCAAATTGGTGCAAAAAATAGTTGTATTTACGTAAATATTATACATACGGGTAATCACGATATTCATTTCGCCACGTGTTCATTGTATACACATATACATGTCGGAGATCGAGAGATCTCCTCATTAGAGGTTTCCGAATTTCCTTCGCCTCCTGATTCATCCATCGAGACGAGGAATCGCAGAAATTAAACACTTCCAGACTTCAGAGAACTCGCGAGAAGATTTATATGATCGCAGTAGAAAAACGAACCGCCTTCGTCGAAAGCTCACAACAAACTCCGCCGTCCTTCTTCCGATCAATCCAGGTAGGAGGGTGAGGGTCCTTCCCACGGTGGCCCATAAGGGTCCTCAGGCGCGAGGGAAAACAAAAGAAACAATAAGAAGAATTATCCACGTTTCCAAATTCTCCGACCTTCTTAGAAAAAGAAATAAAAGTTCCAGATGTGGGAAAATTCCCCGGCCTTCTCCGACATACAAAATACAAGAAATAAGAGAAGACCGAAAACTATTTAATTGATTTCCACCTCTCAGTCCAAATAATAAATAATCTTTTATTCGCAAATAAGAAATAATAAATACATCATTTTTGGAATTACTTAAATAATTTTTATTTAAATAGAAAGTTTAGTTATTATTTGCAATTGTAATCACACGTTTATTTATTATTTAAAATAAAATTTGCCCAACACTGAATCATTCAAATATTATTATCATTCTTAACCTTCGCGAGGTGTGTGGGATCTCGGAGACCCCAGCTTCAGATTTTTGAAAAGAATTTTTATATGCATAAAATTAAATCTGTTTGTTTGCTTTTTATCATGTGTTATTAATTATCCAAAATTTATTAAAAATGACGCTATTTATGAAATTCATTTATCGGGGTCTGAGAGAGCCCACCTTACTATTTATGTGTTATTAGTAGGCTGCGGATCTCTATGCAAAATAAAAAATGTTTGCATTGATTGCAAGACACACCGGAGTCAAATAAAAATGTCGTTCTTCTTTTAATTATCTTATTGAGGTGAAACTAGTACATTGGTGGCCTTAAATCTTTTCAAAACCTCCACTGTTTTAAATTGTACGTACCCATTCTTGTCATAAATGTATAAAATCCGCAGTCTAGTTATTAGACCTCACCTTGCGAGGGTTAATCTCTTCATCGACGAATCTCTTTTAGGAAAAAATTATGAGCGGATGAATTTTAAAGCAGCAGATAGATTAAAAGATTTGTGTTAGATCCAATTTATCAAAATTGTTAATGGAAGACCGAAATTTCTATTTGGCTTTCCTGCTTGTCTTTCTCTATTTTCTTTGACGATTTAACGAATCGTTGAAAACCGGAAGTACCTTTCACAGTATTACAGGGATAGCGCGTTAGTTTTCTCGACCTACCCGTGTCCGAAATCCTTGGAATTTTACGGCCACCATCAGGATCTGGTACACGTGACTGACACACACACATCGGAAGTTCGCTAACTGGAAAATTCTGATTCTTTTTGCAAGCTGGAAAGCTGAGGATTTCGGTTAACGTGGGGAGATATTCAGCTTTTAGTTCGTCCTAATCCTCGGAGCTGGTGAGAGCTCTTATATGATTCGTTGATGGTTTTCTTCAGATTCGAAATATTAGAATGCCTTTAATATTCAAATATGAATTTTGCAATTAATAAAGTAATTATTTTATTGATAGAATATTTTCATTCAGTTAAAATTAAACTTTTTCGTTGTAATTCATACAGTATTCTAGTTGAACATTTGTAGATTTTCCTAATTTATACAACGCGATACTTAAAACAATTAATATCGTTTATCTTACATTAATATTCATTTATTGAAATATTCTCAGTTATAATTTAAGAAATTTACATATTCAGGTATTGAGAAATTTTAGTAATTCATAAACAGATTAAAACGTGTAGTCATTTTGAAATATAAGTTTAGCGATTATGTTAACGAAGCAATTCGAACGAGATTTCCTGAAAAATTAACTAACGATCCTGCGGTAGAATTCTACTTCGTAGTGGTTTCTCTAATAGTGAATCTAATCGAATTCATGGCTGACCTGCAAATGAATAGGACCCCGGACTAACTTCTGACTCTCATGCTTCGCAAGATTCGCAGTTTCCGATTGGTAGAACCCTATAATCCTCGGCTCTCGTTAAATCTGAGTTATTAGTGCTTCTGACCTTTAAATTGCCGTTACTGTAAGCTTTCGGTAGCCTATATATCCTGTAACTTGTAGGATTTGTAGCGTCTACTTCGCAAACTTTCGGATCCCGAGTCTTTCAGTTTACAGGTTTTGTGGTCTCTGTATTGTAGTGTGCCGCTAAATACCAGCATGCTCGGCATTGAGCTCCGTAGCTCGTTGGGTTTCAAGTGCGCGAGAATTTCCGGCCGAGAGACTAGTTTCGAGTATTCTCTACGGTCAGCTTGCGCGATTCCTCACAGCCTTTCCCCGTTTTCTACTATTATATCAGTCGACTATGGTTTTCTCTAGAACACTGACATTTTCGATCACCCATCTTTGTTAAAAATTGTGTTTTACGAAATTGGAAAACCGAAAAGATATTAGGACCTTGAATAAGTTCTCGTTGTTTCTTCAAAGATGGTAGTAGCAGTACCCCGTTCGTGGAATTTCGAATGGTAACACACATGCAAGGCAGTAGTATATCTAACCTTAAATTTCAGTGTATGGTAGTTCACTTTAGTGTAAGCAAAGTAATTTTTTCTTAGTTCTGAAAATGTCTACTTTTGTGGCGAATAAAGTGTATTTGCGGAGAATTTTATTGCACTACTTTATTCGAAAGAAATCTGCAGCTGAAGCACATAGAATTCTTGTCGAGACTTATGGTGACAATGCTTTGTCGGATACGACATGCAGAGACTGGTTTCGACGCTTCAAAAATCATGAATTTGAACTTGAGGATAAAGAACGTTCTGGCGCACCGAAAAAATTTCAAGACGACAAGTTGGAGGAATTACTCGAATATACTATACTATATATATTATACTTTGAATGAAATGTTTTTGTTCATTATAATTTGAATAAATCTTTTATTTTGTTGAAAAAACAGCGAGAACTTATTCAAGGTCCTAATATGTTAAAAAAAAACTTTGAAAACCACGCTTATATTAAAATGCACTAAAAAGTAGAAAATAAGAAGCAAAAATAAGCTTTTTAGAAGATTATGTTTCAGTAAATTGGCAAATGGGAAGGGGATTGGGCGGAATAAAGATGGGAAAAGTATATTCGAGGGAGCAGGCGATAACGATGAGCTCGAAACGGTCTCACGACTGTGTGGATGCGCTAATTAGCGTTGCAGTTACGACATAATCGCCTGTACTTTGTTTCCATTTAGTAGACTTTTTGCAACCGGCTCCTGAGCTGTTGCTCATCTCCCCCTTATTTTCCCTCGTTCGCCCAGGCCGCACAATTTTTACTTTCGCCCGTTTTAGCTTCTTTTAATTGTTCCGCGCTTTTTCCCGTCGCGGATACTGCTTGTCTTGAGCCTCGTGGAAATTAAACGTTCGCTTTTCTCCCTGTAATTCTGCATTTGCGTCCGAAATATCAGTTTAATGGGGAAAAACGGCCGCGGGGGCTAGAATTACTCGGCAAATTACGGGAAGAGGGATTTTCTTGTTGAACAGATGAATTCGAGCAACTGGAAACACTTAAAAGCGTCGTAAAAAGGTCCTCGAGTAACACGATTCTCGTCTATTAAACGTTACAGTAAATAAATCCACGAGATCCACCATTTCTGCTTTTACAACAGCATTTTGCGAGAACTCCTTGGGAAACGAGAAAAAGTAACAATCTCAGAGATAAATATTTTCTTAATTTCTATTCTCTCGTTCTCTGTAGCTCAATTTTTTTTCTGTTCGTGGTGTAGTACACTTGTTGCAAGAAGTAGCAACGATCTCTCATTTCTAAAATTAAAATTTTCTTTTCGCTCATTTTCTGTAAACTGCCTAATTTCTCTCATTTCTCAACGAACTATAAATGACGACAATTCCCTTAAATTCTGCAAAGTGTACGACTTCTCTCCGACAATATGAAACATTTCTACAAAATATTTAATTGTGCTCATTGAATTTCAGCAGAAAGCAAGACAGAATGAAAGTATTTTCCTTGCGGAACCGTTTCGAGCGCACAACAGTTATTAATATCATATGAAATGAAAATATCTGACATGTACAATTAATAGAAAATGTATGGTGAAAGAGTAACCGAATCAAACGAGAACAAAAATTATATTGTAATTAAATAATAACGCACCATCGCTTAGGAAAAGGATTCACGAAAATTGTGAAATTTTCCAGCGTTTGCGCGAGAGAGTGCCCCCTAAAATTTCGACCCGGCGACAAAGGAGGTTTTGCATAAATGTGATCACGGGTCCAGTTATTAGATCTCCATATTTCGCGGAGCGCTGAAACTGTTCTCGGTTCCCATAGAGAAGCCCCAGCGCAAAGAATCCTGCTCGTATTATCCTTACAAGAAGGATTCCATTTCGCTCGCCGCAATTTCATGCCGTCTTTCAATTCTCGTCTACCGTCCCCCATTTATATTCTGCCCCAGTGCGCATCCTTTCTTCAGCTTTACACAAAAAGGTCTCTGCGAAATCAAGCGGTATATGTTTACAGGACAGAGTCACTGTTGACAGAAATCCAGCGTGTTCCCGCGGTAGACGTGCCCGCGAGATGAAGAAAATAGCTTTACGAAAGTTCGCCGCGGGAGCTTACATCGTGGAAACCGTCCTTTAACTCCTGAAAGAAGATTTTCTGAGATATGTATTCAACGGTATCGGTGGGGAACGTCTTTTCAGAATGAAGATCCAAATGGTTCACTGTTAATCATTATTCAAATTATTATAAATCATCGTACAAACAGGAAAACGTCCCGTCGAGACGGGATCTCGCACACCCGTACGAATAATAATTGCAAATTGTATTTTTAAATAACAATTAACTTTATTATTTTAAATCAATTCATTTCGACTTGCTCAAATAATAGACAATTATTTTTCCGTTTCATTTGAATATCCAAATAACAAATAACTTGTTATTTAAATAAATTTATTTATTGCCCAACACTGCTTTTAAGGCTGGGCACTCGGCACGTTTAGTGTTAATTTTTCTATAAGAACTTTGCATTTTCGTCCCTCGAAAGGGACATCTAAATTGCTGACTAGATTTGCAACGTCCCTTCAGAAAGGACAGTCTAATGAACAAAGTGAAATCTGCAATTTCGAATGATGTCAGGGCAAATGAGCAATCGGCAACACCGTGAAACTGGCAAACGCAGCGGCACGTTAGAGGAGAGAGACTCGAGTGGAGAAGGTAAACGGGAGAAGTAAAAACCATAAAGGATGAGCGGAGGTAATAATGGAGGGAATGAATAGTGAAACGGGGACAGTAAGGGGTGAGTTGCGGGGCTGTAGAGTGGAGGGGATAAGAAAGTAAGCAAGGGAGTGGACGGGGATCAGGAAGATCCCCCTCGAGGAGAAGAGAGACGAGACAAGGGGGACGGGTGTAAATAAAGAAGGAAAAGGCGGGGGTGTGGCGAGAGAGGGAGAGATAGAGACAACGCGACCAGGCTAGAGAAGATTTCATCGAGAGAAACAGGGATGGTTCACGGGGAGAAATTGTGAGAGAGAGAGAGAGAGAGGGACGCGGAAAGACGGAGAAAGAGGCCGGTGCGGAGCAAGTCGAGGGAAATTAAGCAATTAGTAACTTTGCACCGCAGCAGCTCTCAGCGAGATTTGATTATGTTTTCGGTTTAAGCACTCCGAAGCGAAGCGGTCGCCCCTCGACCGTTCATCCCTTCGAGAGAATTCGCCAGTGCTTTCAAGAGGTCGACGTATATCTCCAGCCGCAAACTAAAGGGGTAATACGTGCCTGGAGGACCGCGCGGGATTCTGTTTCTTCGTTTCCCTACTCGTCTTCCACCGAGCCCCGGCCCCTGTCATCCCCTATTGTTCTTCGATTCCCGCTTTACTCCCTTATTGCATTTCCTCGGTTGTTCGGAAGAGGCGGGGGATACTGAACGGGCACATGGTCAACGATGAAAACCGTCGCGTGACAATTGCCGGCGAAGACGCGGGACTCTTCGAGGCCTGAATTATTGGGGGACGTTTCTGTCCGCGTTGCTGCTCTGGCTCGCCCGATTAATTTGAATTGCTGCCTCGAACACTGGCTTATCGATTTATGGAAACGTGAAATGTATCACGGAAATATTCTTTTTGTAAGAATCAGTCTACGCGCTGATAAAAAAACCATCGCATGAGCATTGTTATCGAAAGCGTTTGTTAATTATTGCCCGACGTTTTTCTGATTAAAATGATACCAGACACGACACAGTTTGGCTCGTGTTCATTCGTTTGATCCTCGATAAAGTGGAACCTCTGTTATTCCAATCGGTGTATGAAATCATCTGTGTTAATAAACTATTACGATACAATAACGCGTTGTTAACTGATAACTGTATTACTATCCGGAAAAAAATCACAGTTCGTTAATTAGAATTCCGACGAGATAGAGGTACCAATGTAACAACGTAAATGAACTAAAAGAAAGTATAAACCACAATTGGATACATTTAGAACAAAAACGAATCACAAAAAGTTATATAAAACTATTCGAAAGCGATTACTAGACGTAGTACAATTCAAGGGAGGTATCGCAAAGTATTAATTTTGTATTTTTAGTGTCGTATAAACACGTTAGAACGATTAATTCTTATACTTTTGTCGAAGCAATGTCAGTCCGTGTTTACATATCTTTCTCGAATTTTGGTACGGTATGCGATACAATCCTAAGATTTCGCGTGTTCACTTTGGAGTACACTTTCCGCCCTTAAATGCAAGAAATTAAAAAATATGCTAGGTGTCTTATTGTTTTGTCGAGGACTGTATAATAAGAAACAAACGAGTCTGGTCCCTAAATTCGACTTACCGAGTAACGGTGAGATTAAGGAATAGTGTCTGCACACCGCAAGTGGCGTTGCGGAGATTTCGCGCGTATCGACAGGATTACATTGCGCTGTACATTTGTCGGTATCATTTCAATCTTGAGCCATTTCTGGCCGTTTCTCGGCGAGCTCTCTATCCTCCCCGCGGTCCAGCCATTCTGTCTGCTAAACCACTTTGGGAAGACTGAGGGCCGGGCAGGAAGAACCTGTGGGGCGGCGCTCGCGAGAGGAAAAAAGAAGAGGGCGAGAAGAGGAGACAAGCAGGCACGGCACGGCACGGCACGATCCTCCTCACGACGCAGGAGAGAAATTGCGCGCGAGGGAGAGAATCTTTCCCGCTGTCGCCAAGTGTTATTCCTTGTCCTCCGGGTCGCCTCCATTCCATTTCGTGGTGGTCCCCCGTCGTCGTCGTCGTCTTCCTCTTCGTAGTCTTCGTCGGGTGCGGCTGCACCACCGGTCCAAGGACAAATAGATTGCACTTGCCAGCGCGCGCCAGCAGAGCTAATGCTCGCGTACACACGGCTACAAAGCGCTACAGCTTTATTCGACGATGGTTTCTTAACGACCCAACCAGCCAGGGAACACGTATGGCTCCCAAACGCTGGCTGATTGCGACCCGCGCCGCCGGGACCTGCAAGAATTCGCCTAATTGCGCCGGAATCCAATTGCTTCGGCCTGCTCCACAGCGAAAATACCGCCGAGACCGTTTGCCGGACTATTTACACTTTGACGTGCGCTCGCTGCTAAATGTGTCAATGGCTGTTAGCTGCTGAAGCGACCATTTTCTTCGGGGATAGAGGAAATTAGGGACGCGCGGCCGAAATTGCTTTAGCCAAGCAGATTCTAGATCACGAAAGAAGGTAATCCTGTTTGACAACCTGATTATTGATCGGACATTCGGAAAAATTATTTAACACGACTTAGGCTCTGTGCCAGTAAGTGTACAGTCACTTTAAACAATTTTTTTGGCGCCACAAATAATACTTATACGTACTCTTTTCCAAACAGTCTTTTTATCACGCCACACAGTGGGACCTTCCGTCCAAATCGGAGACAAAATCAAAGAACCTTCGATAGAAATGAGGTTGAGCGATGAAATTTTTTTAAAATTAAAGATTATGGTACGAACGTTTTTTAACCTTGAGAAAATTCGTTAAAAACATGTAGAATTTCAAGAAATCGATTTTGGCAACATCCTGAGGTCGTAGAAAATTTTTGAGACCAGATTTGAAATAAGCGTGAAAAAATCTACAGGAAATGAGGTGTGGCATGTTAAAAAACAATTTTTCCGCACACGGTATTGAAAAAACTGCAATTTTCTTGAAATTGTGACAGTTTAACGAATTTTCTCAAGGTTATAAAACGTTCGTACCGTAATCTCCCTATTTTTCCCGTATTCTGCCAAGTTTCAGCTTTGATTTTAAAAAAATTTCACTGCTCTACCTGCTTTCTATCGAAATTTCTTTGATTTTGTCTCCGATTTGGACGAAAGGTCCCACTGTCCGCCATATGGGAGTATATTTCTTTCTTTGTCGATCATTTTCGTGTTGAAGGGGTGAAAATAACTATTGAAGTTCGGTGTGGAGGTGTTGCCCGCCTTCGAATCAGTTCTTCTAAAGTACTATCTAAAAATAGACACGTTTGGGAAATACTGCTTAAACAACGGCCACAAATTTGCACAGATTCTTCAACGAAACGTAGTTTCATATTTAAAGAATTTTCACGCCGTCCTTCGATATTAAACATTGAAACATTCGAGATGGAGATCCAGTTTCCATTGTGTTCGCTACAATTCCGCGCGGTATGAAGTGACTGTCGTCCGGCGCGATTTTACGACTTACACAGCGACCGGAAAAAAGGAACCGGAAAAAATCCGGCAGCGGAAAATTGCAATTTCGCGAACGGCCGCGAGAGCACCAGCTCGTTACATCAAAATTCTTGACCGTGTTTGCGCGACGAGCGGTCGCGCGCGGCGCATTTCGCCGCAACTCATCAAAATTCTTGCCCGCGCTCCTCTCTACACCGAAATTCTCATTGATGCATCAATGGCGGCGCGGCTCCTTTCGTTATTTCGGCCGAGCACTCGCTTCCTCGGGGAAGAATGTCGCAATTTCGATCGGCGCGCGCCCCGAAAACAACCAAGCGGAGGAGAAGAAGCCCTCGTTCGTTACGCCGATTACGTCCTTCCGAGCGAACCCTCATTTGCATCCGCGAGACGGTTCCCTTTATTTAAATCTGCCCCGGTCGGTCGGACGAACTCCGGCCAATTCGTCAAGATAACGAACGTTTTTTCCTTTTCCTGCCCCTATCCCCACCTCTCTCTCGGACTCGTTGCTACTCTACTAAATTAGTCGCAGTGGCCCTTCGCCGATCCACCCTCTGCGCATTTTTGCTAGAAACTGGTCGCAACGTTACACAGTGGCTGTCACTGTATCGACGGTACAACCGTGCAGGCGTGGATGGGTAAAAAATGTGGAGCAACTCTCTTTTACACGGTAAATATGTTCGCAAGAACCCCGGGCAAACAATGTAATAAACAGTGGATGCAAAAATATATATTTGTACCTAAAATTTCTGATATTTAACCTGTTCTAATTTCGTAAGAAACAATCGTACCAGCAATAAAATTGGACTCGTTGCAAAGCATGATGATTCTACTTTCGCACGCCATTACTAACTTTTCTCCAAGTTATTCTTAAACGATTTGGCAGATGAGAAACTAGAGATCCATCTTTGCTAAAGAATGCTATAAATTGAAACCACTGTGAAAACATTAAGAAATTTTTTTCGTAATTTAATTTTCCACAGGTTTGAAGATTAAAGCCTCCCCTTTACAACGATACCTTGAAAATTGATGTACGATTTTTTTTCGCTGTTTTATGGAACATAAAGAAGGACCAAGTCCTTGTCCAAGCACCGTGAAAAAGTGGAACACAGTCTGTTTGAAAATTCATTCCGAAAGTAATAATAACTAAGGCAGGCCATTGTGCAGCATCCTTCGAAGACTATAATTAGTTGAAAAGAACAGTATACGAGTTGTCGCTTTATTGCAGAAAATTTTTCTGTGGGATCGATTGTTCCTTTGTTCTAAGCTTTTACTCAATCAAACTGTCGTAGTAAACACGATATCGATTTCATAATTCAGTTAAAAATTGCTCCTGTTTCAAAGCTGTCTAAAGTAGATGCAATTATGAATATAATTATTTTCTCAACTAGTCTTTCTCTCCATTATTTATTTCGTATGTGAAAATACGTATTTCCGTATCGCAAGAAGTATGCAAACCGAGATATCGATGGATAAAAATAAGTGTGGCATTTTCCTTCCATTAAAATTTCCATATCGAATGTTTACAATAATTTTCGATCACTTGATGAATTTCAGAATCTCTACGGGTTAAAACCGATCTCGATCCAATCAAACTCATTTCACGGTAATGCCTGATTGTATGTAAAAGAAAGGAAAATATGGATAAGCGAGAACGATTGTCGCCAGTTTTGATTAAGGTAACATACCCGTGAATCATTATATTAATAAAGCGTTCGTTTGTATCTAAAATACGAATCATCAATTGGTATTCGATTACACTTGTGACTGATCAGTGACGGCCCTATTCTATTCATGATCAGCAATTTGCGGATTTACGCGTTTACGAAGAACATCAGTATGTACAATTTAAAACAGTAAAATGATTGAAACAACTTAAGAACATCTGTGTATTATTTTCCGCTTACTAAAATTGTTAGAAAGGAGTAAATTCCGATATTTCAATTACGCTAAAATTGTTAGCAAGAAATAAATTCCTATATTCCATTCATTAAAATTGTTCACAAATTCGCAGTCTAATGATATCTCACTTAACTCAGAATTTCAAGTTGAAAAACAGCTTGTAACGTTTGTAAAAAATCAGAAAGATGTAATTTCCGATTACAGTAATGTCTGAATTGACGCAAAAATGCTGTACGTGCCTGACGGGAAGAAATATATTCCCTCCACTTTAGTAATCTGATCTCGGTTCGGGAATATCGGTGTGAACCACTACTAATGCAACGCGGAGAGTCGCGGTCGTCGGCACAGTTCAAAGACCCGTGCGTCCTCACAATGTAACACCAATATTTAATCTTTTTTATTATAGCTTATCTTTTTATGAAACTTTCGTCAATATATTCGTAGCATTTTCCTGATTAGAAAAAGACCAAACACGATATAATTTCAATTGTATTCAGTGGTTTAATGGACGATGGAAGTTTCGAACGCAATGAAGAACAGCGTATGGGAAAGAAAAAGACGCGGAGAGTCGCAGTCGCTGGTACTGTCCTCCTCTGCGTTCGGTTTTGAAGCTCAAAAAAATAGCTACCTGTCTTAGACCGACGGCAACCGAATCCCCGGAGACTGTACTGTACTGACAAATCGAAGAACGACCACATTCATTCGTTCGCTGGCAGTTCCAATTTTTGGCGACCCAGTAACATCGGCCCCGCCTTGCAAATACAATAACGGAGGCGGCGAATGATCAAAGTGGACAGGGAGAGGACTGCGACAGTGTCTCAGGGGCTTAATTTTTCGCGCGCGGGAAGCGTCGCTCGCTGGATTCTCTGAAAGGGTTACATTGTAACGCATCGGGCACTCACGCCGTCGTCGTG
Source organism: Lasioglossum oenotherae (assembly GCA_028455765.1). Taxonomy (NCBI): domain Eukaryota; kingdom Metazoa; phylum Arthropoda; class Insecta; order Hymenoptera; family Halictidae; genus Lasioglossum; species Lasioglossum oenotherae. Next base: position 2,336,687 of record CM052294.1, on the reverse strand, counting down.
ACGCGCCGCACCGCGCCGCGACGCATGTAATGTCGGTTCTTGCGCGACGGCCTTTGCGCGCGACCCCTTTTTCCGTGGAATCTTTGTCTGCGAGCGAAACAGCCTTGTCAGCCGAGGAGGAGGAGGAGGAGGAGGAGGAGGCAACTGGGACGACGAATATAGAGGCATTACGGGCTTTATTTGCGGTACGAGGACCGACTGCAGTCACCGGAAGAGCACTACGCCCACACACACATCCCTGCACCGGTATAATTGAACGACGTTCATCTTCCAGACAGTGGCAAAACGAGCGCTCCGATATACACGCGACGTTGGTCAGCGTAACTCTTTCCTGTCCGTCGTTCATTCGCTCGGTTGGCGTGTTTGTTCGTTTTACATCTCCTCCTTTTTTAACCGGGGTCGAAATGGACTTGTTGCGTTTCTCCAGAAATTCTTCTCTCGAACTTCTTTGTTTCATTTAGGAAAATATAGTGTGTCCACAACCACTGTGTACAGGGAAAATAAGCCGAAAGAATGGTTTTTTCTTTTCAGGCTTTGTCTCCGATAGAATCAAGTTTGAAAATTCGGAGAATGTGTCTGGCACCGTCTGACCATGACCAACCAATTCTACTTCCTGCAGTTTGGAATATACACCAAGGGCATCCAAGCGGAGAATGAATAAGATAGTCATCAGTGAGAATTGCGACTAAACTTCTGTGATTAAACATTGACTGAAGCGACACGGATACAACGTTAACAACCTCACTTCGCATCTGAGAAGTTACAGGTGACTTGACTGTGGATCCTTGAATCAAAATTGTCCATATGTCGATAGGGCAGAAAAGAAGTCGAATAAAAATGTATTTCTTCTGTCGATCATCTCAACAAGTCGGAAACATTGTAATGACTAGACAGCGGATTTTATGCATTTATAACACAAAATGAATAGGTGTAATTTAAAAGAGTAACAACCTTAGAAGAATTTAAACATACTGTGATATTATTTCCAATCTGTTAAACGTATTAAAACAGAAAATAAATTTCTACTTCACTCCAGTTTGTTGCGATTCAGGAAGTAAATTTTTATTTTGCATAGAGATCCGCTGTCTAGTAATGACACTCGACAGACAAATTTTATATTGCTAAATAAATAGATCGATTAAAAATAACTAAGTACATATAAGTTAAAGAGACATATCTAACCAAATTTGAGAGCATCGACGTATTGGAATGTTATCCGCGGCTTTGTTTAGGAGTTATTAACGAAAAACACGGACCAATCACAGCGCGACCTAGACGCGAGTCTATTGGCCGACTGTGCCAACTCGCGTCTAGGTCGCGCTCCGATTGGTCCGTGTTTTCCGTTAATAAATCCTAAACAAAGCCGCGTATAACATTTCTGCAAAGAAAAATATTGGTTCAAGTGATCTCAGGAACCTCCCATTTCTGGCTGTTGAAGGAATTTTGGGACACCCTGTATACCGAAGTTTTGATAATGCCTCATACTTTTTGGTGGGAATATATTCTACAATCTTAAACCTGTTATAATCAATGGTACACAGAACGCGTTAAAAGTGATAAGAGAAGAAATCAATTCGCATGTGTCTCCTACAATCAAGGCTAGCAATTTTGATTTTGTACAAGGATCAGGATAAATTCCCTTTCGCTGGCAATCGACCAAGATTCGTGCTTTCGAAGAGTATGAAAAGCACGAAGAGCACCAATCATCGCTCGAATAGGATAATCATGCACGAAAACGACGAGAGCCCGAGTGTGTCCACGAGCGAAAAGCCCGGGTCATCCCATCGCGACGAATATAAACGACAAAGGGTCTCCGCGTTGGCGGACAAAATGGCATCGCGTGTAAGTCCACAGTGTCGTTGAGCATAGACTCCGGCGGCATAGGCCGGAGGATTGGGTTCTCCGCAACCCCCAGGTGCATCAAGGGTTCTGCGGCGATACGAGAGGGGGTTGGATGCAAATGAAGCGGGGTAGGGGGATGAAACCAGAAGAGCAGAGAGCGATAGAAAACGATAGGAGGAGGAGGAGGGAAGAGGTGTGTGAGAGGGAGAGAGAGAGAGAGAGAGGCTAATATAACGCGAGGAATAGAACTCGGTAGACTCGGTTAATTAACGGAACCCACATGGGACAGGTCCGCGTTCTGTCCAGGCAGCCTCGTCTCCTCTTTTAACCCTTTCACCGCACCCCCACCCTCGAGGCTTCACCCCTGCCACGCCGCAAATACAGCTGCGAGAGGGCGTACGTAAATAACTTGCGCGTCCCTTATCCGGCTTTGCTCGTGCCGAACCGGCGTGGCATGGCGTGGCGCGGGAGTGAAAGAGGCGAAGGTGGACGACGACAGAGGGTGGAAGATAAAGTCTCTTTCTCTCTCTCTCTCTCTCTCTCTCTCTCTCTCTTGCTCTCTCACTCTGTTTCCCTCCCTCTGTTTTTCGACGACCAGGGGAGAAACGGAAGAACCGAGGGCGAAGGAAACTCCGTCCGGCGCTTAATTAAAGAAATCCTTGTTTACTGCTGGTCGACGTCGGCTCCTCGCTTTGCTTCAGTTCGTTACGTAACAGGTGTCGTGAATAAGTAATTTAGGTGCCGGTCTCGAGGAGCCGTTCGAGAATTCCATTATGTATTTATTGACATTTACGATCGTCGACTCGGCTCAGGAATTCCCGAGCTCTGCAGCTGTACACGCGGCCGGAGATTCTCGCTGGAATTTTTATGGGGAATCGCCTGCTGCTCCTGTTACCCGATGATTAGAACGTTGTTCTTTGGTGTTGATCGCGAATTTGGTCTGCGACGGGATCGAGGATTGATTCAAGCCATAGAAAGATTAGATCCTGCGATACAATTATGGGAAGAGTGTGAAATGATCTGTACGTGTGCCAGTGTTTTATGTTAGTCGCTACAAGCCTGGTCATTCTTTCTACTGCCAGGAACTGGGTCATACGGTGATTTAGACGTTTCGAACCTCAGGCCCAAATAAATCAATCACGCTAGCAAATAACCGGAAGCGAAATGGTCCCTGTGAAGGGACAAGTGGGAGAAGTTCTTCGAGTAGTTGAATTTTCTCCTGCTAGAACTTTGTCTACCTCTCATCCTTTAGAAAAAGCTCGGAGACGAAAAAATTCAGCGAGCCCTGACCGAGTGTTCAGAGCTTCGAACATTTCGTATGTCTATTTCCCTGACGTTCATCAATATAATTTGAAATTTTTCGTACCATTGTCTTCTTGTAAATTTTCAGAATTTTTTGAAACAAGAAGAAACTGTAGTGAAAAGTCCATTGAACCTTTATCAACTGTCAGGAACTTTAACAATTAAACAATTAAACTAAATAATAAGTATATAATAATAATAAATTAATTAAACAATATTTCCTTTGGGAATTTTTGTGGAGAAAATGTTACAAGAAACTATTACTACGATTTTCTGGGACAAGATTGTTAAAGTCGCAAAAAAGAAAGGAATGTATCGAGTTCAGAGCTTTAAGCATTTCACGTCTAGTAGAGTATCGATTTTCATAAATGTTCACGTAACATTCGAGACTGGCTCTCCCAAATGAGAAAGAATATTTTACAGGAGAAATAGCTGACTGCTGGATCCTCGTCGATTAAGCATTTTCCACTTCTGCCAGTCAGGACTTTAAATCCCTAAGATATTACACCCTTTTCTATAACTGTCTGCAGGTTGAAGACAGATTTGACAGTTTGGATGATGAATGCGGGAAACGGGGGTCGAATGACCCCGCGCAGATGTAAGTAATGAAGATATTGAAGCGCGCACAAGTCTGCAGCCCGATTCCCCTAGCAAAACTTCTTGAAAAATTCAAAATGAAATTTTCTCGCGCAGACTTCAATTCACGGGGAAGTCCAATTTTTACACTAATGTGAGTTTGAGTACCTCCTCACGCCATTCTCCCAGAAACCGAGTGTATTTTTAAAAAGGAATTATCCTTCATTTTTCGCTCGTGCTTCCGCAAATGAACGTGTGTGCGCAGTGTTGCTATGGAAAGGTGAATTAAATCACATAATCTTTTTAGTTATGCCCGCTGTGAACGAGAAACATCATGACCCGCGGATTATTATATTTTTCACCCTGGCCATTTTTCCGGCAAACGATTTTACTGTTAAATGGCTTCTCTTTCGAAAAGTCTCTCTCTCGGAAAAATGTCTACATCCTCTAATATTTCCTCGTGTCATTTTTTCGCTCGAGCACTCTCTCTACATAAAATATTCGCCGGCCTCGTTTTGCATATTCATAAGCTCCGACCGCACCCTGTTATTGTCAATGAAATATTTTCTTTTAATTTGAATCCTGCCTTTTTTTTCCCTCGTCGATAATATACATGGCGATCGGCGACTGGTGGTACAATCAGGGGCGATTGCACATTAAAAAATAAGTGGAAAATGTAGATTTGAATTTTTTCACACGAGACTTCGTTCTGGAGAAAATCGAGTTTGAAATGGAAATCGTCTGACGTGTCTGATCATAGTCGACCAGATCTACTTACAAACGAGTAGTATAGTATCAAAACTCGCTATGTTAATTGTAGGAAAATGTTGGGGGATATTGCAATCTGTTTTAATCATTATCATCAGTATTATACTTTGAAAATATATATATATTCTTTTTTATAAAATTGAAATTCATAAGAATCTCAAAAGTATTAGGTTGTTGCATATGAAATGTTCGATTTTAGAATGCGACTCTTATAAAACGCGTTTCGATCAAGAAATGCTGTTACAGTCTATAGATTTATTATTTGACTGAGGATCTTTATGCATTTATACCAAAATTGAGTAGATGAAATTCGAAAAATTGTTGGAAAATTTTGAAAATTCAAGATGTCAGTCCCTAACACTAAACGTACCACGATCGGGGGGCCACAAATGATCGGTTCTAGATTTTTTAATTTCATAATTAATGAAATTGTAAATAAGCTTTCATAAGAAATGATTTAAATATCTTTATTAGAGCACATGTTATAAACAAGAACCGCGCAAAGTCTAAATAAATTAATTCTTGTCCTTTTTGTAAGGCAACCACGTGGCTGTTACTTTTCTAATTTTATATTTATCGTATAATTTTACTTTTAAATAGAAAATGTTTATTTCAACGTCAACCAACGCGACTGTCGTGCGTTCCTTTTACATGTCTGGCAAAATAACTTATATCGACGATAGCATTATAGCATTATGTGATTTTTGGTCAAAATGTGCTGATTAATTAACGTTATAGTCGTTGATGATAGAAGAGAACTACAAAATCAAGATAACAATCTTGTAAATGAAAAACGTGGATGACTATAATATCTTCTTTTTACTGTAATAGAATCAAGAAACTTGTAATTTGCAGATAGAGTACATTGGCTAGATAAATTGCGTTTGTTTAATTTGGACATTTCATATGCAACAACCTAATACTTCGCTTGCACAAATGTATATTTGATATTCTATTGTATATTTTTGACTTATTTTTTAATGTAGAATCGCGCCCCCTATTCGGTTGTACCGACAGATCATTCTGTACTCTCGCTGATAGGGTTCAAATCCGAGTCCGAGGGCGTAAAGGTAAACCGACGAGCAACCTTTGTTTCTTGTATCGTCGCACAGCCCTTTAGCAACAGCAAAGGGAAAGGGCCGACAGACTGAACCCAGGTTTCCTGTCCATTCGTTGTGTAAACTTACACTGGCTCTTTCGCTCGGCGCACCTCCACGGAGAAATAACATGGAAATTCTCTGCCGCGTTCCTGTGTAACCGGACTAGGAAAACCGGTCGTCGAAAAGCTATCGTCCAGTGCTTGATGACGGATCTCGACGTTTTCACATGTTTGTACACATTGTTCCCACGGAAATTTGCTTTGCAGAAATTCCCGCAATTCGATGCTCGAATCTTTCATCCGCCGCAACAAATATATCTGCTCGTACCACGGTGTTTACCCTTTGTGTGAGCGCAGCTCAAGTCCTTATGCAAACTCACATTTTCATACTTGATTTTATAAAAAACTAAATTGCGGAATCAGCTTCTTTCACGATAAAAGTATTACTTTATCAATGTGCATGTTTCATTGTATTTTTTACATTTATAGCACGATTGTCGAACATAGTTTCAATACATTTGACATTGTTAAGCGCGTTTAATTCAGAGCTTCGTGAAACTTTATGTAAATGATAATGAATGCATTACACACACGTTTGCACCTGTGCGCAGTGGTTTGTACACACATCGATAAATGCAGTCTGTCAAGGTATTTACAGGCTGAACATTGTAAAGCGTTACAGACGAAAGTCTCCAAAAATATTGATTGTACGCAAAAATGTTTCAGATGAAAGTTGTTCAGTACCGAGGGGGACATCATGTGGTTGGACTTTTATTTTTCCCGGTAGACACTCCAAGGTGAGAAGAAGGTCACCTACTTTCTGTATCATGAATCGATATCGAATACTGAGTAAAAATGTATTGACTTCCATATGTCCTAAATCTAATAGTTAACGAGATATACACCCTCTGTCCCAAAAATAACCGGAATGGTTTATTGAACTTTTTCTACCATTGAAGTGCGTTCACTGACTATCACATTTTGACCGAACATCGCGTAATGCTGTCATCAATATGTTAATTTAAAACAGTACTAAATGAATTTACGTCGACATATTAGTTTCGTGTGATTGAAATATTCGAATAAAGAAATCTCTATTTAGCTCCTATTTCCTTGGGACTGATGCAAACAATTTTCATTTTGCACGAAGACCTGCTCTTTCTCCAGGAGAAGGCCAATAAAGAAAAACTAGGTCCGGCAAAAAACCTCTCGACGTCTGAAAAAGTTTAAAACAGTCGTTTAGTATTCCGTCCCATTTAATTCGTCTCCTAAGCGACAGTCCTTTTTATAAATGAAAAGGACCTCCTCAAGTTTTACCAGCTGAGGTGAATTTTTTCTTAGAAGAAACCACAGAAAATGATTGCGTTTCCTGGTCCCTTCTAATTAATCAAGCATGGATAAAAATACGTTTAACCTTCGCGAAATTATAGTAGCCACGCGAAAAAAATATATTTGTTGAATAGTTTTCCTTTAACGGATCTGTCTCGATAAATTTTCATTTAGAATTTCGGAAGATTTGACACACCTTTGATAGAAATAGTGTTCGTCTTGAAATAATTATTGAAGAAAAAACGAAGAATGCGGATAATTTTGATTCCGCATAGAGAGATCCACGGTGTAATTATTAGATTCGGAAACGTTAACATCGGATTTCAATGCTGCGCGGATATATTCGCGTGTGGCAGCGTGTCCGCTTTGAAAACGGTTCAAACACATTAAATGAGGGAGGGCTCTTAATTACAGGATGCTTGAAAATTTGTAAACATCGTGTACATTTTACTGGGAACACTATGCGCAGCTAGATGAGAGCGAGATACGCCCAATGGCGGGTCGACGTAGCGCGATTAATTAGTCCCCTTCCAGGGTATTCTCGCTGACGCAGCGGCAGATCCGCGGCCACGGGCATATAATAATTGAGAATCGATGCTTTCACGGCGTTCATAGTTCGCGGATAATTGATACACCGTCAAGTTTCCGTTCGGCGTTACGCCGCTCCGGTCTGCAGCTCCGTGAACAGGGAACGCGGGCCCTATTGTCACCGGAAGTTAATTACGCGGCGATTGACGGCTTACGAAATTTATCGAAAATTTGTCTCTCGCCTGGCCTCCGCCTCTCTGTCCCGTGTATTCCTGATAATTAGACTGCGAATTTTATGCGTTTCCACCGTATTTAAACATTTAATTAAGTCACACATTTATTCCACATCAAAACCCCTTTGATGGGAAAGTCAATCGTTCAATAATTACCTCCTGGGATATCGTGCTACGTTGATTTTCCACAATAATTGATAATAATTGCCGTTTGATATCGCGCGTTCGATGGTTTTCCGAAAAATAAGTTAACTGTGATTCCTTAAACGAACCGCTGAAAATATCGGTGAGTGTGAACAAAATAGAAATTATGAATAATATCTCTCCAATAATATTGGTTCTACGCAAAAATGTTTCAGATGAAAGTTGTTTTATTTTTTACTTTTATTTTTCCCGGTGGACACTCCAAGGTGAGGTGAAGGTCAACTTTCTTTTTCTAATCGAATGTCCTATTTTTTATACCATAGATCGATACTTCTTAATAGTTAACGAGATATAATCCACATAAGAAGGAAAATTATTTCTATTAGGTGTATAATTATATGTTTCCAATTATCTATCAACAGTTCAGAACTCCGAACAAATACTTTCATCTCTTCCGATCGTTTCTCCCGAATCCATTCGCGAGTGTCTCGGTAACCCAATTTCCACCCCTGTCGATCGTCGAAGTCCCCGGGTATCATACGATGGATGTTTCGTGTTTATTAGATCCCGATTTATTAGATCCCAGCCCCATCATCTGGCTCTCCTCGTTTTTTCTCGGTCCCGAGCGGAGAGAATAGCGCACGTGTTCGACGGATGCTCGGGTTACACAGGGGTTGGCACGGGTGCGGGGGTTTGGAAACAGGATAGAACGGAGTAAGACAATGCCTCGGTGTATCCGAGCCGAGGAAATGAGATTTATATTAATTTCTGCAGCCGTCGCGGGAGTACGCGACGCCGACGACGCCCGTTGTCGTTCGCGATCCCCTCCCCCCCTTACCGTTGCGCCCGCCCACGCCTCAACCCTTTCTCGCCGTATCAATCCCATACCCGCACGAACCGACAGCCGGAGATTTGTCTCCAGCGAGCGTTCACGTTCCGAATGTTACGCGCTCGTCCTTAATTCGATTGGGTCGCGTTTCTCCGTCGACGACCGGTCGATTTAATAGCGTCACGCTCCGGTGAGATGCGTTTCATTACACGGACCGATTACAGTGCATCTGCGCGACTCGGGCTAGACTACTATACCGAAAATGCAGTCGGTCTTCTTCCCCCTGTTTTCAACCCTCGGCCGGAGAACCATTCTTATAACTCGACCACGGATTTGACGAATTTTCTCTGACGAAAATAGGTAGGCACAACTTGAAATAGTAGAAAGACTAAAATAATTTAATTGCTGAAGAGTTGTTAAAATGATAAAATCATTTAAATCAGAATGGATTGCTATTTGGCTCGAGTCTCCTGCAATTCACGCAGACAATTTTTAACCCCCCATCCGTCCCTCGTGTCAATTTGACAGAGTTTTCGCGAATTAAGGCGTACTGTTCTGTTATTTGTCGGTAAATTTGCTCGAAACTTGACGAATTGACGGTTTTTTCGGAACTTTTTCGGACGTCATTTAATAAACCAATGCTTCTAATTGATCGTAAAAAATTATTCCGGTTTAAGGGGCGTACTTATGGCATTGACTGAATAAGTATTCCCACGAAAGTAGGGTAAGGTTCCTCAAGTCGTACTACTTGAATTTTGAACGAACTACAACAACAACAGCACATACAACGGCAACTAAATATACATCTGAGTCGACCAAGTGGCTTTACGAATTATTATTATCTGTCATAAAACAGCCTCATTATAAATCCTGTCATCAGGTAAGTTTATTTCAATTTTCTTATAATTTTCTGCATATGTATGGTAGTTAATCTTGCAAGTAAATTATTGATCAAATTATGTTCCTTATTAAATATAAATTCAGTAGAATTTACATAATCGTTTGGTCGAAACGAAATCGTATTAATTTAATTCAATGTTAGGTTATGTTTACTTTTTAAATTTAACTTGAGCCGTGTCTTTTAGTCGTACCCATATGAGATTCCCAAGTCGTACTACCTCGTCAGTCGAAATAACGTCAACGCAGTATAAAGAAAACGTAAAAAATCCGACAAATAAAAGAAACGCAGTAATTAATAAAAAGGAATTGACATTAAAAATTAAAAGGAAGAAAAGCGATTGGTTTTGTTTTATTTGTAGAGAAGATCGGGAGGAAAACATGATTCAATGCTTGAAATGAAAATCATGGGTGCACGATGTATGCGCTGGAGTTGTCAAAAGAACACAAAAAATTTTTATATGACGTTTGTACTAACTGAATACCTGTGTGTCATGTAAACAGATCAATAAAAAATACGTTTCAATTATTATTGTTGCTTAATTGAATTCTTAGGTACGATTTAGGAAACCGGTTATACTTTAGTCGTACCGATGTAAGTTTCTAAAGATTTGGTTTATTCTACGTGAATGCATATAGATTTTCTAATTTCGTTATTACAAATAACAACAATATTAACACAAGTTTTGAATAACGCATTTAATTTCTATTTATTTGATAAATCCTAAGTTTTACACGGTTCTTTTCTTAAGGGGTACCGACTTGAGCAACCTTACCCTATCTCATTATAATTTCAATAATCGTGAAACAGGAATCTGGAAACTTTAGTGTTAAATTGCACCTGCTCAGTTTCGTCACACGTGTATAAAATCAGCAGCCTACTAATCGCAAATTAACACGACCGGAAATTGCAGTTACATCGGTGTTACAAGAATGGAATTGTGCTGGAGTGTACATCGAAAGGTCGTTCGCGTATCCAAACAGCCCGCAGCGACAATTCCCGGTCTTATAAACGTAATTTCGAAGCCGAGTGTCGTCTCCGTGCAGATTACGACACTGTTCCGAGGTGAAATTTCCATTTTACTCGGAAAGTGGCGTATGCTCGACGTCGCTCCACGCAGCGCCGCGCGCAGCGAGAAAAGGGCAGGTTGCTATCGTTGTCGTTATCATTGCTCGAGGATAGCGCGAATTCGATGCCAAAACGGAAGCTCGTTCTCGGCGTTGTCGAGCACGGTTCGGCGTTTGGCATACTTCGCGGGCTTTGTGACTCGGGCCGGGCTTTTCCAGCGCAGTAAACGCGTTCCTGGACTCGTAATGCGCGCGGGATCAGCCGCGAAAGGAGCCGCGGACCGAAAACAATACCATTCGCTGTACCGATCAGCGTGCCGTGTTTTAACGCACAACGGGAAGGTATTTCTATTTTCTTCTGACAACGGGATCTCTTCTTGAATTACTTCTCGAATAATTTCCTGTCCTCGTGGAACGAGAGAACACGGTGCTAGACAATTAGAGGAACACGCTCTGGGGACCGTAATTCGTAATTAGACTGCGAATCTTGTGGATTTAGGACAATTAATACATATCTGGATAAAATGAGGCAATAAGCGGCTTAGCTGACGGTTCTAAAACTTATCCTGTCACTTTTTTGGTGTTTAACACCTTGGCTACCATGGACGAGATGTCTCGCGCTGTGATACTGACCAATAAACGCTTTTGACGAGATATCTCGCCACCTAGCACCAATATTTCAACACTATAGACAAATACAGTTACTCGAATAAATATTCAGACGCACTGAAAAAGACGATAACTTGTTTAATAGTGTACTATACGATTTGAACATTTTTGGGAAGCTAGAGCAATTAGTTTACTACAGGATGTGAAAATTTTTTTTTCAAAAATAGCAATTGATCGGAATTGTAGAAAAAATACTAAAAGTTGTATTTTACAACTTTTTTCATGTGGACCTATATTGAAAATTTAGAAAGTACGTTTTGTAGGTTTGTGTCAGTTATATGCGCTGTGAAAGTTTCATCGAAATCGGTTGATGTGGGAAAAAGACGACAGACATTGAAAGATGTAAGAATTCATAGATATAGGCCGAAAATCGGGAAAATTTGCATTTTTAACATGTTTGAACGTTTGTAGTTTGTCATTGCAACGTAGACCGATATTTTGACGAAATTTTCAGAATACTTTTAACTGAACACAGATCCACAAAACGTATTTTTTAAATTTTCAATATAGGCCCACATAAAAAAGTTGTAAAATGCAACTTTTAGTATTTTTTCTATAATTTCGATCAATTACAATTTCTGAAAACATTTCTTTGCACATCTTGTAGTAAACTAATTGCTCTAGCTTCCCAAAAGAGTTCAAATCGTATAGCACAATATTGAAAAAGTTATCGTCTCTTTTAGAGTGTCCGAATATTAATTCGAGTAACTGTATATTATATACGTAACTATATTCTGATTTGTAAAATGAAGAAATGAATGAAATCTTTATCTCGGTTAAAATGACCGAACACGACAGACAATAGAAAAGACACACAGTGTTCCAAAAGTGGATCTACGATTATAATAGGTGGCAGTTTTGTTTTGGCACGTTCACTGTTTTTCTTTCCATATGGTGAATAAAAGTCGCTCAATTTGCAAACATGCAGAAGAAAATAGAGAAGCGAATACCGATTTTGTGAGAGTGATGTTTCGATAAATTGGAAAGTAGTAGTAATTACCTGATTCTGCCACAGTGGTCTTCAACGAATCTGCAACGTTTAAACAGCGTCAGAACACAATGGAGTCACTCAAACTTATTCATTTCACTATTTAATCTAATGCCGGTAATAACCGAGACGCGGTTGACAAAGTACTACGTGTGTTCTTTGATTATGAAGCCGCGGTCGAAGCCTTGCGACCGATTGTCACCGAAGATCGGCGATGGCCCCCGAACTGGGATCGGCCCGTCTGAAGACGCACGACATACGGTCAATTAAACCGTTAAATAAACTCTGTAAGTACGGGCAATAAAAAAAGATTCAACTACCCAAATTCCATCGAGTTTAATGAGAGGTATCGCAATAACAAAAAAAAGTCAATGGTACTCCCCATTTCGGTTGGATTTATAGTAGAGCAGCGAGGTGAGCTGTGCGGTGAAAAAAAAAAACAGAAAAACAAAGAAAATACATATGTAATTTTTCATTAGTATGTGTCGAAATGTTGTCACGACTGTTGGTTTCGTTTCACCGCGCCGCTATCATCGATGTTCGCAGCTCCACTATGAATCCACCCTTAGAAAAATGTTCGGCTCCCCACGAGTTCGCCGAAATAACGTTTCACCTCGAAGCGTGACGGATCAGACTCATTCATTGGCCAGCAATTGTGTATGTTTTTCACTTGAGAGAATCTGAAATGATTTTAGCGGGCTCGGGGTAGTGTTAAAGGGCCTCGGACACCGAATTCCACTCGAAGGGCCAAGGACGCACGTTGCGAGGGAAGTCCCACAACAATCGGGCCGGTGCAAGGCGTCGTGCGTGCACCTCACCTGAACACGTGACCATAATTCCCCCGGGGCGGTTTGCGGTGGTGGTCGAGGAGGGTGGCAGGGCCAAGACAGGGCACATGTACACGTGCGTGAGCCGCAGCAACGGAACGGTGGTGCGCGGCAAAGCAGAACACGTGACCGGCTTACGTAACGTAACTCCTATTATAATGCGCAATGACAACGCCATATATTAGCTCGGGTTTGCCGGAGAGAGACGGTGTTGCTATGTCGTTGCCAGGTAGCGCGTGTCGGAATCCCCTTCCTCCGCAAACCCGGTCCCGGGGCTGCGTCGACTAAAAGATTCCACGTCTCGCAACGGAGTCGTCGACGCGGCTAAATTGCGTTCCTGTACGAGCTCCTTGCGAAATATCGCGAGGACCTGCGAGAGCACACCGTGTGCTCCACTCGCGACGACACCTGGAGGACGAATCTCTTTTGTTGTTTCCCGGACGTACTACCTAGGGGTGCGTTAGGACTCGACGTATAGTCCGACAATTAAGATCCTAATATACAGGTACAATCATAAGACGTAAGAGTATTGTTCGACAGGGTGTCCCAAAATTCCTTCAACAGCCAGAAATGAGAGGTTCCTGAAATCATTTGAAGCAACATTTTCCTTTGCAAAAATGTTATCTTCAAATGATCTCAGGAACCTCCCATTTCCGGTTGTTGAAGGAATTTTGGGACACCCTGCATACAGGCATAAAAATACAGCGACAAAATTTGTTATAGAAATATGAAACTTCTATAATTATATTCGCGGCATTTCTCTGATTCAAATGAGTCCGAGCACGACACAGTTTGGATCGTGTATCCTTGTTTAATCTTCGATATAGTGGAGCTTCTACTATCCGAACGAATCAGTAAACAATAATCGCACAGTTTTCTACAATGAATTATCTATTTCTTTTAGTTCGGATGATCAAGATTCCGCTGCACCGTGGATTAAACAAGCAAACATGCTCGGAACAGCGTCGTGTTTGTACTCGTTTCAATCGGCAAAACGTCGCGAATACTAAGCGGCTTGAACGTCGAGATTATTCTGATGAAACTGATGAAATTCCTTCGCAGATAAGGCCGTTTCGATTACAGGAACGCGGTGTTCGCGTCTCGCGCGAAATATTACGTATGCGTCGCTACGCGTCGCGCCGGTCGGAAGGGGATTAGTATGCCACGCAAAATAAACCATTCCGGTTTGCACTGTTAGAAAAATTAGTTCTATCTGGGGCCGGGGCATCTGATATACAACGCACGCAGGCCTGCCAACAGGAAGCAGCGAAGAAGGAAGCGCGGTGCCGGGAGGCGCAAAGCCCCCGGAGGGCAACAATTGTGCATTCATCGGGCCAAGGGGCCTCTAATTAAAACGCATTGTTTATATTCTTTGCAGGAAGCTTCTCCCGCTAGCACCACCCCTCCCTTCGACCCCCGGAAAGCCGACTAGACGCGTTTCTCGTCATCCCACGGCTCCCAGGGGTTCTCTTACGCAAACTTCCCTTCTAACTCGTTCGAGATAAAGCTGAACGGATATCGTAGGCTACTTCGGAAACGTTCGGACAAACAATCGGGCCGGGGCCCACGTTAACTTCGCTCCGTATACTACTTCTGAGACACTTTGGCTGTTACTATACCCAGGGGGATGTAGATTCCTGCGAGAAACACAGGATATTTATGGCTGCCGGACCGTGTCGGCGATCGTCGCACATAAAAATGCAGATCTAGGCTTTCCGGAGGATTTAGGGACATTCGTGTGCCAGTGGTAGTAGTCAAAATCGTATCACGCGTAATTTTATTTTATTCTGTGTCTACTGTCCATTGTTACCTCCTTTCATAACCTCCTAAAGCAGTCGATCTGTACGATTCTTATCTTTTTGTGTTCTACGTATTTTTAATCTGAATCTTCAAGCTTTTTGTCACCTTTCTGTACGTTCTGACGTAGCATCCTCCCTGTGAATACTATACAGTCAAACCTGTTTTTGTGCGGTCTTTTTCTAGGCGATTTTTTTCAGCGGTTTGTTTCGTGCGATTTTTTTATGCGGTATATGAATATGAATATCAGATCAGATTAGCGGGATATATCTCGGAAAACGTTGTCGTTATCAAAAAAGTGTTTCTACAAAAGTTATTTGGTATGACGGGCTACATTACGCAGTATTAATTGTTTCCTTGTGGATGGAGTGGTGGAGGACATTTCAAGGTCACCTTGATTTTTTTAAATGGAACGTCCTATATTTTATACCATGGATCGATAGAGTATCAAATTCTGAGTATAAAAGTGTTGACCTTCATATGTGCTAAACGTAATAGTTTTTTTAAATGTACATTTTTTTAAATGTATCCATGTGTAATTTAATTATTTATTTTGTTTGGAAAGCACTTTCTCGCTATTTCGTAAAGCTTGGACATATTTTCTAAGTGAGACATTGTTCTAGAAATTTTTCTTTAATATGTTGTGAAAAATTATTTGTTAAAGCTATTTATGAAGTTTGTGAATATTTTGTTTGTGCGGTTTTTTTTCTGCGGTCCCTACCTACCGCAAAAAACAGGTTTGACTGTCTAAAAAATAAATTTATAATATTGATTTATAATATTGATTTTAATCCTTATGATCAGTTTTAGAGTTGATTGTTTGTTCGAACCAGGAAACATGTTTTTAAACACAGGGTCGGAGCTAATCACGGCGGAGACCGGTCGCCAATAGAAAAATCGTGGTTCCGACGAGCCGGGAGTTCGGTGTATGCCAATTAGTGGAAAATTGGATGCAGGGCGATACGTTTCACGGCGACGAATTACGTTCGTGACTGAATGAGAAAAGATGGCGACGAAGATCGAGGGCGGCGAGCAAAACGAGAGAGAAAGGGGAGAACAAGAGGAAGCGTGGCCAGCGCGTTTGAATCGGATTTGCCTGGGACTTTCATTTCGCGTCCCCGTAACTCGTGCCGAGGGTTCGCGACGTCGACGGACGTGCTCCGACGAGCACTTCCCTTTTTCTCGGCGAGAATTACCGTTTCGATACAAATCGTGGCCACGTCTCGACTCCGACGGAAGTTCTCGATTTTACTGTCGGGCAATGAAGCGCTGTAACGCTCACTGAAATTTGCTAAATCTGTTACTGTCAAATTTGTATATCCTTAGAAATGGTTACAAGAACATCCTACGTTACCCCTCCACCGCTTTTGCTGTTCACTTGAACTCGAAAAATTATGAACATTGCTGTATCACTGCCAATTTATTAAAATCAATGGAACAGGAAAATTTCCTGAAGTGATATTCCTTTTTCTCAATTATTTCTGAATTAAACTTCCCCAGCAAAACAGGATCGACAATAGATTTTCCATTAAACTTTCACTTTTTGCATAAAAATATGCAGCTTATTCATCTATGTCACATTTTTAAAAAGTACATCTCACGGCACAAACAGAGATCAAATAATTTACAGCGCCTAAAGAAAAGCAAATGGATGAATTTTCACCCTGACCTAGCCGACCAATTATTTTTTACCAGGGACGCGGACATAATTGTAAGGGAATGAAAAGTACAGAAGGAACAAGAGAGCAAAAGGAACGAGAGAAATACAGAGTGTCGAAGCTCATCGAGCTTAGAGAAGCTCCAGTTACAGCCATTCCGGAACGGAGAACTGTGTAGTTGCGTACAAAGTTGCGCGTACAGATAGAACAGGCTCGTTCGAAGGGGGAAAAGTACATGGCCTCCTAATAAAAGTACCAGACGAGTCTCTCCACGTACCTTCCACCTTTTTTCCCTTTTTTTCCCGACACCTCCCTTCGTACAGACTGCAAACTGCGCCTCTCTGTCTCCCTTTCTCCTCTTTCGTCGCTGCCGCGCCGTTTCAACCCCCTTTCGAACCCCAGATCCAACCAGCTATCGCATTAACAAGCATATTTTACATTTCATCGCGGCCACTTAACACTCCGGCCAACGCTACTTTGCTACGAATTGGCTGCGTGACACGCATATAGTTATCGCTGCGATAACATGGAGTGTTAGATATCGCTTAATTATTTACAAGGTTTCGAGGGGGTGAACTACCACCACGCTTTAAACAATCAAATATTCTTTTATTTTATTTTCTTGAAGCTTGGGGGTTGAGTGATGTTTTATTATCGATTCGTATATTCCACTTCAATTTTTTAATTATACTTTATATTTTATTTTACACTGTACTTCATATTTCACTTTGTGTAATTTTAACCATTTTTATATAATGGATTAAACATGTATCAATCGTAGCAGGAGAGTAGTAATTTCTTTTAAAAAATGTATCATCTTTCAATAATTTTCATATTTTTATAAATAATAAAAATTTTTATAAATAATAAATTTCATATTTTTAATTTCACAGTTATTGAAATTATGAACTTGCTTACATGGAAATTGATTCAATACATTCCTTTATCCCAGCAGATATTGTCATGTTTGTAACGTAAAACATTTTAATCGCCTTTAGTGGTCGGTAGGTTTAGTGCTAAATCTGTTAAATGACTTATCGATGCCAAACTTCCACCCTTTTGTATTTGCTAAATTCATATAAAACGTGATGAAGGTAATATAATAGTAACCACGCGTAGATATAACAGTAATAACACGTAAAACGCAAAGGGATGAATATTTCAGAGCACGTTAAGCGGAGTTCGTCGCGGTCCGATAACCTAACGAATTAATAAATTTATAGTTGACTTCTACCTTTGCGAACCGACTTATGAAAATGTGCATTTCCATGAATATCCACGGTCTGGTTAGAAACGCGTAGAATCCGTTGTCTAGCGATCGCAGGGATTAGTATTCTTGGTACGCGGAGCGTGGCTTTCGGAATAATCATGGAAAATTATGAAAACCGCGGGTATACGCTCCGACCCGTTGAAAAATTGATATTTTATCAGACATTTTAGAATTTCGAGTGTGTACTATCACCGGATTATTCGAGCGGAATCTCGATTGTATAAACAACTCGGCCAACCGATTGCACACACTGCTCGAACGGTTAAATCTAGTTGGATAATCGTCCGACGATAATGAATATTTATTGCAAAATATGCATACGTGACGCGCTGACAACGTTTCCATTACTTTAATCGGCTTCTATTCTGATTTTACACTATCACTTCCCGCGATTGTTCCGCGAGATACATATATATATATTTATATCCGTTGCGGAAACTGTGCCAACATCGAGACAGCGGGACATTCATTTTCCTCTCTTATCAGCGATAAGACCGCAAATTCTCGGTGCACCGTGGAAACGAGGTAACAAAAGATTTTCGAACAATGGAACCGTACATTCGTTACGAACCGTTACGGGATATGCACTGTTTATGCAACTTGTTCATTAATATATAATAGGTGAATCACAATGATCCTTTAAATGACGAAGCTTTCCACAATCTACAGAAAGTTATAGAAACGTTTGTTTCGCGAATAATGTTAAGTTTCATCGACCCGTATATTTTACTGTACTTCATATAATTGATAATAATTTAAATAACACATCACTCGATAAGTCCTAACCTTCAAACAGTACGTGTCACAATTTCATGGCATTCTGACCGTTAGTTTAGAGGTTACAGTCGTTTTAGTGACCGATGATGCTGAACGCTCTGGTCGCTCAAAATCGACAGTTGTTCCGGAAAACATAGAAAATGTCCACAAAATAGTTTTAAAAGACCGTAAAATGAAGTTGCGTGAGATAGCTGACACCTTGAAGATGTCAGAAGGCAGTGTCCTTACAATTTTACATGAAGATTTGGGCATGCATAAGTTGCTTTCGAAGTGGGTGCCGCGTTTGCTCACACTGGACCAGAAACAACAACGGGTCGACGATTCAGAGCGCCATTAAAACAATGGTGAAAGTGGACGAACTATGCTTTGAATTGCTTCCCCATCCACCGTACTCTCCAGATTTGGCTCTCAGCGACTACTGGCTTTTTGCAGACATGAAAAAGATGCTCCAGGAAAAGAAATTTGGCTCAAATGAAGGAGTGATTGCCGAAACTGTGGCTTATTTTGGGAGTAAACACAAATCGTTTTACATAAAGGGCATCGAAAGGTTAGAGGAGCTTTGGAATGAATGCATCACTCTTGAGGAAGAGTATGTTGATGAATAAAGTGGAATTTCTAAAAAAAATTTGTATTTCTTAGTTAGACCGCAGACTTTATGAGTGATGACACAATAATGTAAATGTAGAAGCGGCGGGCACAATATTTATGGAAACTATAAACAGAGTACGATTCTCTGAACGAAACAAGTTCTCAAAGGAGTCGAAACCCCCAGAAGGGTTTAAAATGCTTACAAATATAAAAAAAAGCAAGTTCGAAACTGTACACAACGATGCACGCCATCAAATTTCATATCTCGTCGACGAGGGTTCGCATAAAAGAAAACCGGGCTGAAAGAAAACGTTAGCTCGTCAAAGCCCGAGAGGAGAACTTGTTACACAGTTTATCAAGTCGGATGTAAAAATTTGAGTAGCTACAGCGAAACGAACTGCGTTTATTTAATCAAACACGGTGCATCAAACGACGCGCGCGCCGCGGCGTCCGGGTGGTAAAGCTCTCGATGTAAATTCGTGGGGGGGGGGGGGGGGAAATTACACCGCTGATGAAAAAGTACGGTCGTTCCAGAGATTGTCTTTAATCTCGCTTCCGTTTCTCACCGAACGGCTCCGTATCCACTGTGAAAATGGAATTGCGTGGAATTTCGGGGCTGTTACACGGCCGTTCAATCTCTCGCCGTGATAAAAATATATATATATATATACACCTTCGTCCCGAGGACAGGAATATTGGGGAAAATGGTGGCCGAGACTTCCCGAAGATTTATAATCGTGTAGCTCGCGGTGTCACCAGTCGATCTGCTGACTTGTTTAAACCAGGATTTAAAGCAATTCAGGAAGAAAATTCAATAGACATTGCGAAAGATTTCTTCGTACTTTTGACCGATTTTTGCTCAACAATCGTGTTTTATACAGAATCAGTATTTAAAAATAATATGACTTTCCACCAGGGTAATAGTTAAATTAAGCATTTGCATATTATTTACTATCCATGTGAACATGATGGTAAAAAAAAATTATAAAAAGGTGCGTACTGAAAATAAAAACTTGTTCGAGCAAACTGTTTAATTTCGATGATGTTCGAAGTTCTTCCGGTCAGCTTTCGAAATTTCTTGCAGGAAACCGAATTGACTCGAGACTACAAAACTTGTTGCAATATATTCGTACATGATTCGGTATAATACATGAATTTTGTTAGCATGCTATATTCAACGATGCTTGGTGTGGATAGGTTTGAGCCTCGAGAGATTTCACGGGATGCTTTCGTTTCCAAATTTGTTTTTTCGTGTGAGAAGAAAAGGCGGCTCATCGGAGGTGCAATTTCCTCGATATCATTGGGACGAGAGAACGATGAAATTACCGGCAAAAATCGCGTTCAATCAGCGACGGTCGTTCGGTATCTCTCGAGGCCGCGTGTTTTGCGCGACGGGGGCGGTAAACATAAAAGCGGCCGTTTCTCGGGACGAGCCGAGAAGAAAACGGCGTCCGCGTAAATTACGGAAGATATTTCTCGGTTTATCTTGGCCACGTCGGCTCCGAATCAATTACCAGGAGGTCGTGGAGAGAAGCCGATCGTGGTTGCTGCTCGATTTTCACGATCGATCGCCGGGAGCCGGTCCCGCGGCCGTAACTCTTCGGGCGTCGACGCGATAGCGTCGTATAATGTTTCTGCCTAACGACCGCGTATAATACTGATAAAAGAAGGTAAAAACGACGGACGCTGCCGGTTCTTCCGCGCCGGGCTATACTGGTGGCTCGTTAATCTCGAAACGGTGGTCCGAGTCGACAAATTTAGTCACGTTTCGTCGAGAAGTTAATGCTTCAAACCGGCATCCGATCAATCATCGTGATTTCTAGAAATGAAGAAACCATTGGCCATTTTAAGAAGACCCTAATACAGCGGTTCCTTAAAATATATGAATTGTTCGCTCCGGGACAAAAAGATCATCATCCATTTTTCCTTTTCTTTATTTTTCCAAAATATTTTAATATGTCAACATATTCTGACATGCCTATACGTACAATGTACTGAATATCATCCACCATAATTACTTCAATGGAATCTTCGAAATGAAGACGTAAATATTGGCGCACACAAGCGGGACAAAATCAAATTCACATCTGCAGTTGTGCAGAAGTTACTGAAGAGCAAACATTCATTGCAAAACGTAATTGGTACAGTGGGACTAGCTTCTTTCGTGCTTATTTAATAAAACAACATGCTAAAGTGTTAAGAATGGGTCGTGGAATAAAGCTAAGTGTATGTGAAGTACATACGATATTGAACTTAAAGGAAGAACAAGATTGAATTACGCAAATATCAAAAATTGCAAATGGATGCCGAAAAGTTATTATGAGCTTGTTAAATATATTGAGCATTGATTTTCATCGATTAATTCTGTTATATTTCATGTTTTTAAAGTGTAAAGTGTGCTATCATTTTGTACCTTTATATTTCGTTAATAATTCTACTTCATTCAATAAAAATAGATTATTTGGTGAAGCTTCGTTTCATTTCATTCCTATATGTTACGAAAGACACACTAGAAATATGTGGATAAAAACAGTTGAATTTCTAATGTTTAATAAACAGAAATATTACATTAATTTCAAATCTTTTAGTCCCGGAGTGTAAACTTCATAAATTTATGAACGGGTATTTCGAGGGTGCGTAACAATTGAAAAGAAAATATTTTTAGAAGGCCCGTTGCAGTGTGTATTCCAGAAAATACCCATAAAAGTACCATTCTGTCCCAACGGAGCGAACCATCCACCACCGAACATCGTAATTAAACGATGTACAGCATGAACGTGAACGAGTAACCATATGCGACGGTTCGGAAGCAGTTGGAAACTCGATGAAGACGTGGCAGAGTTGCCTCGAAACAAGTTCTACGGATTCGAAGGAAACTGGGACCGGCTTCCGGGTCGAAAACCAATCAGATTTACGCGTCTCCCGGGGCGCGAATTTTCTTCTCTTTCCTCGTATCGGGGTGATTCGTCAGGAACGGCCGGAAGGGAGCGCAGGAAGAGGAGGACGAGAGATAGAGACAGGAAGAAAAAGAGAGAGAGAGAGAGAGAGCGAAGAGCTTGGTTTACATCTTCGTTCGCGGAAACAACGACGAGGCGATCCGGTTTGAGATGTGTCGGATGAGGAACGATTTTTCTCGCGTCCGCAAGATAGCCGCCCCTCCCCCGCGCCCCAAGCGAAAGAAACCGTCGACAAGAAGGA
This sequence comes from Lasioglossum oenotherae, assembly GCA_028455765.1. Lineage (NCBI taxonomy): Eukaryota > Metazoa > Arthropoda > Insecta > Hymenoptera > Halictidae > Lasioglossum > Lasioglossum oenotherae. The sequence goes on along the minus strand of CM052294.1, from coordinate 2,314,300 downwards.
AGACCCATTTCCCTCGTATCCTCGAATTGCCTCTGTTCTATCCGCCCTTTTTCTTTCGTTTTGCGGTTCCTGCTGACGCGGAGCTCTTCTTTTTCCCGGAAAAAAAACAGGAGCAACGAATTCCAGGTGGAGGTTTCTCGTTGCTATTCAGCACGACCCCGGAAAAGAGAACGGGCGGTAGCGGTTTCGTTCGTCCTGTTATATTGGTTTCGCTCGGAAAGAGGACACCTCTCTCAATTCCAGCTCGTTCTAGCTGGTTTCGGCCAAGACCGAAGCGGACCGGTCGTTCCGAGGACACCCGGTATATGCGGTCGGTTTGATATTTCGTGTCGATGCAGAGCCGTATCTCTTCTCGCCTTGCTCTCTCCATCTCCGGACACGATGCTCCTTTTTCCGTTCTTTTCCCCCGGTGAACTTCGTTTCTCTTTAACGGCGGCCACTGCATCACCGCAGATCGGGCAACGTACCCTCCCTACATCCGCCGCGCCGGTACGAAATCACCGTGCCAAAGAATTTTGGCCGGACTACTACGGACCTGTGCGGCTTGTGTCTTCATCAGACGAATATCAGCGGACCTCTCTCTCTCTCTCTCTCTCTCTCTCTCTCTCTCTCTCTCTCTCTCTCTCTCTCTCTCTCTCTCTCTCTCTCTCTCTCTCTCTACCCATCTTTTCATCTCGTAATTCGTAGCAACGTTCGATCCCTCGACTTATCATTTCTTCCATAATTCATTAAGCTGGGAGACCGTTCGAGAGCTAAACTTCAGCTGCTCTCGATAGTATTTCTGGCGAGTGGGCACTCGGCGCTCGCAAGTCAATCTCAGCACGCTCAAGTCACCCTGAAGTCACGCTCAGCACTCTCAAGTCGCTTTTAACCTTCCGTTACACGCGGCTTCTGCCCGACAAGCATAGTCGCTCTGTATCTCTCAGATACACATATGTTTAATCAGAAAAACAAAACAAATTTATGTGTTTAGAGTGTCGAATCATATTTCTACACTGTAAATTTAAATAAATAAGTCAATTGGGCATTATTTTTCGAGCGAGCTCGATTCCCACCACAAGTTACCTACCACTTTAGACGCATTCGATGCAAACCGTGTAACTGTGAGATACGCGCGAGTAACGGAAGGTTAAGTCATTCTGTCAGCACTCTTAGCATCCCAGTGCTCTCAAGTCACTCTGAAATCACTCTCAGCTGGCTCAAGTTATTCCTAAGTCACTCGCAGCACCGTCCGTTACTAGAGGCTTGCGGGACTGGGACGGGATTTCCCAAAATGTTTTAATATTATTCTTTAGTCTTTATCTATCCTACAAGAGTCTTCTATATAATTTCGTTTTTACGATATTTCAGAAAATGAAATTACAAAGAAGACTCTTGTAGCATAGATAAACACTAGAAGACAATATTAAAAGATTCCGTACAGTATCAGAGATTCCGAAAAACCTCACGGGAAACCCGAACATTTTCGGGAATACCCGAACATTTTCGGAAATCCCTTCCCGGTCCCGCACACCTCTATCCGTTACACAAAAAATTACGATGTTAACTATATCGTGTTTGGTGTCACTTTAATTAGGAAAACAAGAAGAATACGATGGTCATGGTTTGATAAAGAAATAGAAAAAAATAGAAAAGTTCCGATCATTAGTGTGAGTCCCGCCAATACAGACTGACAGTCACAGTGAATACTTCGAAACATAGTGTCGTAAAAAGTTGAATATCAGTGAAAAAGGCACCGAAACTATTCGCACACATAATGAACATTGTCCTCGAATCTTTAAGGAACGCTGCGAGCTTTCATTCCAAGCCAATCAAGTCCCGAGGGTGGGATGCCACGTAAAGACAGAAGGGTGGCAAGAGATAGAGGAAGTCCGGCGAGCAACGGAAATATGTAGGCGGCGCGTTTTTGATTCCCGTTGCGGCTAGGCAGGGAAGCAAAGCCGGTCGCGTATTTGCGAAACGCGCGGGCGGCATACGAATGCGGTGCGGTCCGCTCGTCGCGGCGCGGGCCGCGTCGTGTCGACTCGGCCCAGGTCGGGCCGAACCGAGACACGCAACCGCCGCGGTTTATCCACAGTCAATAAAGGCTGGCTGTCAGCATGAATACCAAAATCGTGGATCCGAGGCTATCCAGGCTGGTTGGGAGCCGCGTGTAAGCGGGGTGCGGGGCGGTGGCGGCGTGTGGGTGGCGGTCCCAGCCCGCCGCAAGATTTACCGAGGCCCGTACATCATACGCACGTGCGTGTTTCACTGTTATCGTAAATACATTCCCGGAGATATAGAGCGGCAACGGTGTCGTCTCGTCCGCGCGGCAGAGCACCGCGGATATGCGAGCACGTACGCTCACTGGATTTTCCGGATCCGAGCCGCGTGTCCCGCTCCAACGTGTTCTGATATCGAATTCCACGCGCCAGCCGACAACCGGAGGGGCAGATCCTACGGCAGAGGTGATCCTTTTTGCGGTTTCCGGACGCGGATTACGGCCTCGTTTCGATCGTCATCTTACGCCGCACAGTGGGGAAAAATGACCTAACTCGATTCAAAAAGAAATAACTTTCGATAGAAATGAGGTAGAGCGATGAATTTTTTTTTTTTTATTAAAGCTGAAACTTTACAGAATATGGGAAAAATAGGGAGATTACGGTACGAACGGTTTTTAACCTTGAGAAAATTCGTTAAACTTTCACAATTTCAAGAAAATGTGGTTTCTCCGTTACCACGGGCGGAAAAAAATGTTTTGAATTTTTTCCATATATCATTTCCCGTAGATTTTTTCACGCTGATATAATCCGCCTCAATTAGTATCGATTTACAGATAATGGGCTAAAATTTTATTATTCCAGGCTTTATACGAATCTAATTTAATGTGTAAATGAGTTGTTCAATCAATTCTATAATAAAAATAAAAGTCGAAGGAAGAAATGAAACGGAGAAATCATTGTTCGACCCTAAATCAACCATAATGCAGGCGGAGGGTTAAGATTACAGTTTGGAAACTCAGTCAGTGAAATAACAAACTTAGCAAAGACGTAATTTTTCCGTGGAGCAGCGGGTAACTTTCGCTGGGTTGGCAACGAAGAGTGCAGAATTTCTCTGGAAACTGGATGGATTACAGCAATCATCCGGCGGTCAAGAGAGCTCGAGCACTATGAGAAGGAACTTCGTTTCTGAGGATAAGTTCGAGTTAGCTTTGTACACGGGGGCCGCGCACTCCGTCGAAGCCACGCCAGGAAATTATTTCCCAGCAGGCCAATATTATCTTTCACGTTTATGCGCAGATAACGCTGTGCATGGACCCTTAAGTGAAGCAAAGCGGGGCATTCACTTTCTCAAAGTTCTCCAGTTTCCAATAAAGATACTAGCCGGATGGTCTCAAAGCTGAAGATAGGATTCAGAGTATCTGATGCGAAGCGCGAAACACGTTGCGGGGCACACAGCTCTTGATAATCCTGTTTTATCTTTGCTCGTGCAACCCACACTCTGGGGATGGGGTGTAGAAGTTAGTTATAGTTACTTTGATGTTTTCGGAATGAAATTTAATAGCCGAACGTGCCCGTTGTTGTGCCAGCACGTGGCGGGTGTATTAAGATCATTCGATACGCAACTTCCAGCTTATGTCTTCCATCCGCATTCGGGGTTTCCGGGTCAGTTTAATATTTCAAATGGATTCTTAACATTTCTCTTGTGCGGACCTCATCAGTTGGATATTCTGAAATTGTCTGTCCTAAGAAGCTACGAATTTTTTTCAATAATCTTCATCAAAAATTTGCTGGATTATATCTCCAAATTCAAGATTTTATTACATTTTATGTACGTAAAATGTAATAAAATCTTGTCTGGTGACTCCCAATCTTTCTGCCAATTCTTCTTGCGTCTCGGTCGGATTTTCGTTGAGCAATTCCCCTAACTGACCGTTATCAAACTTTCTCGGTGCACCCGAACGATCGTCGCCTTCCAAATAAAAATTTCCGGCTTTAAATCTTTGGTACCGCTTTTTGCATGTTCTGTAAGATACAGCGTTCTCTTCCAGTGGCGCACAAACCATTTCAGTAACTTAAACGGCGCTTGAAATTTGTGGCATACGACTGGAAACTCTTAGAGTAAGAAGAGTCATCGCGACTCTTCTTAAAACTAGAAGAACGCTCTTCCAGATGGCACCAAAATCGGGAAGTAATTCGAACTCAGTCAAAAGTTACGATTGTAGAAAAAAAGGGGAAGGAACGTATTTGCACACCTAATATTATTGCTATTGTATTATTTAATTAATGATTAAAATCACACGGAAATTCAAGCAATTTTTCGCAACTTCATTTAATTCTACGAATCGTATAGTAACGAGAAGAACGTAAGTCTCGACTAAATCACTTTCCGAATGATTAAAATTGTCGGATCCTGTTAAGACTTCCGGATTATATTCTCCCACAACACCGTTGATTTATGCAGTAATTAAAAATCCGTTTCCCCGACTTAGTCTCGGGGCTAACAAGTCGATAACAGGATTACGATTCATGTAAAATTGCATAACATTAATCTGGATTCGTTCGGCGAAGAAAGGATTGTCCATCGATGCGGAGCTGCAGAGTTGGGTTCGATCGAGTAAACCCATCGATTCCGACTTTCATTAAGGCTCTGTTCCTCCGGTCGGTCGTATTTCTTCGAGGATTTCTTATTCCGCGAGACACGTATCGGCGACGAATTGCGAACGTTTCGAGAGACCGTTTTCAACGTCCGGGCCGGCCGGGTCGGTCGGAAAAACGGGACGCACGCTCTATATCTCTGGATCCGGCCAGATAAAGAAAACCGTTTCAATTTCCCTAATGCTGCGAACGTCGCGCTTTTACATTACAAACGTCTTTCCTCGGCCCGCCGTCGTCTCTCTCCACTCCGCTTTATTTGTTTCCCGTCCGCTCGTTTTTTCTCTTACCGAGACCGCAGCCCTCCGCCTTCCCGTACCAGCGCGCGGCTTCCGGTATCCGTTCCAACGTTTCTCTCCACGATTTTCCTCCTGTGTTCTATCCCTTTCTATTTCTCTTTCTCTTGTCCACCGGCTTCACTGACCACAGCGTCCGATCCGGACACGAAATCTACGTGGCCGCATCGCCCGACGAAAGAACCTTGTTTGGATAATCCGCACTGGTCCCGAACAATGTCACCGTCGTTCGAATATGGACCCGAAAGAAGCGCCGGTCACCTTCCCGTCAATCCGATTAATTCTCCACCGCAGAATCTGTGTCGCTGCTTCCACCACGATCCCGTCACCGCAGATCAAAGCCGGCTTCCGACTCGTGGATTCAGTTTTACTACGGTTTTTCTGAGATCGTCAGACTTAAGGAAACCGAAATATGAGTAGACCGCGAGTCGATCACTTGAAAATGTAAGCGAAACAGCTAGACTGTGCGTGGGCAGACACGTACAGCAAAGTTAAATCATTTCAACATGTACAGGGTGTCACAAAATTATATGTCGTGGACATCATAGCGGGATTCTGCACCCCCCCATTTAATAATGACGTAAGAAACCCCCCGCAAAATTGACTTTGAACGTGAAAAACAAGGTAAGAGAAACAAGATTTAAGGATCCCTGAATGATCTATATGTACTCTACCCTAAGGATCACAGATACTATTAAGGATTCAGATTTTTTAAATTTTTATACCAAAAAGTTTTCTTTTAAGATTTAAGATTTTTAATCTTAAAAACATTTGTTTTTTTACGCACGAAGACGCCTATTAAGCTTTCAGAAGCGTTCTCGACCGGAAAGATCAAAAAGTGAAAAAGAAAAAGAATCTGCGATGCTCCTACCGAGGTTTCTTCACAAACATGCCAACTTTTGAAAAAACTCAAAGTTTTCATGCTACAGAAGTTTTCTTATTAGCGACAGTTTTAAACCTACTGAGAGTCTGCTAACAAGCACACTTTGTAACTAGACTTTCTCAAGTATTGGGCTGGCCGAAAATTCTTCTCGCTCTTTTAAAGGAAGTACCAAGTTTTATTTAATCAAATTCAATTTCATTAAAGTTCATGCTTGCGAACTTTAGCAACCTTTTGCCATATATCAGCGTGCATATTACAGACACAATTACACGCAATATTTAGTATTAAATTACATTGAAATAATATTCACTCCACTATCAATGTATCAACGCCAGAATTTCAATTTATCGGACGCTTCGAACCGGTTTAAGGTAATATGTAAAATAGTCCGATGTAGAAATAAAGAGGTACCTTTTTACGTTGTTTTTATCTATTAAAACCGTTCGGTTGGAACTGTATTAAATAGAAGGGCTGGAGTGGGATACACAGATCATTCAAACTTGATTGATTGAGATTTTACTCCCTTTCAAGGGTCTCTCGTTCCAGCATTAATAAAGGCTCACAGTATTCGCCGGTAACGTTACTGCCTCGGTCTGGTAGCATTCAAAGGGAGCGATCACGCGTCCGGATGAAATTGATAAATTTCCGGCGTGGTCATAATGAACGGTCCCGCTTTCGACTAGTTAACCGGCAATAAAGCCCGAAACTTTTCCCCCGCGTTAATGAAGTGCATGCGTGTAAATTGCCCGGGCCGTTATTACGACTTATAAAACGTGGACGGTCGCGTCGGTAATTAAAACGCTTAATCAAAGCCGCTTTATGGCCGCACCGCGTTCTTCGAAAAATGTTATTCAGCCGCACGGGTTTCGTTTACCGTGTCCCGAGCTTTATTTCCGGCGACACTGCGTTTTCGAAAAGAGATTTCCCATCGAAATTACTGCTTTTTCGGACCGCGCGAAACAATTACTTCTCCAACACAAAAAAAACTAGACTGCCTATGTCTTTTTCAAATAATTTTAATGAGTCGAAAGAAATACAATATCCTCAAGTTTTTTTAAAATGTTTTCACTGTTTTGCATTCAACGTATATGTCCATGAATAACATTCGAACGGTTTACAATGGAAATATACGAGTTCCATTGTTAACCAAACCACACAAGTTGCAACACGTTAAATATTATCTGAACAAACGTTCCTGAAAATATTGAGACAATGAAATACAGTGACATTCAATATTTAAGTTTCGTATCATGTTTGTTACATGAGACCATAAAACAGGGAAACGAGATTGTACAAATTAAAAAAATGTTTTGGCAACTCGAGTTTTATTTAAACGAACGTTGTTAAAAATGTTCAGACAATGAGGATGCGTGTTTGAATTTCATTCCAATTTCCATGCATTTTTCAGTGTTTCAAATTCATATTTTGTTTGGAATTGCACAGGCACTGCAAATAAAGTACACGAACTGGAAGGAAATTTTAACAAGCTAATTTTTCTATTTATGAAAAAGGAAATTGTAGAATGTACAGTGCCGAAAAACGTTTCTAGCTACACGAAAATGATTGCGTACACGCGTACGAAGATAATTAATGCGGTCCTTGCGCCTCTTGCGAGACGATTGGACAATTCCGAACGAAACGAGGAAGTTGAAAGCAAGATTCGAGGAATCTTCTCCAATGGGAAGATGGCAGGGTCTAAGCCCAAGTAACGAAGTGAACGCGCAGACATATCACAGTGGTTAGGGCCAAATCCATTTCTCCTATTACGACACACGCCATTACGCTTTTGACGTATTAAACGTTCCATTTAACCGGCATCTAAGCTCCCGTGAAGCTTATGCAACATGTTTGCAATTGAATCCCCGGGGATATTACGTAAATACAGTCGGCCGAAGGTGAAGATTTCTAGCCAGACCATTCGAGACCACGATTTAGTTCGATCTCTGGCAATTACCTTCCGGAAACCGCTCTACGGAGAACCGAATCTACTTCCCGAGACCTCTTGTTCTGCGTTAAGTGATATTCCAACGTTCTGCACGGTTGGAATAAAACCGTAGAGGTTCGGAGATGAATGCCAGTCAAAATTGAAAATCTTTATCGTCCCGTCGAAATCAAACCGAGCCTTCGCCGGCATAATTTATTTTTTTTTTGACACTGTTCCACCAAACGGATATTTCTGAGATTTTTTTACAAAATAGGTTAGAGTCATAGCAATATTTTAGAATTTTTTGCTAGGTGTCTCAACCCAGGGGAAGATAGTGAAAAAAATTCCCAAAAAATTAATTAATTATTTTCAACTATAAATAATTAGCAAAAAATTCTGAAAAAAATCTGAAATATAGAGTGTATCTATATCTTTCGTTTTCCGTTTATCCCATGTCGATATCTTTTCTCGTTTTAGAGAAAATTGCTTTTAAGTGCGGGGGAATTTAACTCAATATCACCCCTATCGGTGGGGGTGGACATTTGAAATTTTACACAACGTTTTCTTAGACATAAAACGATGTTTTAAGACAGGAATCAGGAAAATCGGAGCGGGGCCGCTGGCCCATGCTGGGGAAAAATTCTAGCATCTACAGGGTGGTCCGTTTAAGTAAGGTTTTCGAAGATCAAGTGCATGTTATTATACATGTCTGAATGTATTTTTCAAAAAACATCAATGACCTCGATAACTCCGAAAAAAAGACCTTCGGAAGAAAATATTCTTGCCAGATATTTGGTCCATTGACACCATGCACAATACGTAACAAATATTTTTTGCATCGCAATAACGTTAAGAGATATTTAGGTGGCCTTATTTAAACGAACCACCCCTGTATTATACTCAAAAGACTCCATTTTATTCAACGAATTTCTCAAAAAATAAGTGCAACCGATTTTCGCATCAAATATGAAACTTTAACGAAATCGAATTTCGAGGAAATTCCAACATCTGCAAATCTTCCATACTTCAACTCTGCCAGCTTTAAAAAATAAGTGTCAAATACCCCTAGACTGCGGATCTTTATGCAAAATAAAAAATGTTTGCATTGATTGCAAGACACAGATGCCAATTAGAAATTTCTTTCTTCCTTTAATCGTCGTTATTAAGCTGAAATTAATACACAGATGTCCTTAGAACTTCTTAATTCGTTCACTGCTTCAAATTGCACGTGCCCATTTTTGTCATGAATGCACAAAATCCGCTGTCTGATGATAGGTATTTTTTAAAGCTCGATGAGTTGCAGTATAGAGGATTAGGTAGATGCTCGCCCGATCGACCCCTAAAAAGTAGATTCCTTAAAAGTTTTGTATAATATTTCGCGAGGAAAGTCCGGGACGGGAACTTTTAAAAATTTCGTCCTTTCACCCGAAGTTCGTCTCAGTCAACGTCCAAATAGTTTCCTTATTATAACGAACGAATCTCCTTTTACGCGAAGAAAAGACGATACTTCGAGAGGGATTTCGCCCCGATATAGCTGATCCAAGGATTATCCGACGGGCTGCACGCTTTCCTCGAGAAAGCTTCAAGACTTTCTTGCATTAACTCGTCTCGGTGGCGCAAACCATTCCCGGCTGGTCGTTAGGGATCCGTTAGTACTTGGCCGCCTGAAAAGCAGCCCTTGTTACTGTTTAGTCTCAACTTCTTCCACTTGGCTATCCACGGATAGTTTAATTAAAAACCGTGGAACTCGACGTATTCTCATGAAATTACCTCTCACTTACCGTAAAATATTTCCGGCGAGACTGCTTATGACGCGGACCCCGCAATCACTTCTCATTCTTGGATAATTATTTTGTCGTGAAGCTTTGGAAATTCTGCTTTCCCTCAAATTCGTTTTTATAGTACAAACAATCCAGAGATCAACAAACGCGTGTTACTCTTTACAAATCTTATTTAAAAAATCACTGTCTCTCTCGATCGAAGAATTTCTACTAATTCCAGTAGAATAACACGACACTGGTCAGACAAGTGGAATAGGAGGATGTTACAGTGGTGGACAAAAGTTTAAGGACGCTCTACAAAAAACGATAACCATTTTATAAGAGTGAATATGCTCACAGAGCGCACAGTTTCGATCAGAGAAAAGACAAAGCAAATTTGCAAAATTTAACCTCTACGTTTCAATCCGGGTTTGGATCATTCTCAAGAGTATGCGTCTGAAAATATATATTGAATTAATATCTTTGTTATTTAACACGGAAAAGAACACTGTTAATAAAAGAACCCTTAAGACGCCTACTTGCTATGTATAAAGAATTTTAGAACTTTGATAACCATTTTAATATTGTACTATACGATTTGAACTTTTTTGGGAAGCTGGAGCAATTAGTTTACTACAAGATGTGAAACGAAATATTTTCAAAAATTGCAATTGCTCGGAATTGTTGAAAAAAATAGTAAACGTTGCATTTTCAACTTTTTCATCTGGGCCTATATTGAAAAGTTAAAAAATACGTTTTGTCGATAAAAAAATTGAAAATGCAACTTCTTGTATTTTTCCTACAATTCCGAGCAATTGCCATTTTTGAATAAATTTCGGTTCACGTCCTGTAGTAAATCCAGTAAACTAATTGCTCTAGCTTCCCAAAAAAGCTCAAATCGTATAGTACAATATTAAAATAGTTATCGTATTTTTTAGGGCGTCCTCAAACTTGTGTCCACAATTGTAGTTAAACAAGTAGAACAGAAAAGTTTCCGATCAAGTATGTAGAACAGAACAATGATTGGTCCGACGAATAGAGCATGATGATTCATTACGCAAGTGAAATGGGATGGTCATTGATCAGACAAGCGGAATTGGTTGATTAATGACGAAACACGTAGAATAGAATCATTTCTCAGACCATTGGCATGAGACTGTTCCCGTTTAGGGAACATACAGTACGATCGTTGATCAAGCAAGTAGAATTAAACTGTCATTGGTCAGGCAAGTGAGAAAGGACGAGCCTTCGAGAGGTAATTGAAGCAGGCGTGTCTTCGATCAAACACGTAGAACGGGGAACAGTCATTGTTCGGATATGTAGAACAGGATGGTTATGAATCAGGCAAGTGAAATGGGTCGATTATTGATCAGGAAAGTAGGACGAACTAGTTATTAATGAGGGAAGTTGAATTAAATGATTACTTAAGCAAGGGGAGAGAGTGCTGTTCGTGGTTACACAAATAGCCATTGATCCAGCAAGTAGAATTGGTCGACCATTAGGCAAACAATTGAAATAAAACGGTTATTCAAGAGCAAGTGAAGTAAGACAGTCGTTAGTCGGACAAGTGAAGCAGAACTGTCTCTGATCAGACGACGCGAACATGCGAGTCTTTAATCAAATAAGTAGAATGCGTCAGTCATTTCCCCTCCAACTAGAGCAAGATGGTTATTAATCAGAAAAGTAGAGTAGGATAGTTATCGGTCAGACAAGCGGAATGACGTGATTAATGACGAGACAAATAGCCCGGGATCAGTCGTCAGGCAATGATCGGTAGCGAATGTGGTTATTGGTCAAACAAGTGGAACGAGCATGTTCCTGATCAGAAAGTGATCGTTCCAGATTTAATCATTCAATCATTTCCATCCATTGACGTTCCGCGAGGAGTGAAAAACTTTTCTCGAGACTATTTATAATCATGATATAATTTTTAAAATTATCCAACTATACCCCACAGTCATTAACACGTTCGCTGGCAGCATTTGTTCCGTGCCTTACCTTCCTTGTTCGAAAGTTTTATTAAATTTAAAATTATTAGAACAGTTTAGCGGAATCTCAGATTCTCTGAAAATTATGCATTCCACACTATGGCTTTAAACAACGAAGTGAAATTAATTTTATTGTTTCTAAGTGAACTGTCAAATTATGGATGTGACATATTTTATTCAAAAATCATGTTTGAGCGTCGCATTTCCCGAAGACCTAGATACATTTCAAGAATAGTACCGCAGAGGAATGGTTCGTAAATCAATGTTTATTGCGCGTGGTTCACCCGCGTTCCTAATACAAACGTTTCAGATCAAACGTTCCTCTCCATTTACCGGTGCGCAGAGCTCTCCAATATACAAATACTCGGTTCCGAAGCTAATCGGGTCCCGCCGTAAAAAGGAGAGAGGAGAACGGAGTCTCCCCATTGGTCGGAGATAACGACGCCAATTCGCTTGCCGGGAAACGTCGCGGCCTTAAAAGCATCAGGGGACTCTCAGCCCGGGATACTACCGAGAATATTATAATATAATGAACACCGGGGGACTCGTGGCCCGACCGCGTCGATATTGACTTTTCTAATTAGACTTGGCCGAGCACTGGAACAAACTGCCTCGATCCTTAACCCGCGTCCTTTCCCATCGCTAAGTAGCGGAGCCTCGAACGAGCGGCGTTCCCGAGGGAACTCGAACCGATAGGAGCCCCCACGGTCTTCGTATACATTCTACGAGTGGCTCGGTATTTCGATATTAGAATTCGGGAGAAGGAATTCTCCTATAATATCAACTAACTTCGCCGGAACGACAAGCATCCCCCGAGTTACAAGATCGGGTCGACTGCGGGCTGCAACCTGTTAACGATTTCCCGGATTTTACCTTGCTAATTGGACCCGCCGTGCAACCTTTCGCACGCCGAATACCGATCCAATCAAGCCTCGAATTTCTTCTGTATTAGCTTGGCACGATCAGTTTTTAAACAGAAGTCTGATTGCAACGAATTCTTCGGTACATTACGAATAGACTGCGGATTTTATGCATTTATGGTAAAAATGAATAGGTCGAATACAAGATATTTTGTATTCTAAAGATATTTTGATATAATTTCCGACTTTCCAACACGATTCATAAAGAATACACATTTTCTTTTAACTTGAGTTTCGCACTTGGACAATTTTTATTTTGCATAAAGATCCACAGTCTAATTACGAGATATACTTCAAAATTGTAAGTGTACACTCAGCAATATTATTAGTCGCCTGTGGTTCTAATAAACACTGTCCAACACCAAATTTGTTCCACAATTACTGTTGGGTGGTTCTTATAAAGCTTTTTGCACTGATACCGAATCTACCTTTAATCTTTCTCCTAGACGCACAGTTTTTGAGAAACATGACTTTGAAAAAAAAAACATATTTTTCAACTTTAAACAAATATTGTGATGTTATTATAAAAGATATTGAATTGTTCTTCACAGCAAAATGTTCTGTAGACTTTCCCGAGTACAGTGATATCCAATATTAATACATTATGATTGTCCAAACATGTTTAAAAGTTTCAATCATAATGTATTAATATTGGATATCACTGTACTTAATACATTATGATTGATTAAACATATTTAAAAGTTTAAATCGTGTTTAAATCATAATGCATTAATATTGTATATCACTCTACTCGGGAAAGTCTACAGAATCTTTTGCTGTGAAAAACAATTCAATATCGTTTATAATAACATCACAATATTTGCTTAAAGTTGAAAAATATATTCTTTTCACCACATTTTTGTTAGCTCGCTTTCTTGTTTGTTTCTTTGTTTGTCTGTTCGGTGGCAAATTCAATGTCATGTTTCTCAAAAACTGTGAGTCTAGGAGAAAAGTTAAGGTCAGACTCGGGATCAGCGCAAAAAACTTTATAAGAACCACCCGACAATAATTAGGAAATAGAAAAAGAGTTGAACTTTGTTGGACTCAAGCTTTTAACCACCTCCATAAAAAATATTTTATTTTCAGTACAATAGTTCGCTGAAACAAGTTTGCAGAAAAGCTTGCTTGGCAAACCGATGAATTCGATCTAAAAAATGTTTTATTTTCAGTACAATAGTTTGCTGAAACAAGTTTGCAGAAAAGCTTGCTTGGCAAATCGATGAATTCGATCTGAAGAAGGGGTGGATTCAGAGCGCAAAAACACGCATAAAGATCCGCAGTGTACTTATCGCGAGTATAAACGAAATTTATGAGTGTTGTGACGTTTCGCAACGCTGGCAGCGGAATGTATCGTAAACGAGGAAGCTCGAATCGTTAACGAGGGGGGGGGGGAATCTTTCGTATCGGTAGGACGTGCCGTAAGTCACCGGGGTTTTATCGTTGTCCTTTTACGATGGATCGAGCGGCGTTTATCGATCGGTCGCCGGTCACATGACATTGCGGTAGGTCGAGCGGAATCAATCATTGGTCGACTTTCGAATCGGACCACGGGCACGGTCTCGAAATATGGTATTCGCGGCGGGATGCTTGGACGTCTGCTCGTCAATCCGCTCGGGAACCGACCGGGACATCAGTTTTCGTATCTGTCGCGGCTGTCGCGAGTTTATCACCGACAAAACGTGGCGGCGCTCGTTAACGCCGTGAAATACGGCCGTCCATAACGAAGGGACCTCTTTCGGTGCCGATATCCTCTGCTCCCGTCCCCGAGCCGTTTTTTACGCGTCGCGTCGCGCCGTTTCCCGCGACGTCCCCCGTGTTATGGAGCTCTAAACGAGCGTTATAATGACCATTGGTCGACGTTGATTAAAAAACCTTCAACCGGTTGACGGGGACACTCCGGGGCCGAAGCCCGAATCGTTCAGAGGCCACGTGCTCCGTCGTCGTCGCGAACGCGATCGATAAGCGGACGCGGACGCGTACTTTCGGGCCTCGACGGGCTGCACTTCAATTTTTTCGACGCCGCGCCGCGCCGCGTCAAACCATCATGCCGACGAAAGTAGGTCGACAACCTGTCAAATGATTTTCAAAAATTAACGCGAGAAAGTTTTTCTACCGGATGTCCCGGTATTGATGTTTGGATAAAACTGAGATAGAACGGGTGGAAATGATAAAATATCTAGGTGTAATTATCGATGATAAAATCTACGATATAACGATCATTGTGACTATATGCTAAAGAAAATCGGGAAAAAGAAAATATAAAAAAACTTTTTAAAAACCACGCTTATATTAAATTGCACTTGCCTTTAAGATATTAGAAAATATGTTATACCGCAGTATTTAACAAATAGGCTTAGAATAGTAGGCGATGAAAGTGTAATGCAAACAAGGCAAGCTGGGAATATTGCAGTTGAATTTCGTAAAACGAGAAGTGCCCAAAAAAAGTTTATTTTACGAAGGAATATTAATGTATAATGCACTACCGGAAGAAGTAAAGCGTTGTGAACATTTAGACATATTCAAGAGAATGCTATAAAGGAATTCGTTATAACAAATGTAATGTAAAGTAATGTACTATAAGTGTAAACCAAAGTAGCTTATAAAGCTGATAAATAATTAATCAATCAATCAAACCCTTGGAAGGGGTGGTTCTAATTGAGAAAATGACTCTTAAATATGGAATAAAATTTTTTCCTGATTTTCTCAAGGTACAATTGTCAATTTCCTAATACGAACTTGTGAAAACACTGTGGCGAACTCGATACAATTGATAATTGATCGCATCAATTTTTCTGTAGCAATTTATGCAGTTACCTCCAGCGATGTAGGTGCAACATTCGTTCGTTGTCAGACAGGTACACATATCGACTGTATTGCAAGTGCTGTTAATGATCAAACTGGTTGCACGTTCACGTATATACGAGTCACGAGATATGTGTCTCTATTGGCCAATCAATCAAGGAAATTAATGCGCATAATTCGATGGCTGATTGGTGATTCTCCTGATCACACAGACACGTTCGTCTAAGTAACTAAGACGATAGCGTTTATTTACTAGTGTAACGACTTAGTACGACAGTAATGGTGTTTTAGTATTATTTAAACTGAAATATCTCCTGAACTACCAACTTCTCGACATACATAGGTTAGTACTTTTTTTATAAGGAATGTCCAGCTGTATCGATCGATGTATTAAAAAATACCTCCTTCCATTTAAAAAATGAAGTTGACCTTCATATCTCTGAAAAAAATTACATATAAACAAAAATTTTTACCATTCAACATTGTCCTTCAAACGTTTGACGTATCTTTGAAAACAACAAAAATATTCAAGGTGGTCAAGTTAGCTGGGACACCCTGTATAAATATGTACGTATATACAATACTATACGAGTAGAAGAATGAAATAAAGAATTACATAAAATTTTATAGGTAGAATAAGTCGTGCCTGGTCGGACAAGTTGAATATCACTGCCAAAACAACAGGAAAGTCCAATCAAGAAAGTATAATCGAAGTCCAATATCTCCTAGTCTATAATTAGGCAAGCAGGACAGGTCAACCTCAATCAAGTAGAATAAGACGACCATGGTCCGACACGCACATTTAGCTTGCTTATTGTAGAATGGAAGGGCTTTCTCAGGAGAGATCGAAACGTGTAATTAAGAAATGCTTTATTGACTGCTCTCTGTCGAGTGCGAACGTGAACTGTTCTTCCAAAACGGATTGTTCGAACGAAGGCCTGGTTGTCCGCGGTTTTTATGTGTATATTTCGCCTTAGAGCGCGAATCGTCGTTGATCAGCTGTTGGTTCTGTGACGAAATATGGAGCGACGACGCACAGTGGGACCTTTCGTCCAAATCGGAGACAAAATCAAAGAACTTTCGCTAGAAATGAGGTAGAGCGATGAAATTTTTTTAAATTAAAGCTGAAACTTGGCAGAATATGGGAAAAATAGGGAGATTACGGTACGAACGGTTTCTAACCTTGAGAAAATTCGTTAAACTTTCACAATTTCAAGAAAATTACAGTTTTTTCAATACCACGTGCGGAAGAAATTTTTTTTTAACGAGCTACACATCATTTCCTGTAGATTTCTTCACGCTGATTTCAAATCTGGTCTCAAAATTCGTCTACAACCTCAGGATTTTGCAAGAAATCGAGTTTTGTGAACAGAACCATAGTCTTCCTATTTTCCCCATAGTCTGCCAAGTTTCCAAGCTCTACCTCGTTTCTATCGAAAGTTCTGTGATTTTGTCTCCGATTTGGACGAAAGGTCCCACTGTGCGACGGCGCGTCATAATATTGTTCGAGGAACGATACTTTTTCCTCGCATAACGGACGTACATACATACGCGGATACATAATAACGCAAGGTGTTTCTTTTACATGATAAAAATAAAATCGAATGCTCCACAGTCAGGTGAGTGGAGTGAGTCTGTGGTCAGACGGAGGAAACTTATTTGTAGAACAAATAAAATACAGTGCGAGCGGTTATGCAGATTCGGATGTGAAAACGTTACTAATCAGGCAAACCTACATATTCAGTGATATAAACCGAATAGAACAAACAACTCGGGACAGTAATTGGCTCACGTATTCAATTACAAAAGTGGAACGATGCAAAGTCTCCTGCTCAGACGTATAAATTGCAGCAAGCATCACTTAGAACAATTTCGCATAGCGAGCGTATAAGTGAGGCGAAGGAAATAATGCATGTACGTGATCAGACAGCTTAACTACTGTAACTTCCTGATCGGATGAAACAAACCCTGCTGGTTTCGGAACTGACGAGTGATATACTGTCCCTGGATAATCTAAACAAGCCCCGCGAAGTCGATTTACACGTGAAACTACTTACAAATTTTCCCTGAACATCCTCACACACAAAACATCGACAATTTCATTGCCGTTCCGACGATCGTCATAATTTTTCCGGTTCGATCTCCGTTCCTGGGCATTAATTGGATCGGTTTCGGCATTAATTCCACGGCGGGGTCGTAAAAGTTGCTCGCGTTCTCCCGTGGCCGTGTTTGAATGTTCCGGATTAAACGAACCGGTTCAACGGCGGCGATAGAACGTCAACGTTTGATTTATACGCGGGTAATCTTCTTCCACGGTATTATTAAAAACAGCATGGAACGTTGCACGCGCGTCTACGCTCTCCCGGTGAATAAATTGTAAATACGTTGTAACGCCGTTTGATCGCGGTGCCGATATTTTTCGTCGCTTTGACGCGCGCACCAAATCCCATCAGGGCTTAACCTTTTCGTTACAGCTGTCCCCCGTCCACGTTCCGAATACACGGTACACGCGCGTGCGTCCGTATGATAGAAGACTTGTTTGAGCGGCTCGGCAAAATTAATCTTGTTCAGCGAGACGTTTCAGTCAATTTCACCGGGAGAGAGGAAAACGCGGAAAAGGAACTCGAATGATCTAGCGATCCATCGCGACGCTTTTCAACCGAAGATCAAAAGCGGACTGTTCGCATCAACCTGACGGACAAAGAACCGCGAACTTTCTCGAATTTTATCCCCCATTCGTTGCCGCGCCTCGTAGCTCGCAGATTTCCGCCAGTCGAACTTTGATCTTGACTACCGGGCGGTTACTCGAAGCGCCGTGTTATTGCAAAACGCTGAAAGTGGAGGATAACGAATTTTTGAAGAACTTCCGCGCGGTCCTTTCAACGCGCCGACCGCACAAAAGATGAAACATCTTTTTAAGTGGGAATCGAGTAAAGCGATTTACGCGAGCGAGATGACCCGGTGTGTTGAAGTGAGCGGTGTTATTAGACCGCGAATCTTTGCGCGTGTTTTCGTCGAGCTTTTATACAGATACGAAGTCCCCTTTGGCGAAAGTAAAAGGGAGATACTCTATTCATCGTTGCTAATATACGAGGTTTCTTGCGCTTTTCGAGTATGGCTGCAGTGAATGCGCGTGGAGATCTAGACGTATCTCGACATACCATAAGCTACGTAGATACTACATTTATATTCGTTTGGTATATACCGAGTGTACGAATTAATGTTCTGTAATAAATTTGTTTAGGATCAGGCGGGATAAGAACACTCTTCGATGTGGAACGAGCACACTTTATTTCCCGTCTTGCGAATCGTCGAAACAAAACTTTATACAAAAACTATGTACAGTTCTCCAGCCAAATTGTACGTTTGGCTAGAGCAAATTAAAGAAATAAACGAAGTATTGACGTGTTTGAAAGAATGATTCACAGTCGAACTAGCCGAGAAAACCGGTCCAACGACGCGCGACGTTTTCGTAGCGATGCTAATTAAAGATTGATCTGATCGACGAGCAGCGAGCGATTCTCTCTCACGGTCGGAACGATGGTTCTCGCTTACGAACCGCTAAGCCAATAGGAAATCTATTAGTCTAGTCGATAATCGATCCGGCGGCGATCCTATCGATAATCCTATCGACACGCGCAGCCAATCCCAAAGAAAATTCAAAAAGCCACCGAAAATTTTGTAAGGTGGCTCTTTCTAATCACAGAAGATTCACGTTCATGCGACCATAGACTCCGCATCTATCCAGCCGTAATCCCAAGGGATATATAGCACTTTTACCACCCAGCACCTTTATTTTCTTTTTAAATTTTAATCATCCCCACACAGAGCGTCCCGGTGCACGGTGCAAAATGAAAAACCGCGGAACGTGAAAATGAAACGCAATTTCCTTACGTTAGCCTGACGATGGCCGGGGACTCTGCCGTCACGGGAGCCAAGATCAAACTAATCCAGCAGAGTTTAATAAATCCAAACAAATTTAATAACCTTGCCGCGGGCGTTCGGGAAACCGGCGCGGCGCGCGATTTCGCTAAACAGTCCGCGAGGATGGAGAACAATGAGAGAGAGTCGGGACAGGCAACGGTTCGTCCGCGTGCTCGCGCGATCCTATCACGAGCAGAGCTACCCTTTTTAATAACATTACCGTACCCGAACACGAGAAAGAGAGAAAGAGAGGACCGTCTGTTGTTCGCTTTAATCTCGGCCGGTGGTCTGGCGCTTGGCGTGGTTTTGCAGAAAGGGAGCTAAATCTTCGTGGCAACCGCGGAAGGGACAGGATCCTCTGCAATGGGCGGTGGTCAGGGACGGGCGACGGGATTTTAAACCAGCCGGATAATCCGAGGTTTAAAGCGTTTCAGCAATAACGCCCGATACGTTTCGTTGCTCGTTCGTTCCTAGTTTCTGCGCGCCGGCCGCCTCGCGTTCCGAAAGCTCCGCCACCCCCGCTCCAACCCCCCCGAAAATAGATATGAAGATCGAAGCAATGATGGACGACGCCGCTAACTGTCGCCTCGCCGAATCCGACTGGCAAACGAACCGATCCGACGCGCCTATCGCGCGAGAAACACCCGTCGATTTATTTGCCAGCGGATCTGTGACACGCGACCGGTGAACACTTTCAATTGGCCGTGAGATATACCATCATTCAGATGATGATTTTTTTTATTATAGTATATTATATTATATATATATTATATTATAGTATACTATAGTTTTTATTATAGTCTATTGAAATATTGATTAAAAGCTACGACGTTCGTTTTTTTGTTGCATTGAAATATGATTCTAAAAGCACTTTTAGTTTTTCCCGAATTTTCCATTTTTCCGTGATACTTTTCCAATTTTTCTTATCCTATAACCTAGTTCGGACTAATACGAACATTTTAAAAAAAGAAGTAGCCGAATCGGTCAGCAATCGAACAGCAATTGATCTTTTTTTATTATAATATTATGCTGTAAAGAAAGAAATGCAGGATTTTCGTTCCTTTGTTTTAATTTCAATTTTATGCCAATAAATATTTACCTTAATTTAATACGTTATATGTCACTTTAAAGCTTGTTCGAGGTTCTATTTAATTGGCAGAAAGGAGTGTACGAATGACAACAAAAGCGACATAATAAACATTGAATGTTGTTTCTTTGATTTACAGGTATGATTTGTAACAAAGCAAACCTTAGTTTACAAGCGTTGAAATAATAAAAATTATCTTTGATTTACAGAGAAACAATTCAGTTTACTTATTTATGAATGCTCCCCAAAACGAAGAGGAATTAATTGAGTCAAAGACACTTACATAAATAACGAAAGGACGGAGAGTCAAGGGACGAAGTCAGGGGTCAGAACAGACCCCGGAGAAGTGTTCCGTCGTCGACCTGACTCGGCGATGGTTATCATCCAGGTACCCTCGTAAAAAACACGCGGTGGCCGGGGGTTATCCGGGGGTGGAAACGATTCGCAGGGGGTGGAGATGGGAGATGGGCGGTCGGACGAACGAGAGGAAACGAATCCGGTTATCGGTTATCCATAAATCGAAACTGAACGAGCTGACCGTGGTAGATGGGTCATCATAATCCGAACGGACGAGCATCGGTGATCGAGGTTGTACGCAGTCGGACTCTCGGTGGCTTCGTCGTTGCGACGGCCAACGAAAAAAAAAAACGGAAAAAAATAAAAAAAAAAACGAAGACACGTACGTACACACGATGATATGTGCGGACGCCAAAAAAAAAAGAGAGGAACCGTGCCTGCGGAACCACGATTTCGAATTAACGACCCACTTTTTGCCACTCACCCTTCTGCACGTTGTCTTTTTCCCGTTTTTTTTTCGTTTCGGGGCTATGGTTTTTTGGCGAAAAAGTCGGAAAGGGGTGGTCACGTTTTTTATTATTTTCGGGAACGATAGTGGACACGGAATATTCTTCTTGATTGCGGGTTCGAGGCGAATACGGTCGCGTTTTAGGGACATGTCTCGGCTCTGCGACTTCGAGACAGAATATGAAAAATATGAACGGAGGATCGGGATTTATCATGCTTCGAGTGTCTCGCGTTGCGCTGCCATATTCGCGTCTCCCTCGGTACCGATGCCGACGCGAACTGCGTCGTAAAATCCTCGGCCGGATTGACCGTCTGCTCTGGCCATAAACACGTTGCCAGAATCTGGAATGATGTTTGTTGAGACCGCGCCGTGCTCATGTTTCCCATGCTGTCTGCAGTCTCTCGGAATATACCGCTTTTATTCCGCGCAAATATTTCGCGTTCACTCCATTTAATAAATATTACGTTTACCGGCCAGTAATTGTTTGAACGGCTTCAAATTTCGACGCGCGCTGAAATTCACTTCAAACACGGAGCCTGGAAACTAGATCGTACGGTGATGGAATCGTTAAACTTATACAATACTTTTAAAGCGTGACAATATCTAGATGACGATCCAGTTGTGTAGAATGTTCATTATTCGTTTAGGAATCGCCATATTCCCGGTCACATCTTTTTCCCATTAGAGACTGTGAATTTTCTTTCAATTCTTTCAATTCGTCCAATATATTTACAGTATTGTTCCTCGCCCATTTTATGCAGTTATGACAAAAAATGAGTAGGTTGAATTTAAACAATGAAAACATTCGAAGAATATCAAAATACCATTATTACAATCGTTAAGCAGGAAAATAAATTTCTATTCAACCCCTAGTTGAAATTGAGACACACCGTTTGCACAAAAATCCACAGTCTACTAATTATCAGTAATAAGAGACTCGTTTAAAGTGCTCGAATTAAACGAGACATTCTGTAAATACGCTCGCAAAGTCAACGTGGGCGAGTGGAAGGAAATTGCGAATACAGCGCACGAAATTGCGAAAATCCCGTTGGCCACAAAAAGTTGGTCTGAAAAGAGTAAGAATGGGAAGATTTTAAAATCGTTTTACAGTGAGATTTGTCACGGCGACAAACACCGAGTAATAACTGTGGCACACCCTCGCCAGTAAAAAGTTAAAAGTTTCTCTCTGTCGAGAAGATTTTTCCCGTTTCCGAGCAGGCTCGACGAATTTTCCAGCCCTAAAATAGCACGTATCGTCGTTCAACCCTCGGGAAGACGAAATTCCAACGAATTCAATGTACCCTTGCAGCAAGTCGCCGATCGATTCGTGCCACGATCCGCGATATTTATCGAGGCAAATCGAATAACTTTTGTGTCTCCCATTGTCCCTGTTACCACCGCACTTTCCCCTGTAACGTTTCAATTCGCCGCGACCCCATGGCTATATCCGTTCGAAGTTTAATCGAGTTCATCTCGAATTCCTTCGAAATAGTCCTTGCTAACAACCATTGTCAGGAGCAAACCCTTCTTTCGTAGGCCAAGTCGATCCTCTTTGGTTAATCGTCTCGCGTACTCGAACTCGACAATTCCCGCTAACTCACGCCAGTCCCTCGGGATCCGCCCCCTCCGTACAAACCGCAACAGTTTCGCGAACATTTTTCGTTTAATCCCATTATAACGAGTCACGTGACGACGAGTTCAAACACACGCTGTTAGAGTTCGTAACTTAAAACTCTGCGATTGTGTTATCAATATTCGACGTCTAATTTTCAGAGACTCCAAGATTTTATTTGAAATAAAAAAAATATATTAAAAGGAATTTCTTAAAAACCACGCTTATATTAAAATGCACTAAAAAGGAGAAAACAGTTTTTTCAGACATTGGTGACTATAAATAAAAGCGTGGAGTGCTAAACTATATTGACGTAATCGTCGTGGGCGCTCCACGCTTCTATTTATAGTCACCAATGTCTAAAAAACTTATTTTCTCTAAGCTTAAATTTATTTCTATAAGCGTGGTTTTTAAAAAGTTATTTTAATATATTTTTTATTTTCTACTTTTTAGTCTTTTCTAAATGGGACGTAAGATATAGTAATACTGGTATGAAATAGAAACGCAAGATATGGAAATACGCGAGATAGAATGAGGGGATGACTCCGAGAGACGACGTCTCTTGATGGAGTTCGAAATTGTCCGAAATAGAACTGAATGAACGGAACACCACACTGATTGAGCTCCTTCGGTGGAGTGGGGATGAGTCAGAGCGGAAACGCGTAGTGGAGTAGGGAGCGCTGGCGCGCGGAGTGGGGATCGCTGAACGCGATCACGTACTGCCGAGCGTCGCGCAACAAGGTGTGACGGTTGATATTAAAATTGTTTTTATCCTAGACGCACAGTTGTTTTTCAAATTTGTTTTTTAATATTGCATTGTCATCCAGTTCTGAGCTATGTTTAAAGTTTCAAGTCTCTAGCTCATTGGGAAGTGGTTTAAAATTCGATTACAAGATTTGACGCGTACAACAACAACTCGGCAAGCTAATATAAGCGTGGCACAAAAAATGGTGGTGACTGTGCAACTAATTGATAAAATTGTTCCCTGATTAAAATGTAAGTATCATCACTTTTTCTTTTCGAATCGAGCACCAGTTTCCGTTTCGATCGAACAAATCGTGCAAAGGGTTAACAATTCTTGTAAAAATCTTGATTCATCCCCAAACGACTATGGATGGAAAACCCGGTTGGTTTCACCCAATTTTTGGGGGGTTGGAGGGCTGCGTGGTCCCTTAATTCGCGCGGTCAGCGTCACGAGGGAGGAATTGACTGCCGGTTCGAAACCGAGGGCCGTAAAACGGTGACGAAGTCAATTCCGGGTATCGGAACGTTCGCCAAATATCTGGCTCGTCTGGTCGGGCCTAGCGAGCGCGTTGCTGCCGCTGGAGAACAAATGATTTAACGAGCGAAGGGTTGGAAACCCGACAGTAGCAGCCAACCGGGAAATGAGGCAGGAGAAAGGAGAGAGAGAGAATGCGGGAGGAAAATATGGGCGACGAGCAAGAGGCGAAATTCGAACGCAGCCTGTACCTTTCGAAACCATCGTTCGACCGCAGTCCACTATTTCAGCCATCCAACAGTCCCTACCGTTCCTACCCCCTTTGGTAATCATCGACGAGTTCTGCGTTAGAAATTTCCAAAGTACTATTTATTTACCATGGGGTAATTTATTCGATAGTCTTATTATCCCTTGGGCCCACGGAGATACATCGGGGCGATTTAATTGACTTGATGCATTTTTGTTGATTTATCGTATCTGGTCTTGTGCCTTGCAGACACTCGGATAGAGGGACTGCGTACTCTAGACCGCTATGTTTACTATTTACGCTTGTTTTGATTTTTTTCTGTGTGGTGCAGGACACAAGTGCGAAGATTCTATAAAGTCACTTAGTGTTTCTCTGTACATTCTGAGCAGAGAACTACGGAAAAAAACTGCGAGTATTCTAAAAGTATTAGTTTAAGAACACAAAGAAATCCTGTTTGTTATAATTTGATTCACGTGTATGAGAATGCCGAGAGGGAAAGTACTAACAAGTGAAGAAAAAGCTTCAATCGATGTTTATGAAGATATGAGCAACAACTTTTAAACTCTTCTGGACAAAAACGCAACGTAAACCAGGCCTTAAAGAAGTACATAAACCAGGCCTGTCTTGATTTCGCACGGGCACAAAACACAGTGACTTTATAGAAATTTCGTTGAGTGTATCGTTCGCTGTGGACAGCGCGAGCGTGTCGTAGACTGGGTCGCGTTCTCGATATATTATTCAATGTTGTGTGTATCTCCTTTGTGAAATATTTACAAATGCGGCTCGCCGATCTATTGGCTCGCTGAACGATGCACCATGCAGTATTACTTAGAGTGGCGTATATAAAATGCATTGAGCGTCATCGATACGGAATATGAGGTTACGGTTCTTGGAGATACTCCACAAAAGTAAAGCTAAAATTCTAAATGAAGAGAGTTGCTACGTTCGAAGTCCTGTAACTGTGGCTAAAAAACTGTTACAGCATTCTACCTGTGCTTATTTCGAAGATTCAAGTTTAACTGAACTTTAGCTTTTTGAAAGTTTTGATTTGTTTATCGATCAAAAACACATCCTGAAGTTTCGCTTTCTTCGAACCTTGAGTTAGACGAGTTCAAAGCGAATTTAAACGACTCTGTAGATTTTCAACAATTTTCATTCACATTGATTTCAATGTGCACTTACGGAAAGGAACTTTCATCTTTACAATGATTTCTTAAAAATTGATCTGAGATTTTTTGTCGCGGTTTTATTGTATAATATATGAATATTTTTTAAACGTTTCCTTCTTTATTTTCAGCATCTGTAACTTGAGCAGATATTCATTTCAACTATAAATAAATAAAGTTCGTGAGCTGCAATTTTTGAGATATTCTAATTAAAAATGTCCACAGCAATTTGCCGCACCACGAATAATACGTTTCCCGATGCATTGAGATTTTCTTGTCCAACATAAATGCTCTACCAGATTAACGAACTTGACTATAATGCTCGAACAACAATAAAAAGCGACGTATTTGTTTAACAGCGAGCAAATGCAGCCGCGCGAACGGCCCCAAGAGAGATTAAACAACTAGTTAACAGCTTAACTGAAACCGCGGCGCCGTGGAACGCTACTAAAAGTTCAAAAAACACATACACTTCCGCGCGCGGTAATCGTAGAACACGAAATTCTGTCGCTCGAATCCATACGCGCGCCGCGCGCCGGTTTAATATTCCATTATAGTTTTAATTCGTAGGAACAACAGCGTTGTTTAAAGTTTCCAACGGAGCGTTAAGTACTTTGTTTAGACGCGGGAATATAAAATAATTCCAGCGATAAACCAGCCGCCGCGGCACTGACGCAAAGGAATTTCAGGGATAATGGCCGGTAGCTGGCAGAGGCGGTTAAAAAGTTTTATTTCCTTTCTCTTTTTTCCACCCTCTCTTTTTTTTCATTCTTCTCTTTCTTCGTTCGTTCTTTTTTTTTTGCTTTTTCGTGCACACGGTACCGGTTAAGCGAATTAGGAAGTTCTGGGTCCAATAAAATTTTTTCGCCGAGCGTCGCGCGGCCAAGTGCAATCCACGAGAACTTTTCCGACGGCTAAGTGCGCGAGCTGTAAAAAAATTAACAGTGCACGTTGCGCCGACGAAACTCGCGGAAATTTTGGAATCACGACGCTCAAACGTAAGAAGTGCCGCCCGTGCCGCTGTGCAGAGCCCTTTGAATACAAGACATCGTCAAAAGAAATATGAACACCGGCTCTGAACATTTTCGGATTACACCGTTTCTTCGAGGAAAGCTGTTTTTCCTCTCTGTTTCGAGGAAACTGTACTGCTTTCTAATTGTCCGTGCACTGTACTGGGAGACCAGTGTACGAACATGACAAAAAGAAATTGAGGAAGAAGAAAAACGACATTTCAGAATCCAATTATTTTTTTAGGAAGTGTACTTGTTATGAGAAGGACAATTTTTTGAC
Source organism: Lasioglossum oenotherae (assembly GCA_028455765.1). NCBI lineage: Eukaryota > Metazoa > Arthropoda > Insecta > Hymenoptera > Halictidae > Lasioglossum > Lasioglossum oenotherae. The sequence goes on along the minus strand of CM052294.1, from coordinate 2,287,743 downwards.
TGTCTGTGATGGCAAAAAGTGGGGAACAACTTTTGAACCTTACTAAAATAAATATAAATTCATATGTTAGGCTCATAAAGTATTGCCGAAAGGAGCAATTTTTCCTTCTTACATCACAGAAATGTAAAGATTCTTTTAAATAGATTAAGTAAAATACGTATATCAATATATCGAACTTCTGACATATTTCCAAATCAAATTATTTTTATTCGAATAATACCGACCGAGTTTTAATTACTACAATTTTTAATTGTCGCAATTGTTTGCAGACTTATGTTTGTGTAACGTGTTGTAACTGGAGAACTCCATCGTGGAACAGTTTTTAGTTTATGAATATCGTTCCTACGTAATGGAGGTTTCCACCATTTTTTTTTCTAAGGTTTCGTGATTCTTCCCATTGTAGATGGTCGAATATCGAGTTTCGCGAAATAGAAAATGGTTCGCGTTCGAACTGGGTCAAACGGGGAGCACATTTCTAGTTTCACATTTTGCACGAACCGCTCGTTGCGATACAGTGATGAAGGGGATGGTTGGCGAGAGTTTCCACGGCCGAGATATATGCTAATGCATTTGTCAATTACTGACATAAGCTCTCATCAATCAGAGCGCATTTACATTGCGACGCGTTTTGAAAATGTCCTGGTTAAAACTTGTAACCCGTTTTTCCGAATACTACTTTTCTACCGTAGCCTTTTGTAAAACATTTTACTCATTACTAGACTGCGGATTTTATGCATTTATGACCAAAATGGACACGAACAATTTAAAGCAGTGGACGGATTAAGACGTTTTAAGGACATCAGTGTATTAATTTCAGCTCGATTGGATAATTAAAAGAAGAATGCAATTTTTATTTGGCTCCTGTGTCCTCCAGTCAATGCAAACATTTTTTATTTTGCATAAAAATCCGCAATCTACTTATTACTCTTCTTTCTACTAGTTGTAAATTGCTTTCCTTCCTAACCATAGAAATTTTTCAAAATTTATGTGTAGAGAAACCTAACAATGGGGTCATTCCATGCCAAATCGATCACTTTTTGCAGGCACCATCGTCGATTTTGTTCTAAATGAAATATGTTGTAGTCCATGTGAAATTAGGGTAGGTTTAAGTCATCATTTTGCCGGTATCGAAATTTTTTAGAAATGGCAGGCCTTCAAAATTTTCAATTTTGACCCATTCCGGCGAAAACGGACCTCGCTTACGAATTTTTATCTCGGGAACTGTTTGTCCGATTGAGCTACATTTTCTTTTTTGTTTTATTTGGAAAGGATTGGGCTATTACAAACTTTTTTTTTCAACCTCGAAAATCAACTTTATAATGTTGAAAAATTTAAACAATTTTTTTTTTACGTTTTTTTCGATGAGGGGCCGGAGTGATTTAAATTTTGAAAAAAATATGTTTATATTCCTCGAAGTTTCCTCAAGTTACCCCAAGGAATATAAACATATTTTTTTCAAAATTTAAATCACTCCGGCCCCTCATCGAAAAAAACGTAACAAAAAAATTGTTTCAATTTTTCAACATTATAAAGTTGATTATCGAGGTTGAAAAAAATAGTTTGCAATAGCCCAATCCTTTCCAAATAAAACAAAAAAAATGTAGCTCAATCGGACAGACAGTTCCCCAGATAAAAATTCGTAAGCGAGGCCCGTTTCCGCCGGAATGGGCAAAAATTGAAAACTTCTCATAGATCTCATCATCAGAAAGATCTCAACATTTCGTTGTGTACTCTTAAATAAACACTTTCGAGAGTGTCGCGCGTCAACGTGCAACCGGTAGATGCAGAGGCAGTGCGGGAAAGCCGGATACATTGTTCGCCTCGGTCCACAGTGCGGTTTACCGAGATCGGCGACGCGATACGTATTTCCAGGAGCACGCGGCGGCCTGCTACCGATGAAATTAAAATGTAATTTTGCACCCCCCTAATCTCCGTGCACGTTCCCAAGTGTCGCGCCACCTAGCGAGTACGTACACTTCCGTCCACAAATTACCGGACACGGATCTCAACGAACGCAAATTAGAACAGGATTGAAGGGGAACGCACGTACGAAAGCGCGTGAATTGTGGTATTCAAAAATAATTGTGAATTCTCTTATTACCTTTTGAGGGAGACGAGGCACTCAAAGTGTTAAGATGTGTTCTCCTAACAGACTAGTGTGTACGCAAGAGAGAGAGCGAGAGCGAGAGAGAAAGAGGGAGAGAGAACAGACTGCGGGGGTGAATTGTGCAGGGGGTTTCCCGCGAACGGTCGCTAGACGGTTCCCAGCGGGACTGCGGGGGCGGCTGTGCGGAAGGGTGGTTTAGGTCTGCGGGTTCGCGGCTGGCTGCGGAGAGGTCGGCCAGGGGCTGCAAAAGGGAACCGGCGCCCGGGTTACGAGCTTAGCCGTGTCCGCCCCGGCTTATTTGCATATTTTAATCTAACGGCAAAAAGTCGCGCGACCCTAGTTTTCCCATTAGTCTGGCCCGGGCCTCGCACGCGCGACCGGAACGCGTGTTACCGGATTCGACGATGAATTCGCTCACCCCGGGAGTGTATGACTTTTCATTGGGTTTTCGGGCACCTCTCCACAGATCGACCCACTTTTCGCACCCTCGACGTGTTGGGAAATTTTACGACACTTTTCCTTTCCACACGATCCGGGCGTTCGTGAAAATGGTGGCGATGGTACTCTCTGGCCCACCTTGGTTTGATTGGGTACAGTGGAAAATTGATGAGAAATTTGTTCATGTTGAATAATGCACAGCTCTATACAGAGAGAAAATTGACAAAATAATATACATACACCGAGTAAAATAAGTCTCCGTACACCCTTTAAAACAGAATAACTTTGTTATATGATAATTGTACCAAACGATCCGATTATTTGTAAGCAATTCGAAGCATTGGTTTACTAGATGTAGTGCAAGAAAGATTTTCCAAAAATTACAATTGATCTGGTTACATGAAAAAATAAAAAAAGCACACAAAATTTAAGATATATGTTTTGTAGATCTATTTTAGTCATACACATGCTGAACATTTCATCGAAATCGGTTGACGCAGGAAAAAACGATTATCAAATATCATCTATATGTATAATCAAAATCATGTAAAACTACGATTTTCACTATTTTTAACCGCTTGTAGTTCGTTTGTCGATCGATTTCGATGAAATTTTCAGCTTGTGTATATGACTAACATAGATCTACAAAACATATATTTTAAATTTTGTGTGCTTTCTTTATTTTCTCATGTAACCAGATCAAATGTAATTTTTGGAAAATCTTTCTTTGCCCAACACTGAGTGTATGTTTGACAAACCGACGGATCGCAGAGCCGCCCGAAGATGTCCAAAGACATGAATCGAGTAATTCCTGTAAATTACGTGCCCCGTAGAACGCCGGACCCGACCCCGGTGATATATTCCCGCAATTAATGGCGTCCGATCGGCGGAAATTTGTCGAGCTTGCCGGAAAATGGATTTAGATTCGACGGGTTTCCTGCTAGGAAGTTGTAGACCGACGTAGGACAAACCATCGTCCCGCTCCTCCCTCCCCTGTATTTATGAGAGTAGTTTTGGCTGTCGTTAAAAATTTACGATACCATTTTACGCTGCGCCGTAATCTTGCTACTCGTCTTTGTCCCATAAATCGACCTCTTGTCTCGGCTGTTTAGCGTTCGGTAGGCAATTACTACATACACGGCGAACTAAGGGAACCTTCGGGGACCGGTGGGACCATTCTGCAAGGTCTCTGTGTAATAAATTGGGAGCAAATTAAAAAGACACTTCACATTGCGGCTGATAGTACTGCAATTAACATTGAGCACATCTTTACGTAAGATACAAATTCTCCACAACATTTATAAGAAATCGAGGTTAAACGAAAATATATTTCCTCCTTCAAGCTCCTTAAAACGTCGAAAATAATGTGTAACAACGTACTTAAATACATTCACATGTATTTCCATTTTCGTAGTTGATTTTTTTTTTGTCATAAACACATAGAATCCGCAGTCCATGCAATAACTTATAGGAATGTGCACAAAATGAAACTCCTTCGCGTGAAAGGTACTGTCAGGTTCGAAATTAAATGAAAACTTTGCCGCCCTCAAATTCATATGCGCATATGCGCAAGTATTTCACGTTGGACAAGGTATTTTAATTCCACTTATAATTTGAATCATGTAATTTGTATTAAAACGATTTTCAGAGTGTTCCATTCGTATAGTGTTCAGTACCTGTTGTTTCAGATGTTAATCGTAATAAAATTATAAACACTTCAATGCTGTATTCTATTATAGATATTCCATCATTAGCATTGAAATGATTGTTTGAAACTTTCGACAAATCATTTCTACCAGACCGCTGGCCTGCGAAAACATGATTTTCAATGGAACGTACGGGGCACAGAATAACATTAAATTTTCAGAATTCGCGCTCCAGCGAATCTGTCGAAGCAACCAGCTATTTGTTGGTTGCACTTTGGTTCCCGAGAGTGACAAGTTGGAAGTGCGGGCGGGCGACGAAATACTCGTTCCCTGGCGCAGACATCCGCGAAACGGAACAAGATGAACGAACGTGACATTTTTCACCGAGCGACTTAACGCGGAACGGCTCGGCCGCGTTCTACGGCGCGTAACGCGGAATTTAAAGTGCGGCGAGAAAAGGATGGGCCGAGGTGGGCTGGTCGTTTGCGCGATTAAAATTATAATTTAATCTAATGGAATCGCATGCACGACCTATTTATGACCGGCCGCCCGCGCCGCTTGCTATGATGGGACCGTAATCGTAAAATTCTGACCACGCCGTCGCTTCGGTACAATTCAACGTCTCCGCGTATAAATAATTCATGCTACCTCTTCACCGGGGTATAATATTTCCGGGAGAGAGTTTTCCGCGCAAAGGGGAACACGCCGACGCGCCACCACGGAAACCGGGAGATTTGTCGAAACGATTCTCTAAATAGGAGTCGCCATCGCTGAACCGACGATATTCAATTTCTGCGGGTATATCCGAAAGATATTGAATCGTCCACAGTCATAAATATACAGGGTGTCCCACTTGACTACTTTCACAGCAATGCCGCGCGATATTCGCGTCAAACTTATCTCCACTACCGCAGTATCCCTTCTTATGGGCTGGGAAGCGGTGAGGCGGTGCTAATTCAATTCCAAAACCATTTACGAAACTCCCACTTTTATATTTGTGACATTCTCCTGATTAAAATGAGTCTAAACACGATACACTTCGGAGCGTCTTTACTCGTTCAATTGACGATTTAGTAGAACCTCCATCGCACAGCGGTCCCTTTCAGCGATTTAGGTGGCCAAAAGTCTTAATATATGGGGGACAATGTACTAATATTTCTTTCATCATTCAGGCACCCATGAAGTGCTGTACTTCATCGAAAGTTAAAGATTTTCGTAGTACGCGTCTTGCTGCTAAAATTCGATGAGACAGTTTTTATATGTTTCAAGTAAGCTGTACACATTTCTTTCTAGTATGAAAGTTTTGCAAGTATGGACTATACTTTCAACAATTTTGTATCTTTTTATTGCATATCTTTTTTGGTAATTGTTTACATTTCAACACGATTAGTATGTAAATAAGATTTGTTACGATCGTAACACTTTATGAGTAATTATATTGTACATCAGGATGCGTCCGAGAATTTTTTTAAGCGCGGTTGTAATTGTCAAAGGTTTGGGCTTACAGCAAAACAAGAATTAGTAGCCCGAGTCTGCCCGCGTTCTTTTCACAGCATTTTCTTTATCGCACCAAGCGGCCCTTGCGTTTCGGGCGCGCACGCTTTCCAGACGTAAACACTTGAGATGAAATGATGCTTTTTAAAAAAGGTTCGGTTCGGAAGCTTTTCGGTGCAAATGGCCAATTGTCACCACGATGTTTTGAACATTTCGGATAATCTGGCAAGAAAATGTTTCGAACAAAAGTTAATCGATACTCGGTCATCTATAAATTCCAATAAAAAAATTTGACAAACATTTTTTTTTTAAATAAAAAATATGATCATGTTAATTTTTTAAATGCTACTAAGTATTTTTATTTCATTTCGGACCCGACGTTTTCCCATGTATCGAGGCATTACTGTAAATACGTTCTTCAGAAAAGTCCGTCGATAAAGAAGAGGTTTTTCCACGTGGAAGCTCGACTCGTAATAAAAGGTTCCCGATGATTTCGTTAGCGTGGCGGATATTTTTCCGGGGAAGCGAGGTCGGCCAGCCATCAATAGCGAGTTTTGGACATGAGACTACCGTGGAGCGAAGTGTGTCGGAAGCCGAAGAAGTAGGATATACGGAGGTTCACGATCCAATAAATTCCGAAAAGAGATGGACTTCCTGATCGGACACGGTTCTCACATTTGTCAACGAATACTTCGTTCTTCGTATCTTCTCCCATCCGTGGAGCAGTCAAAGTAACGCGGAGAAGGGCCACAGAGAAACCTTTGATGCTCGTTTCCCAGGGAACAGAAACGGGTCGGAACTGGGACAGAACGGAAAACACGGAACACTGGAATGCTTGGGAAGAGCGAATTTCGGGGTGAATGCGAAACCCCCACCCCGCCGCGCCGGCTTTATCAAAAAGTTCTCTGATGTTGCGCCGGCGACGGAGACGCTCGCCGGATAAATCCCTCCGAAACAGGGTTCGGAGCTTCTACTTGTTTCTGTTGATAGAGAGGTCTAAGGTCACGTAGATTCTACTTATTGTCAATTTAACTTCGGCCAGTTTAAAAGGATTGTAAATCGGACGGAAAAACTCCGAGCGAACTCGCCGGACTACGCTCGCGAAGAAGCTTTATTATTGAAGCACGGAATACCGTCTGCGAGCGGAGGCCCTTTCGCGGATTAAGCACGAATCGCATTTAAAATTCTACCTTGAAGTTTACCAATCAAGTATATTGGTGCTCGAGGGACGCCGCCGTATGCTACGACGCGACGCTGCCCGTGAATTGACAAAATATAGCATTCAAGATGCCGGGACGTGTCCCTCGCATTTAAACTTACTCTTAACGAAACTTTTCACTTCGCCTCGCGGAGAACCAAGCTGAAAGTAGGGAGGATCGAGGGAAGTATACTGGAATCGATTTTGAACCTGCGTATGACATGTTTCTACTTTTTCATACAGATTAAAGTTTGGCGCACACTAGACCGCACCGCTCCGCACCGCGACTGCACGCCGACCGCCCGCTTCCGCTGTTTTGAGCCCAAAATGAGCCCTCAATCAGCCCAAAATTTGCTCGTATAAGGACATTAACCGAAACCGCGCAAACCCATGTTTCGATCCATTTTTCTAGTAAGATTCTAGTTATTTTCTAGTTACAATCCGAGCCTATACTAGCCACTTAATACTGTGTATTTTGTTTTCTTTTTATTCTATATGCAAACATGAAATAAAAATACATTTTTGTAAAAATATCGTTTGTGTGTTCACTTTTGCTCCTCACAGTAACTTTCGTTCCTGGCGCAATTTGCAATTTACTACTAGCACATTCAATTCTGCCTAGAAGAAGGTACTAAAAGCTTGCGAGGGCGAATGTAAAATTTAACCACTCGATTGCCGAATTACTTGAAAATCACAAAATTTGATCACTCCCGTCCCATGTAGTGCTGAGCAAATTGCCATTCTTCCCAAGCTACCCAGTAGACCGAGCACGTAACACTAATATAATCCAATCGTGCAGCGAATAATCTAATATAAACACTAATATAATCCAATCGTGTATCGAATAATCCCAATCCCGCGAGGTATCTCATCGGGAAACGTTCGATCGCGATATAATAATCGCGGTTAACGGGCGGCGGTGGGTTGTACGAGATAATTTCAGGTTCGCTCCGTGATCTTCGACCGCGAACGATAGTCTGGTGCAGGCGGGTACACGTGTACCCGACGACGTTACCCGGTAAAACCCGTTACACGCGGCTCTCGTTCCGATTTTCCAGCCAGTTCTTACGCGTCCGTCCCATTTCCTCCCGTTTCCGACGGAATCGCCGACCTTTACGACACCAGCCGGATTACAGATTATCGATTATTGTTATTGTTATCGCCGTCCATATTATCCCGGCGCGCATGTTCGCGCGAGCGCTGGCTCTGTTAAAAAAAAATTTTAGACCAATCCCCTGCTACTGCCGTCATTATCGCAAAAGTATTTGCTGGAACGGATAGTCGCGGGGAAAATTGCCGGTATTCCGGGGAAAAGGTGAGCACGTATCTCTGTAGCAGCGCGCGCGGAAATATCGACGCGACCACAGAGAGCAGTGCTTGCAATTTCCAGCATATTTTATTTATTTCACGTTCCAGTCTTCGATAACTTCGTTCTGGCCGAAGAAATTAACAGAGTCGGGCGAAAATTTAATCAACGATTGACGAATAAGTTTCTACTTCAATCGTTAATCGCAACCAACAATTAAACTCCTACTTTAGTCGTTAATTGCGGTTAACGATTACATTCTTTTTCATTGTAATCGTCAATCGGATAATTGATTAATGGTTAACTGCTGAAATTTCGAAATGAAATACGAAATCAAAAATGTATGCATACTGAAAAAAATGTATACTGAGAGTTTTTGTTGAGATATATTTCTGTCAATTCTCCGTCTCCGCTCTTTGTTTCGCTCTCCCTCCTTATTATAATTTATGGATAGACCGGGTGGCGATTAACTTCAACAATTGATCAAGTCAGTCTCCGATTTTTCGGTGATTTCTTTTTTTGATCAACGATGGACGATTAATTTTATCAAACGGTTGAATCAATCGTCGAGCTTTCTATGATCACCTTTTCGAATCGTACACATCAATCAATCAATCTTGATTAAAATTTTAATTGATTAATGCCCAACTCTGGACATTAAAATGAGCCCAAACACGACGCCATTCGGATCACACGTAATTGTTTAATACACGATTTAATAGAATATCGATTATCCAGTTATCTCAATACCTGAATCAAACAAAGACGTCTGACTCAAATTGATCACCACGAACATGATGATGAACGTATAATAAAAAAAGTAATTCCAAATAAAATAGATTTGATATTGAATTTCGGTCCGGAAGTCTTCGGTTTAATTTTCGATCGGAGGTTCACTGTCACGATGAAAATCGTGCATGGAAAGTAAATTTGAAATTATAATTTCGCCAAGAGATAACGACGGGTTAATAACAAAGCTGCGTGCTGACACAGAGGGAATACGCGCGGTGAGATATAAAGAAGTAAAATAAAAAGGTTGATGTCCCCATTCTCGCCTTCCTTCGTCTAATCAAAAAGCTCGATTCGCGGGTAAAAAATCTTCGAGGCCCCACCCCACATTTTCAATTACTTCTTCCATCTAGATATTTTGGCGCCCTGTAGCTCGAGCAAATTACATTTCCTTTGATCTAATGCTCTCTTTATTATACCGCTTTGTTACGACTTCAATGCCCACCTCTGACAGTTAAGCTTCCTCGTGAAATTCTGCTTCAACGAGAAAGCAAACGAGCGAATGTTGTAAGTGTTTCGTAAATTGCGATGTTTCAATATGCAATCGTAGAAAAGACCTCTGAAAAATTCGTTCAAAACAGCTTTACGTTTTCCGTCAAGAATTTTAAAACATTCCACTCATGGAAAATATTTGTGGAAAGAAGCAATTTCTCTAAACTTGGTTATGAAAGCGTAAATTTTCACAAAGTTTCGCAGTCTAATAAGTACATTTTTCATGTTTGATGAGTGACGGAGAAAGCAATTTCTAGGTCAATTGTTGCGAAGCAGAAATATCGAAAATATTAAATGACCGAGGCAAAACTAGATCGACCACGCTCTGATATAATCAGATAGATATCGGGAATACGTTCCTCTACAGCTCGGCAGAAATGCTCGGGATAAAGTTATGCTTCTTCGAGTGGGACGATGAAAATTGAACAAACGTCGAAAGAAAGATCAACACCGTTAACTTTTCTCGAGAAGCGAGTGCTCTCTCTCCTGCGAATATTTATATAAGCTTTGTTAGACTGTGGAAGCTGAAACGTAAACTCTGAAAACAACGAGCTCGCGAAAAGTATTGGAATACTCTATCGTCTCACTTCGACTGGAAGCTGCTATTTGACTTCTGGCGAGACTTTCTTCTACCGGAGATTACTAGAACAATTTTAACGCTCGTTTTTGTTGCTGCGCGACACTGTGTTCCTTCTTTTAGTACAACTCCATAAAGAAAGTACACATTTAACAAATGATTAATTATGATCATGATTTTCATCGACCACTTTCTATCAATATAAAACACGATAAAACAAAAGTGGTATCGAGGACTGTGCATTTTTATAAATTCAATGGTGCTGATAACAATGAAAGGCCCTAGCAAAATCTGAATAATTATGTGCAACAGTGTGCATACAAATAATTCTTACAGTAATTAGGGTAAGGTTGCTCAAGTCGTACCACTTGAATTTTGAACGAACTACGGCGACAACAGCACATACAACGACAACCAAATATAAATATAAATATACGTATTATTGTCTGCCATAAACCAGCCTCATTATAAATCCTGTCGTCAAGTAAGTTTATTTCAATTTTCTTATAATTTTCTGCATATGTTTGGTAGTTAATCTTGCAAATAAATCATTGATAAAATTATGTTCCTTGTTAAATATAAATTCAGTAGAATTTACATAATCGTTTGGTCGAAACGAAATCGTATTAATTTTATTCAGTTAGGTTGTGTTTACTTTTTAAATTTAACTTGTGCCTCGTTGTAAGTCGTCCTAGCTCGTCAGTCGAAATAACGTCAACGCAGAATAAAGAAAACATAAAAAATGCGGCAAATAAATGAAACGCAGTAATTAATAAAAAGGAATTGGCATTAAAAATTAAACAGAAGAAAAGCGATTGGTTTTGTTTTATTTGTGGAGAAGATCGGGAGGAAAACACGATTCAATGCTTGAAATGCAATTCATGGGTGCACGATCTATGCGCTGGAGTTGACAAAAGAACAAAAGAATTTGTATGTGTAGTTTGTACTAACTGAATACCTATGTGTCATGTAAACAGATCAATAAAAAATACGTTTTAATATTATTATTGTTGCTTAATTGAATTCTTGGGAACGATTTTGGAAACCGGTTACTTTAGTCGTACCGATGTAAGTTTTTAAAGATTTAGTTTATTTTACGTGAAAGCATATAGATTTACTAATTACGTTACAATAAATAACAACAATATTAACACAAGTTTTGAATAACACATTTAATTTCTATTTATTTGATAAATCCTAAGTTTTACACGGCTTCTTTCTTAAGGGATACGACTTGAGCAACCTTACCCTACATACACAATTTTCCTCAACCATCAATATAAAAATTTCAATAATAGTCAGCACCGTCCACACGTTATTCCAAATACCGTGAACCCTCAAGAACAGAGGTAAAAGTGTACCTTCTCTTTTTCCAAGAACCCAGCGAATTTCCATAATCGTTCGCAGTTTAATTATTACAAACTTAGACCGCCCGAGAAAGTTCTTCCTCCCTGTCACACGTCGTAAGAATCCCGTAAAACTGCGATTTCCATAAACTGCGTAACTTCAGATTGCGGCGTGCAGCATTTACATATTCCGAAAGCTCCGGGCTGAATGGTTAACCTGAATGAAGACGGGAGTCTCATTCGGCCGCGCGGATAGTGAAAGAGTTCGGCGCACAGTTTCGAACACCTGTGCCCGCCAAAATGACGTTAAAGCGAAGCGGTAATAAGTGCGTCGAGATTTCTGCGGCTTTCATACCGTCTCCGTTGGAACGACGAGCCACTTTTACCGCGCGGACCCGTTTGACTGTCTTTGAGAGGGCTGTCTTTGAAACGGAACTTTTCACCGAGCGACGATGACGTTCGGGCTCTTTAAGCCCCTTTCCGCAGGGATTATCGGGAGATCGAGAGTTGTCGATTGGTTTATTGCTGGCTCGGATTGAAATCTCGAGACACTCGCGATTTCGTTTATGTTGCTCTTCCCTCAAAGAACTCGGGGGTGCTCCATAAAATTGACTTTTCTTTGTCGATTACAAAAGATGCTGAGTGTTTGTTCCTAACGCTAGTCATTTTAAAATTTCAATTTGCAGGATGTGCCACGGATTATCCCACAATTGAGTGATCAATTGCAAGATGTGCGAGCTAAGCGGAAATTCCGGAACTGCAAGAATCAATCGCAAGATACCTGAACTCAGTAAGTAAAAATATTCTATTTAAATTAAAATCATTCTGAGAGTCTAAAACAAAATAAATGTGACCAGTGATGATGCATTCCTTCCTAACAATAAATTTGCATATACACTGCCCGAAATTACCATAAAGCCACCTGATTTTTTGGTGTAATCTTATAATTATGTCATAGTAGTGAGAAGCTGATGCACGATAGCATTTTTCTGGATTAATAAAAGAAACCATTTACACGATTACATTCATAGATATATTATTTATTTGCAGAAAAACGTAATAATGGATTACACCTTTTGCGAAACTTTTCCGAAGTTTGATTTGCTTTCCTTGATCCAAAGCGTTTCGCTTTGTATTTGCAAACTTCACTGATAAACAAATAAAAAATTTGTTGGAGAACAACAGAATCGTTACCGACTTCGCCATTTCGAAGCACCGATAATCACCGAAGCAAAAATGCCGTCCACCACGGCTCGCGTTCCCAACACTACCGCGCGCTGTCATAAAAAAAAAAGAAGAAGACCCCTGCCGGTTTTGTGCCAGTTTCAAACTGGATTTCGTGCTGTGTCTCGCGCAACTGCTTTCGAGGGCTCTTCCTTCGGTCGTCACCTGGCCCTACCACGCGAACAGGCTGAGAGGGTGATCTCGTTGCGGCCGCGCGAGAATTGCCACTCGTGACTTTGCATACGTTGCCGCTAACGTTGCGAAAAATTCAACTCCAGCCCGTCATCCAGCGGGCTGAAGACGTTACCAGCTCTCGGTAGTCTCGCTTCTGCCGTGAACACACGGAATCCCCGCGAAAACGACTTCCGACGGGACTTTTGTTCGTAACCGTGTCGGCTAGGCCGTTCCTGTCTAATTACGAGAATTCAGTTAGCCTGTTGAACGCGAGCTGCGCGAATTAATTCGCCTAATTTCCTGGCCTCTGTCGCTCAACTTCTCCGCTGTTTCTCCAGTTAACCCGTTAACTGGGTATTCCGTGTTCTGTGCGAGTGTTCGGCAATTTTTTTCGGAAAAACTATTAAGCCTCTTGTATCCGGTTTTTGCGCCACATATTCGTCGGTATTTGAAGCGCGTGCGTGAATTTTTCAAAGCCAACATAACCAAAATTAGAAGATTTATATATTTTTTTGTATCGAATATGTGATAATGGTTGCCTTGATAAAAACTCGTATGACTGAATATTTGTATAATATTATTTCGGACTCCTCTTCTTAAGCAAAAACACAAGGTTGATTCGTCTAAAAATACAGAGTTTTATCGTTAATTACATAATAAATGATTATCACATACTTCCACGTGTTCACTAACCTAAAAATATAGAGAATCAACAATTAAATGTTTGTGCTTCCCTATATTCTCTCAACATAAGATCTACTTTATAGAAACCTGCACTTGTAGATTCTGTACTTAAAGATTTCATTAATTCGTTCTCACGAATTATCAATGTAATTAATTCTTGTATTAATCAATTTAACTGTCACTCTGTCTATCTATATTCTGTTTACTTTATCTTCTCAAGTCCTAACCTCTCTCGAGCATCTATGTAACTCACCGGCCTACACACTAAGCTTACATTTATATTTAATTGTATAAAAATTGAATACAATTGATATAAGCACGAGTTAGATTCGAACTCATTTTCTGAAGGCTAAATGGACAAACTTAAATTCAACGAAACACTTGAAGACTTTCATCGGGTGTTAAGTGTATCATTAATTGACAGTCATTTTTCCATGAGTATGTAGCAAGTGGCGTGGCTGCTCAAAAAAAGGCGAGCGAAAAATGCGGGGGAACGGGAGAGCGCGGAATAATTTGATGCACTCGGGTTTAATTAGTTTATTAATATAAAGAAGAGGTCTGGGTAACGATGCCAGATGAGGCGAAGGTTATACGCTAATGAAATTACAAGGAGCGCTAGGCGTATACGCGTTTATATTATATGCACCCGGGTTAAGGGAAGCACGGGTAGCATCAAACCTGCTGACGACTGAGCCAGCCGGGCTAAATTGAAATTTATTCACCGTTATTAAATCAAAAGACCGTAATATAGTCCTCTACAATACAACGCACGAACGCAGAACGTTTTATCGTTCCCCTTTCGGGAAGACACCGGGTTTTATCGTAGATATAAAACCCCTCGAACTATCCAAACAGACGCGTTTTCGTCCCGGTAATTCTGTTTTATTAACAACGACTGCTTACTATCTTTCACACGCTGCGCTGTTCGCTGCAGTTGAGAACGGTCTGACCGAGTGTGCCCTTCCATAATGCTCTGCAATCCTGTTTTCAACCTTTATTTGTCAGGCTTATCGTGCCAGAGAATTATTCCCCACCGTGCATCCGCTCTCGAAAAAAGTGCACGGCCAGCCTTAAAAAAATATTTTCACTGTCGGAACTTATTTGCCATCTTTCCTTCTTATTTTTCCTTTATTCGTCAACATTTCAGCTTTAATTTAAATGAAGTTTCATCGCTCTATCTCGATTCTATCGGAAGTAGTTGCTTCTCTATGAAAACCGGCGAGCGGTGCATCGGTGCTCTCGAAAAAAGTGCACGGTCAGCCTGAAAAAAATATTTTCACTGTCGAAACTTATTCGCCATCTGTTCTTCTTATTTTTCCTTTATTCGTCAACATTTCAGCTTTAATTTAAATGAAGTTTCATCGCTCTATCTCAATTCTGTCGGAAGTAGTTGCTTCTCTATGAAAACTGGCGAGCGGTGCATCGGTGCTCTCGAAAAACCGGTGCATTGAACCGCGGAAGGGCAGTGCATCGAGAGGTTGCAGAGCATCGAGAGAGAGAGAGAGAGAGAGAGAGAGAGAGAGAGAGAGCGTGCGCTCGGGTAACAATATAAAGTTGTTAAGCCGAGTCGAGCCCCTGGCCACGGAGGATCTCTCCCGTTCATTGGACGGTGTCAATCGATTGCCCGTCGAGCCGCCGACGTCTTCACATGCACGTGGCCCGCACGTGTGCAAGTGCAACGCCGGCGATGCAACGGTGCACGCCTGCTCCTCTACGTTTTTTGTAACGCGGCCTGACGAGAGCAAGAAGCGAGTTCGGAACTGGCGCAGTCTCGAGCAATCGATCACGACACCGCCCACACGGGCTCCTTTCAGAATTAAATTCCATCGGGGCTCGGGCTTGCATATACAAGACCTAACCGGCCATGAAACTTTTCTCTTCCTTCCGCGAGAGCATCGCTTCAAGAACCGTCGAAATTAGGGGAAGCAACATACTCGCATGGGGGTGGGGGATCATGCTGCTTGAAAATACGACTTACGAACGCGGCTACAAAAATCGATATTTTTTAATTTAATTAATTTAATTAATTATTCAAACACTTGGCCGTTACTTCTTAAATTTAGCCCTCCATGTAACTGTTTAAAAATTAAATGGCGTTCTTTTAAACTAATTTTTACAAACGCTTTTTTCAGTATTACAAGAGGTATTTCTAAGCTAACGAAGTCGGCCGTATTTTGTTTGATCTCACAACTTTTTACGGCCATAAGAACTTGGCTCCTGTTTACAGGATGTTTTTGTTGGGATATAAATTTAATTTGTTCTTTAACTTTCCCGTACAGAATCGCGTTATTCGTCATTGCGTTATAATTTCTCCAAACCGCGCATTGATTCTTCTCAGACATCGATACGTCTCGAGTCTTGGTTTCAGGTTAATGCGATTCAAGTTTGTTGATGGCGGATTGGTCGTTTTCGACTCTCCTGGCCTTCAATTGGTCCGATTCCCATTTCTCGGTAATGGTTTAATTCAATTCGAGTTCCTCGGTTCCGAATTAGACCAATTTAAGTTTGCCGACCCTAAGTTCGTTGAATTCGGGTCTCTGGGTCCCGAGATGAACCTGTGCTCGTCACTCTGTCCAGATACCTCGAGCAACATTCTCCAGTGTCACAGAATCATAATAAAATATTTTTGTACTACTCTCAAAAATTTTCTTTTCTATTTCCAAAGTTGTATACGATACAGTTATTTCCTCCGAGTATTAAAAGCTATTTTAATATTCCAGAAAATCCTCTACTGGCAAAGGTTTCGGAGAAATGAACAGTCCTTTTATTTCACAAGGAATTTTCAATCCGGCAAACGAGATGCTTCTTTAATCCGATTCCGCTGAAACGTTCCGAAAATGGAAACCTGCGTAAGAATCCGCAGTGCAATGGTGATACATCGATGTTGCCATAGAAACAGGCTTTAACCGGTTTTTATATTACGAAATCAGCGCTCGGCGTGTGTCCCAGTTTTTACCATCAAAACTTCGAGGAAAGCCGTGCTCTGGCGGTTTTCGATCAAAATATACGATCACCCGAACGTCAAACTTTCAGTTCGGCAGTATCGATCCTTATTTCACCGTGAAACTTTATTAAAATCATGTTAGACGGCCGGATAGCTGCCAGGCGAACGCAAGATTCCGCTCTCGGAACTCGACTGTGCACGCCTCTAACTCTCATCTTGCTAGAAGCTTTCCCAGCACAAGAATCCGAAAAGACGTTTTGTGCCGCTCTCGGAAAAATCCGAAAATTCCGGGGTCGCGACATTCTCTCGCGGCCGAGGCGTTTAGATAAGAATCAAATATCTCGCAATACCCGGAGAGCCCCGGGCGCGATTATCATTTTCCTTTCTCTGCGAAGGAAATCCGGCGAATGGGAATCGGCGTCGATGCGTTTCCGGTGAATCGCGCTCTCGGCGAAATTACACCCGCGCCACGTAAATAGCAAGTAAATAGGTTATTATGCCGGAAGGAACTACTTGCCTTGGCGATTGCGTTCGGATTACTTTGACACAGTTCGCGTAAGTGGCTGAATTTCTTGTTCAAAGTTTTCCGAGTCTCGAGATGCACATTGCCGCCGCACAGCAACATTCGCGCGGTACAATTTTCACGGTATTAGTGATTTTTATTAAATCAGTAAGTATCAGCAGATCTTTATGCAAAATATACATTTTCTGCATTTATTATAATACAGGGTGTCTCAGCTGAGGGAGAGGCCATCTAAATGTCTCCTTTATTTTTAATGGCACAACAAATATTTATGGCATAATTGAATCGGTATCGAAGGAGGAATATATCATGGAAGAACAATTTCTTTTGTCCGGTTATTTTATCATAGTTTTTTCAAGGTCATCGTTATTTTTTTATCGAGAAAACTTATCTTTTTTTATTCCACCTTATAGCGGATGAAAAAATACATTTGAATATGCCTTAAATTATTAACAAGATGGAATAAATAGCGAAGAAGTTTTCCCGATGAAAAATAACGATGACCTTGAAAAAGCTATGGGGAAAAACGACCAGACAAAAAAATGTTCTTCTGTGATATTCCTCCTTCGATACCATTTAAATTATGCCATAAATATTATTATTATTATTATTATTATATACGGACCGAGGTCCTTTTATACAAATGTATACAGTCTTTACAGCATAACTGATATAAAAAAAGTCAACCTAAAATTTACATAAGAACGGACCACGCGAAACTAAACAAATACAGGTATGATTAACAAACAGTATTGCGAAATTTTGTTTCGAATGCCTGTAACGTACCATTGAAAAAATCAATATTGTTGTAAAATATGTTAGAGCTAGCAATAATGCGATTTAATGGATTTATTACTCCATATGAGGTTCGGATTTCATTAATTTAGAGAATAGAATATTTGTCATTAAAAAATAAAGGAGATATTTAGATGGCCTCTCCTTCAGCTGAGACACCCTGTATATAGCAGTCACTTATAGGAACGTTTCCACTTTTTTAATAATTTAACTAGATCCAAAGTAAATATCATAACTGTATTAAATTTCAGTTTTTAGTTAAGTGTGATAAAATCCGCAGTCAGAAATAGAATTTCAGCTGCGTCTGTGCAACGACAGGATCAGAAGTAGCCCGAGTATTTTTGGATCCAGTATGTATAATAAACCCGTAGATTATAATAGCATTGCGCTCCATTAGATTGGCATTCTAGAATCGGACATTTTCATATGCACGTAACAAAGTTCAGAAATAAAAGAGAACAGTTTGGATTGCGAAGGGTGGAAGGTGCGAATGAAGCGGAAAGGCTGCGCGACGCGACATTTTGTGGTTTCGGTGGCCGGGAAAAAAGAACAATGCTGGCAGGTTAATTATCAGAAACGGTTGGTAACGTGCGCGCAGATTCGCGCGGAGAACGCTGGCAGGTTCGCGTGGGGAACGATACCGTACTCGTTTCGGTGGCTTCGCGTAAACGCCCGCACGGCAAACAGGAGTCTGCACACAGAGCATATTAATTGCGCGTGGATCGACCGCACAATTCTGATCCTGCAATTACGCGCGTTCAGCTCGTCTCCGGAACCGCAGCGGCTCGTCTCGTCGGCCCTTGGGAATCGTTAACCATCTCGAAACTTTGCCCATTCGCGAAACTGCCAGGAGCCAGCCAGCACAGCCAACCTCCTCGACATAGGATGCGTACTCAATTTTCCTTTCATTTTCCCGGGGAAACTCCGAGCGACGCTCGACGATGCTCTACGGCCTCGTGAAAAACATCGCGATTTCCTCCTGATTACAGGCTGGAACAAATGTAACACCGATAGGCACCATCCTGCCAGTTTCCCTCGCGCAACTTCCACGGATACACAACTTTCCCGAATACTGTTGGGAAATTTTCGTTCCTCGACGTTTATCGGATTTATCGCGAGTAGGGGAAATAGAAACACAGGAAAGTTCAATCCATTATTTCGATGTTCAACATCGTATTTTCATGCCACAAGTGTTAACTAAATAAGTAAAAATCGAAAACAATAATATCACGATAAACCCCAAGTCACATAGCCAAGATCAAATTTGTCCGTATTGATTCGAAAAAAACAGCAGCTGAATAAAAATATCTTGCATCGTTTAAACATTTTCGAGAGTTGAGAATAATATACCGACATCCTTAAATTTCATCTACTCAGTCATTCTATCGTGAATTTCTTAAGCGAATTCAGCTAGATGGAATAAAAGATACGAAAATATAATAAACAATTAGGTTGTCTATACCAGCTGTGTATATTACTGTCTGAAGTAATACTGTCAAATCGATAGGTACAATTGGGACGTAGGGGGAGGTACGAAATACTTGGGGGCAGCTAATAGCATCATCTAGTACAGTTATTTAAGCAGTTTGGATTATGTAGTCCGCTAAATGTTTGAGATAACTGATCTAGGCATAATCTGCAGAATCCGGATCAGAACGTTTGCACAGTGTCATTGTGTGCAATCTATTAAATGCGTATACCGCCTAGTACCAAGCACTTTACAATTACCTATCGCGTTAACATGACATTGCTTCGAACAGCATATTACATTTATTTCTCACTATTTTATTCTCTCTTCCTACTTGAAAACTATTCCTATTGCTCGACAAATATTTACAATTCGGCATGCTATCATAATACACATCCTTGTTCCGCGGAAATCTATTATACCTAAAATCACTAGCAACGACGGCAATAATTGTGCAAACGTGCCCGTTGTTGGTCGATTTTCCCAAACAAAGGAGAGTGCAAATAAATCGATACCGCAACTCACATTTCCTTACCATATTGGTTTATCGCTGCTGTTTGTATCACCAATATTAATGTACAGCGTAGTGGTATTATAAAATGACTCGATCCCTTGTATATCCTTTTGCCTTAATAGTTAGACTGCGGATTTAATGCAGTCGTGAGAACAAGATAATAGGTGAAATAAAAAATGAAAACAAATTTTTATGCATATTCGTACTCGGCACTCGGAACGGTCGAAACGATTAGAATCACGTACATGTAATAATTAGACTGCGGATCTTTATGCATTTATAGGAAAATTGAGTAGGTGAGATTCAAAATTGTCGGACAATTTTAACAATTGAATATGCCAATAAATGATTTCTCCTCTATTCAAATCGTTAAAGGAAGAAATAGCATTCAGCTTGTTTTCTGCTTCTTGCAATCGATGTAGAAAATTTGGATTTTGCATAAGGATCCGCAGTCTAGTAATAATAATATAATGAGTGTAATAAGTACTGGAAGCTTGAGGGGGCAATTTTAAAGTTCAGCTATTTGACTTGATTGAGAACCACGAGAAAGAATTAGTTCGCTCCCATCGCTACTATCAGCATCGAGGCACACGAATCAGTGGCGCGCGAGGCAGCATAAAATGAAGGAAAATAAATTAACCGAGTGGTCGACGAAACAAGCAATTAGGGTTGGATAAGCATCGAGAGGCAAACAGTTTGAGGATTGCAGGACGTAAATACTCTCTCGTTCATATTCGAGGAAGAAAGTTTCCCGTGCACTCGTACCGCCGGGGATGAAAAATCCTCGATTTTCCCTCGACTCTCGCCCGAATCGATGAATCGCAGGGTTGGGTGGTTGGGGGCGGAGGGCGGGAGGGCTGAAGCCGAAGCATCGACGACGGCAAGTTTCGATCCGCGAAAGTGGAAAGAAGAATTGATTTAGCGAAGTCCGTAATGAGTTGATTGCAGAGGATTCTCTATGCCGTAACTTTCGAGCGACGCTGCCTTAAATTGCATTCGTTACGGCCCCGACCCGCAGAATTTGATTTTCGAAATATCACCCCCCTCCCCGCGAACCGCCGAGGTCAAAGATCCGCGCTGCAATACGCGAACCCGGCAAATTCGATTCTCGGCATCTGTGTACAGGTCATCCGCGCGCGAGACTCGCGAAAATTCCGCGTTACACGCCGACCGGAATTTTCAATGAGTGTATTTTTACATGCCTCCAGCCATCCCCGCAGGGCCAATTGAAATTCTCGAATCAATTTACTGGCCGGGGATATCCCGATAACGAGACCACTGTTTCTTGTAATTCCGATTTGTAAAATCATTGACAGAGCTGAAATCTATTGACAGAAAGTGCAGACAAAGGTCGACGAAGTGTAGGATAGTAAAAATTTTCAATCCTGGATTTTCCAATTGGGAATTCGTTGGCGAAAGAAAATTTGGAACAAAATTCATTTGTTTTTCAGGACAATGTCTTAAAAATTCGAATCTTCTTGCAATATTTTCTGGGATAGCTTACTGTTACTATTATTGGGATATTTTATGGAATATTGTTACTACATATGCTTCTAAAACTGAATAGTTTATCATACAGTGAGTGCGCAAAGTATTCGTACGCCCTTTAAAATAGAATAACTTTTTTATAGTTGTACCAAACGATCTGTTTTTTATAATCAATTAGAAGCATTGGATTACGAAATGATATGCAAAAAGGATTTTCCAAAAATTCTAATTTACAAGGTTACATGCAAAAATAAAAAAAAGGCACTTTTTAAAACTTTTTTATTCGGTCCCTTAATGAAAATTTCAAATATATGTTTTGTAGATCTATGTTAGTTATACACATGTCGGAAATTTTTTCGAAATCGATTAACATACACACGAGCTACAAGCGGTTAGAAATAGTGGAAATCGTAGTTTTACATGATTTTTAATTAGTTTCTGCTTGAAATCCACAAAATCATACTCATCTTTCGATGAGTTTTTTCCTGCGTCAACATCCTGCAAAACATAAATTTAGTTTTAAAAAATGCCTTTTTCATTTTTGCATGCAACCTTGTAAATTATAATTTTTAGAGAATCTTTTTTGCACATCATTTCGTAAAAGAATGCTTCTAATTGATTATAAAAAATCAGCTCGTTTAGTACAATTATAAATAAGTTATTAGTATTCAAAAGGTGTACGAATACTTTGCACACTCACTGTATATATATATATATATATATATATATATATATATATATATGTATATTTCTAATAATATTACAGGTAGGTTTTAGTAGGCGGGAAAATTGAACAAAACCGTGCGCAATTTCCATAATTCCAGCGTTCGAAGTAATTGATTGTGTCAGCCCCATCGCGAGCACGAGGCTGCAGCAAGAAACGTCTCTTTTCGCACATCTCCGAGTAAAAAGAGTCCGCTACAGTCTACCGTAATTTCGAGAAATTGAGTATCGTGCCACCTCCCTCTTTTTTCAGTCTAAAGCTGTGTGTTTATCCCTCCCCGTCGATCCCCCCAGTGTTTCCACTGTCCTCCATCCTACGCCGAGCCAATTTGTTTGCTGGAATCTCAGCTCGCGTTCCATGCTTTCGCGTGGAATTGCAAAATGCGAAATGAGGGGATTACATGCACGGCCGCGCAGCTGGCCGAGTAATTTCGAATACTTTGATCCGAGGATTCGCGGAGCCTCGACTTCGATCGTTCCGGGCCAGGATCTTCGAGGGAAGATTTGTTCGCTAATATGGGGGGAGCTGCGACGATAACGCGAAATGAAACAATGTTGTAGCGATCTTTTTTTCTGCTCGAAGCAAAAGAACCAAGCGGAGCATGTTCGACCGTGTGCATCAAATATTTTAACCCTTGACGCCGTATACAGGGCGTGACCGTAAGGGTAACGCGTCAGGGGATAATTCTACATGTAAAAATCAGTCGGAAAAAAGAAATAACATTTTTTCGTTTGACGCCTGGTTTTCGAGAAAATCGAGTTTAAAGATCTGAAGTAGAATTGGTTGGCCACACACACATGGTCAGACGCGCCAGATGATTCCTATCTAATAGCTCGCGTATACTTTGGACATTACTATCGACCACAAACCTCAACAAACCACGATAAACATTTAATTTCTTGCATCAAGAGGTTCAATAAACCATAAATAATTTGGAACAGTGCATTATTAAGCCAAACCGATACCAAAATTAATTCGAACACTTCTATAAACCACAATCCTGAACAAACGACGATGAACATTTAATTTCTGACATGAAGAGGTTGGATAAATTAAAGATAATTCAGAACTGTATTGAACGTAGTAGTAATGAGCAAGCATGATTGGTGTTAAGCCCGTATTTCATGAGAATTTGAGAAATCGATAGAGCCGATTGTGTCGCCAGCATTTTCGCCACAATTAAGCACGTCCGATGACCGACTTATGGCTGGCTGGCAGTGATTTTTCCCGGTTGGAGTGCCGTGGTTCGAGGAGGGTCGTTCGGAAGGTATAATGGAGGGCACTTCGTCGGAAGAAATGGGCGCCATTTCTGGGTGAGAAAGTTCGTCGCGTTGTTAGAAACAAGAACAATACGACACTCTGGGATCGTTTCCTGGAGCGTCGAAAAACCGGTCACGGTACTCGTAAATGGACTCGTTCCGATGTTTCGTGAAGTTGCTCGGGCGAACTCGTTGCTCCTGACGTCATAAATTAACTATTTAACCGGTCCGAGAAACATAGTAAATCAATACGTCAAGCAACGGTTTATTGACTGAACATGATTTAACTTCCTCTCTCTATCCTCCCACCCTTCGCTGCGGCGCTGGTGATAACCTCGATTAGAATTGAATGCAACACACCGTGAAGTTATTTATTTTACGCGATCGACGATAAATCATTATTGTTTCGCCGGTTCCGCGAACCGGTTTTTTCACTCCTCGGACTTGTTGTGTGGCGACTGACGGCCAATGGGACACCGATTGTCCGAGAACGCGATTTTTATTCATGCGCAGCCCTCTGGACGAGTTTCCTGCGATTTTTAGACGCGTCGTATTTTTTACCGTATGATTCATGGTTATTTATAAGCGTTCCGCGGATCTTCATGCAAATTCTTTTCGCTTCTTTTTATTCACTTAATGTCACGATAGCTGCACTGCTATTTGCGATCGCTCTAGGATGCATTTCACGCATATATTCAACTCTACCTTTCATATTTTAATTAATGCCCACGTTCTTACACGGTTCAAATATTTAAATATGAAATATTTTACCGTGACAACCAAATTTATTCAAACATTTCAATCTCCACAATAAAATAATATCGTTATTTATATTTTCGTTCATTTATCATATGGAATATTTCAGCGGATTAAAGATAATCCTTTTTCGAAAATTTAAAAAAATTATTTACATGCAAATAAAATTCTTCTGTGAATATATTAGAGAGACCATCAATAAATTATGAAATTTCGATGTATTTAGTTCAGTAAAGTATTCAAATAATATATAGAGTTGCATGACTACCAGTGCCGGCCATATTGGATTCATAATAAGCTCCACGGTCGCTGGCCCAAACTATTTGGATAAAAAGTCGAATTAAAATGCGCGAGTGAATTGCAGCTTCCAGAATCTCGTCATACACAATCAACAATAAATAAGCTAATATTAATTCACAGTGTAAAAATTGTTTGAAGATCCTTTCCGCGAGCACATCCTCGACCTAACCTCAAAACAGGACTTTTTCGAACGAGCTCGCATTTAAATCGAGCGGGTTCGGAAACGCTCAAACATTATTCCCGTCTACATAATTATCGCGCATGCATGTTTCCCGTATTTCTGGCAAATTGGCTTTGCTACAAAGCCCACCGGCGCGTTTATTGTTAACAATACTACGGCGCCGCTCCGATCGCAATTCCCGTAATTTCCGATCCAATATAAATTTCCGGGGAACGAGCGCGATCGACGCGCATAATTTTCTATCGGGAGAAGGTAAAACAATTTGCAGGTCCGAGCGGGGGCCTGGGCCGTGCCGGGCCGCGTTTTACCTGGTTAAAAACGGGGTTAGGTTAGGCGAGACAGCGGGTCGCGTTAACGACGATAATTAGAACGGATGCGTAGACATTTTGCGCGATTTGCCGTAACGCGAACGGTATCCGCCGGGTTAATTAATGTTATTAATATCAATTCACGGTAATTCCGCGGCAGCGGGCCCTCCCATCCCCTTGATAGTTTCGTAATAACATATCACTCCCGGTACAAGCCGGGATGAAAATTCGCTTCGGAAACCCGCGGGCGAAAGGCTCGCTCGCGCGCGCACGTTAAATTTCAACTCGCCTAATTCAACAACGAGGAAAAGCGACGCCCACGCAAGGAAAACGGTAGCGCGGGACGCTCGAATTTATACACCTGACCATGCAGTTTTCATTGCTGCTCGGTCCGAACCGAATCACCACAGGTAATTCACCTGCTTGCTGTTTACATAGTATGGGTTTTCACGTACATTGCAAGGGACTTATTGATTTTTGAGATGTGATTTCAAATTTTCCTTCAAACCTACATGGTACCGGTCGTAAAGTGCTCCGTTTCAGCTTTAAGTTGAGCTCTAAAAAGTTTTTTAAATTTTCTCGGAAATATATTTTAATATATACTTGAAGCAAACCCCGTAAAATCCCCAACCAACTTTCACCGAGTTGCATGATTTACAATTTTTCTTTAAACGTAAAAGGTCCTGTCATAAAGGCGATCTTGCCGCTTTGATTTATCTACTAAACAGTTTGAAAATACATCCTACACAATGGACTTGAAGTAATCCCTTGGAATTCTTGACTTCTTGAAGCGACTTCGAATTTTCCTTTAAACCTAAGTTATCCGATGGTGAAATGTTCTCTTCCAGCTATAATTCGAGTTCTCGAAAGTTCGAAAATTCCCACGGGAAAACATTCTAAATTCGACTCGCAGTAACCCTTTAAAATCCAATCACTTTTTTCCCAATTTTTCGAATTCTTGATTTTTCGAGGCGATATGGAATTTTTGTTTGAACGGAAGCTACATTATCGCAAAGTGCACTTTTTCAGCTTTAATTTCTACCCTTAAAAGTTCAAATATTCCCGCGGAAGCACATTTTAAAATCGATTCTAACTAGCTCTTTGAAATGCAATTATTCTCCGTCGTTCTTTCGCTCCGGATTTCTCCATTTTCCGACATGTCTTCGAATTTTTCGTTTAAACCAAGATTATCCTACCACAAAGTGCGGGCTTCGAGCTTTAATTTCAGCCTTCAAAAGTTAAAATATTCCTACGGGAATACAATCTGAAATCTACTCGAAGTAATCTCTTGGAATGCAATTTCATTTTCCTCCGAGCTTTCGCTCCGGCTTCTTCGATTATCGACACGATTTCGAACTGTCTTTTAAACCAAAATGAATGTAGTATGAAGTTCAGTTTTCCAGATTTAATTTAAATCATCAAGAATAAAAAAATTCCCACGGAAATACATTCTAAAATCGATTCGATGTAACCCTTTCAAATGCAATCATTTGCTTCTTCCTTCCTTTCGCTCCGGATTTCTCGATTTCTCGATATGTCTTCGAATTTTCTTTTAAACTAAGATCATCCTATCGTAAAGTGCAGTCTTCCAGCTTTAATTTAAGCCGTCAGAAGTTCGAAAATTCCCGCGGGAATACATTCTAAGTAAACGTCTTTAAATCCAATCATTTCTTTCTGTGCAATCGAGGCCAATCGTTCGAGACTTATCGATTTTAGGATACGATTTTGAATTTTCCATTAGGGCAAAGTTATTCTATCATAAAATGCAGTCATCGAGCTTTCATTTAAGCTCTTAAAATATCGAAACTTTCCAAGAGAATACATTCTATAGTCGATTCGAAGTGACCTCCTACGATTCATTGAATTCGATATTTCAACTATTTTATGACTATTGAATATATATTATAGAATATATATTTTATAACTATTGAATTCCAGTATATTATATTGGTTAAATGGAATCAACTTTTTATCATTATTATTGCCACAGAGAAGCAACGACAATCGATACATCGCAGATTGACAATAATAGCGCATGTATTAATCTTTTGCACAGAAAGTGATCATCAAAGATACACATTGTTTATGAGATATACTGATCATTTGTGTGTACATTAAATTTGAAGCGATTCTACTCGCAAGAGTACCTCTCCGAGTGCGATAAGCACTCTCGCTCGTTTGCCCATACGATCAGATACCCCGGGAAATGATGAAAGTGCAGTGGTTAAGTGATTCTCATCGGTTGAAAAAACGGGCATATCATTACCGCCCTCTCGAGGAGGATCTTGTCCACCAGGCTCACCTAAGTGCACCTTCTTCTTCCCCGTCACGGCGCAACTTCCGCTCCCAGGTTCGCCGTCCAAGTTAACGAGGCGTGCGTTAATACACATTACTTAATGACTTCCGGCACAGCTTAACGGAGTGTTAACGTACAAACTTGCCGTGTCCCTGACCGATACAGGCTTCCGGCCACCTCGAGCATGGTTGCCATGCTGTTGCGTCGGAAGTGTGACCTCGAAACACACTAACAGCTGGTCCCATTCATTTCCATTCAACCGCGAACAATCGCTGATTTTCCAATTGCTTCCCCACCTAAATGCCTAACTTTCGCGCAATAACTTAACCCATTCGAACCCAGACAAAACATTCACCACTCGAAGAAGGGGTGAAAATGTGACTGAAATTGAAAGAATCGGAGAAATCTTAATAAACACCCGATTACGAACCAATAGTGACGGAAGAATAAAATACAGGGTGACAAGAAATAACGGAGTTAATCATTTCTTATTATAATTCCGTTAAATTGACGAATTTTGAATAACCAAATAATAACAACCATAACATGGATCTTTTGTATTCATATATTTAAGCAGTTTCGAAATGGACACCGTTTGCGCCGATACAGAGGCTCAAACGTGTTTTGAAATTTTCGGCTATGGGCCGCACAGTGGGGAAAGTGACCTAACTCGATTAAAAAAGAAATAACTTTCGATAGAAATGACGTAGAGCAATGAATTTTTTTTAAATAACAGCTGAAACTTTGCAGAATATGGGAAAAATAGGGAGATTACGGCAAGAACGGTTTTTAACCTTGAGAAAATTCGTTAAACTTTCACAATTTCAAGAAAATGTGGTTTCTCCGTTACCACGAGCGGAAATCATTTTTTTAATTTTTGCTATATTTCATTTCCTGTAGATTTTTTCACGCTGATTTCAAATCTGGTTTCATTTGTCTACGACCTCAGGATATTGCAAATTCGATTTCTTGAAATTCTACATGTTTACCGAATTTTCTCAAGGTTAAAAAACGTTCGTACCATAATCTCCCTATTTTTCCCATATTTTGCAAAGTTTCAGCTTTAATTTAAAAAAATTTCATCACTCTACGTCATTTCTATCGAAAGTTATTTCTTATTGAATCGAGTTAGGTCACTTTTCCCCACTGTGCGGCCCATAGCCGAAAATTTCAAAACACGTTTGAGCCTCTGAATCGGCTCAAAGGGTGGCCCACTTCGAAACTTCTTGAATATATGAATACTAAAGGTCTATATGTTATGGTTGTTATCATTTGGTTTTTCAAAATTCGTCGATTTGATAGAATTATAATAAGGAATGTTTAACTCCGTTATTTCTTGTCACCCTGTATTACTTTTAGCCATGATGCATTCTATTCTCGGTATTTTTCTCTTCCTCTCGCTGTCACGCAGCCCCCAATCACCGTAAAATTCACTTTAAAATTCCGCGGGGTTCCCTGAAGCATTGCTTCATCCAACGAAACGCTGTGCTTCGTCTTCGAGCAACATTAGGCCAGCAGGTCGAATTAAGTCAGCGATCAGTGTCAGTCTGAAAAGAAATATTGCGAATGGTGGTGTCGCGTGACGCGGCTCATACAAGCTCGGACAGCCTCGCTAACTGTTTCAACACTGTCGATTACACACACCGACATTGCAATCCACCGCTGACAATACGTACTTGTCAAACTGATTGTATAGTACAGGCCGACCGGGACCCAGTCACCGGCAACCACGATCCGTCGCGCGAGGAAATTTTACAGTATTCAGTTTTGTAGGATATCAAATGAAACGTTGATTAAACTTTGATCAGGATGTCCATTTTGATATGGTTAAACACTGGGATTTGCTACGAATTGGCAATTTTGGCGAATTGGATTCGCACGAATATTCTTCCGAGCACGGAGATAAAATAGATACAGTTTCCTTGGACGATAATAAAGTTTCTTTTTTTGCGCGCGCGGCCGACTGTATACTATACCGTCTACTAAATATGAATTCCTTCACTCTATCGATCACTTTCATTCATAAACGTACAACCAAGTGTGCCGGTATACCATTGTGAAAGTATCCGCGAATATCTCATTGGAAATTGGAGATATTCAATTTTACGTTCCGCAGACGAATCGAGAGAATTCATCTCCCGCACATCGATATAAATAAACCGAATTTTTTGCGGAGTTCACTGGCAGATATCGAAGTTGGAAAAATTGACTCTGTGCTAAAAATTGCTTGGTCAGAATTCGAAGAGCCGAGTCTCTCATTGTTATTTATATATTTAATTCTGAAAACCGTCGAAAAAAATGCAGAAACGTGGAAACATGTCGCCGGAAATTTATTATCCGGAGCAACAAATGGAAATGCAAATTCCCGACGACAATAGAGAACAATACAGTCAAAAGTTTCTGTCCGATTGTTCATTTCCAGAAAAAATATTTTTGTAGAATAGAAGTTTCAGTGTTGGTATCACGTGTACGCAACATTTCCTTTTTGTGGGGAAGAAAAATGATTTTTAAATGTAAAGGGTTATCCAAAAGTACCTTTCGGAAGAAGTTTCACTTTTTTATTTAAAAAAAACATCCTATAGTCGATTTTGGATAAGCCTATATATATGTGGAAGGTTCTACGTTTAGTTGACGTGGCTATAGGAGGAAGTATGCTAAAAATATGAAGTATATGCTGCGGTCTCAAAAATTTTTATTATCCGAGTGTTAACGCAAAGTCGCGGAATAATTCGTTAAGGTTACGAAGCAGAGTGTTGCGCGGATTGAACGCGATGTTGAGGATAGCGGCTCGATTTGTTGAAGAAGTTGGTCCGAGATTATGACGCCAGTAAGACGATAGCGTTTCCGTGATTCACGATTATGTGAAACTCGCCTCCTTTTTACGACTGTCCGTGGCCATAGCGTTCTCGCGAAACTTTCGCCCGCCGCACACTTCTCCGTGAACACTGTAACTGCGGGGATTCCTTTTTATTGTTCCGTACGGGCCGCTGCTTTGCGAACGGCTGTGCTGTCTGTCTATTTGCAGTTCGGAGGAAGCGAACTTCCTTCTGAGACTCGGATCCTCAAACCGCGATAGCGTGATTCGCAACCATGCCCGATACCGAGGCAATAAAAGTTCTTCGGAAAAGTGGAACGTGAACGTCGTCGCTTCCCTGCGGTTCTTGCCCCAACTCAACAGCTTGAAATGAATATATACTCGAATTCGTTCTCTCTGGTTTCCTCATTAACCGTTCTTACTTTTCGGTTTTAACACTCGGTTCCATTTTGCCTTCGTGTTGGATACGAATTTCATTCTGTCAGCGTTACGTTCCCTAATTGTATTCAAGTTTGATAAGATATTTCATTGTTTCTTTAATATTTCTCGTTATAAATGATGGTAATACAATAGAACCTCTCTCGATTATCCGGGCCTCTGATACTCAAATTCTTTATCATCTGAATACTCTCCAGAAAGAATTAGTTTGCGTTAAACCAACCCATACGCTGCACGATTTACTGCACACTTCGATAAAGATTAAGTTCAGCACTGAAACTATGTAAGGTAAAGGTACTAGTAGTTGTCCAGTTAAGAGAAGTTTTCCACGCAAACAATAGTAACCACTTGCACTGTCATCAAATAGCGAGAGTCGATGCCTGAAGACACTCTTTAAGTCTTCTAGATTATGTACCAAGGCCACTTTTTAAAAAATGTTTACTCATACAAATTTAAGAAACATATTTAAAAATTCGAGTAATTGCTTCAGAAGTTGACCACTCTTGAAAATAAAAAATCTAGTAATTGTAAAATAATTGTAATCGTAGTTCTTGTAAAATGGTCAACTACTGGTACCTTTACCTTAATTGTTGTATTATGCGAACAATCATGTTCCACTAATTAGCACGGATAATCGAAGTTCTACTGTATTGTGCAAATCAGAAAGGCTACAAGTAAATTTATTACAAATAAATTAATAAATCTCCGCGAAAGCCCTTTCGACGTGACAGTGCACTTCATCCTTCCAGCAGCATATCGTCACCAATCTCACTATCCCGTCCCGCCGAAACCCGACTATAGTATCTGCTAACCAGACTAACTAAGTGTAATACTTGCAGAGTAACAACACCGATAATAAATTTCCCACAAATACCTAACTAGCGTTCGCGACACCTCGAAGCCATGCTCTCGCACACGTGCGGGCCGAGCGCGTGCCAACCGGAAGTTAGGGGAATACCGAAAGTTTATGGCGTTCTCGTGCTACCCCGAACGCCCAGCGCCGTTACCATTTTCTTGCGTTCGCATTAATTTCCATACGTGGTGATTTCTGCTCCGAGGAGCATCCATTAACCATTAAACAGTCCAGTTCTCAGGAGTCGGAAAATAAAATTTTAATGGATTCCACATTATACCCACTTCCTCTTTATGCAGAAGAGCGTAAACATTTAAATCTGTTTTTACTAATTAATTTAAAACAGTGGAAAGACCAAAAGAGTTTTCAAATTATACTGTTTCTTGCAATTGATGCAAAACATTTTTATTCTGCGTATAGATGTTCTAGTATACTAATAATCTAACATTTCCTAACTAATATGTTCAAGAGACTCCAATCTTTCAAACGTGAATACATCTAGACGAAAAAGGTTGAACGCGATTTATTACATTTGCCAACCACGATCCTGTAAGTCTTCACACCATTACTACTCGCATTTCACAAAACAGATAATCACTGTCTCTGTTAACACTTTTATAAAAATATACTTTTCGCAGCAGGGGGAAGGGGCGCGTTACGGTATAGTCTTTCACGGAACTCCCCATTTCGCGCTTTCTCCTGTTACAGAACAGAAACTTCAGAAAGGGCGAGGGGTGTGTGTTACATTAGTTCCATCACGGAACAATTTTGAACTAAATTAAGGACTTGGTATCTGCGATATCACACCTTCATTCGCAGACCTTTTGCATTTTCTTGGTGCTTTGCAAAACAATCGATAAGCAATCTACCATTCGTTTGCCAGGGTGACAGTCTACTCTAATTTCAATATGTTTTCCGCTTAAAGTGCAAAACGAGTTCTTAAAAAACAACGAGAAACGGGCATCCAATTCGTTGTAAAATTCATTCATTATCACTCCTTTCTTTACAACAATTTTCTTTGAGGGAGTCAAACAAGTTTCGTTCGCTACAAGATATTACAATGTCGCACTATATTTTATATATTTTATTCTCTGCCGACGCTGTAGGGTTTTATTATTAATTCTTAGATATCTCTTATCTGTCCACTGCTTTAAATTGCACTCGTGTTTAGATTAACTGTTGTTCGAACGATCTCATCGTCGGAGCGTTAGTCTAAAAAATTTTAGGGATTTTAATTCCTCAGAAAACGGCCAGTTTTCGCACCAGATCTTTCAAATTTGGCAGAGCACGGGGGTCGATGTGGTAAGACGTGGTCGTCGCGGACCCAGGCGAAATTACGCGTCGAAGTTGAACCCTTTGAAGGATGTTCGATGAGACGCGATTCTGAGCACCCGGCCGAGGTACTTTGCTCAATAAACACGAGCCCTTTGTCCTGCCATCGGAGTGATATAAGGAAGACACCGGCGCCCAAAGTCGAAATACGGTTCGCGCGGAGCAGTGCCGTTATCGGCTTCGCGAACTTCACTAACTTCGCGACACTCGCGGAAATACAATTGAACCGTGTCGGAGGTGCTACGCATTGTTCGGGGGACGATCGCGATTTTCAACGGCGAATTAAGGGACGTCGAGGGAATGGTAACGAGTTCGAATGATTCGAGATTGTTTCGAATATTTCAGAGCTGGCCTGACAAATACGCTTACGCTGCTGCCGTTCGGTTCTTTGGAGTTGTTAATCGTCTTTCCTCGACTTGTACAGCCACGCCGAGAAGTATTTGAACCGGAGTCGCCAGATTAAGACTTGTCTGCCCTCTCTACCTTCCCCTTTCACGTGACTAATCCGGTACTGGTAAAGTAGAGGGTAACTTTTTCCCCTCAATTAAAATTAAAAATATTTTCCTTGTATACTGAGAAAAAAAAGTAGTTACTTCAATAACACGCGTGTTATTGTAACTTTTTACTTCGATGAATATCAATGTATTCTGTTCAATAGTATGAAAAGAAGCAAATCGTGATGTATTTGAACTGTCTATCATGAAATGATTGAAAATAGTATTTGATTCAATACCGTATATTATTATTCGTAATATTTCTTTTTTTCCTTCAATCAGATATGTTGTTAAAAAATTTTGAGAAATGTATTGATTTATACTGGAATTGGTTCGAGGCCATATCTTATTTTTTTGAAAACATTGATGGTCAAGCTATTGGCTTATATGATTGGCGGAAACGAGTTTTGCTATTGAAATTCAATAGTATTAAATATCAAAATAAGTTCATATGATATTGGCACTATTCAACAGTACATCTTATTGAATCAACATATATTTTTTTTGTTTCGACAGGATTTTTTTCTCAGTGTACGAAGCTTGTGCAGATACTAAAATTGTTAGGCTTCCGAAAGATATATTTATGTATTTTTTCAAATACATTTTCGCGGACATTCTTCTCGAGTAATTCGCGACAGAAATTAAAATATTTGCCGAGTCACCGAAACGAGATTTCTCCAGCTAGATTTGCGAACAGTGTGCTGTCACCCGTCTCTGTTGCTCCCCCGACACTTTTTCCCCGTTTGTCGGCCTTTTCAGCGAACGTGCACCGCCAGTCGATAAAATCGACTCGTTTTTTTCGATCGGCGCAGGGCGACCGTTGCGAATTTTGTTGCTTTGACGTTTTGTCCGAAGCGGCGGTTTTGTTTTCACCGAACGTGTGCCCCGATCCTGAATGGCCGCTGTGTCAATTTTCGGGAGTTCTCTCTTTTTTTTAGCAGTAGCCGTCACGTCGGCCCCGCGAATCCCGCCCCGTAAGTGATTATTTAGGTAGAAAGTGTTTCAAGAATTGTTCCAGCGGATCGGCTTTCATAGCCTGTTTCATGCATTCGCGCGCGCGCGACCGTTTCTCTCTCTTTCTCTCTCTCTCTCTTTTTTATTTTATTTCCCGTCGTTCCACGTTTGTTACCGTTTCGCGCCCATTTTAGCCAGTCAATCGGAGAAGATATCCGTGTCCCTCTATGATCTTTTTGTAACCTTTCGATGCGCGTGTTTTATTACCGCGCGACGCGCGGACCAGAGCCGTTTGTACACTGCCTACGAATGTTTGCTCTCGACTTTATATGACAGAACGTTTGCACTTTGCCCGGCGAATGGCTCTTTTATTCGGGTTCCGCTGATTCTAGCGGCCTGCACCGAGTTGATAAACCTCGTAACAACAGTAGAACCTCGCTGGTTGTACAAAACGATTTCCGAGAAACCGGAAATATTTTAACTGTGATCATTTCGTTAAAAAAAAAAACAGTACAATAGCAAATTTCGAGTCATTTTAAAGCTCGACGCCTCTATTTTCACAAGCCATCGTTCATTTGTTCTAAGATATTTGTGCATGATATAGCTGGTGATAAACTGAGCACACGATTTTGACCAAAAATTATGCAAATAATCGGCTGTGAAAATTGATATATGAAGATTAAAACTTGACCTACGATTTTTTTTTCTCTATTTTATGGTACAAAAACGAACAGATTGGCGACAGCGAACTTCAATCGAACTTCATTCGAACCTCGATAAATCGACTAGAAAAAATCGTAGATTAGGTTTCAAGCATTCGTGGTAAAGGAGAAGCTTTGGTCTTTAAATCCACGGTGGTTTCAGTCGTGAGAAAACTTAATAAAACGAATCAGGGTTCAGTCGAAGATGGAAAATATCAAACGATTTATCAGGCAAAGAGGTAGCTAGCAAATCGGATCAGCGACAATCGCTGAAGCAGCAAGAAACGAGGCGTCGAATCGACCAGTGTGCCTTCCGGTGTTTCGTCGAAACTGAAGCCGACGCCGAAAAGCCGAAGTCAAGGCCGAAGCCGATCCCGGCACGGGTCGACGGCCATTACGTAACACGAAATTAAGACGCCCCGACGACCGGCGAAATTACGTCTGGGAATTGCGCGACCTTTGAAGGAATTTTCAGCCGTGCGCTCGGAATCGAGTCGAAGATGTCGGGAGTTCGTACGAACGACTGGACGGTCGATTAGTCTGGACGTTGATGGTGTATTACGAGGGCCAGGAAATCTCTTCCCTCACTCGCCCGATGCGAAAAAGAAATTTATGGGAAGGCGCTCGCGCGAAAATCCGCTGCTGGTAATTTGTCTGCTAGATTTTGGTCGCTGTGTATTTTCCGCTGATTTATTTACACGTCGAACGAAATTGCTCGAGAGCTCATTTGCTGATTTATTTCGCGCTCAGTTCGCTAGTTTTAGCTGAGCGTTCATTATTGTTACTAGATTGACAGAAAGTTCTTTTTCTCAATTTCTTGAAACATACAAAATTAGTTAAGGCGGAGTGGGGTAAGTGCGCCCTAGTTTTTGCAAAGTTGGACTTCAAGCTAATGTATTTTCAGTCTGGCATGTAAAAACTTAACGGTCTTGGTATCAAACTCTTGCCACAGCTATTGCTAGGGTTGCCAGAAATGCATTATCCAAATATAGAAGAAGTAGTGAAAACTGCAATTAGGTATGTATATATGAGATAGGCTCTCGAAATATAGGAGTTCAAGTAAAAGAGGTACAGAGCACATTTTAAACTTTTTTATTCAAACAAAGATTTTTGAAAATCATATGCTATTCAAATATGATATAGGAGATCAAGTTCAAATAGAGAAAACTCGTATCAAATATAGAAGATCTGGCAACCCTAGTTATTGCTGATGAATTAGTATTTACAACAAACTACAAGCACTACAAAATGCTTTCTATTGCATTTTATTGCATCTTAGTGTTCCTCTCAATAAATTTTAAAAGATACAATAAAAACTACATCAATATTTGTTGTACTTACCTAAAATAACAACACAGAATATATTAATAACTTGTAAACTATTGCACGTTCAGGATAACCTCAAAGTTGTACGTGCACCTCGCGCGTGACTGTTTGGCATTGGTTGATTTAAGCGAGGAAAACATCTTTATTCTTGGGCGACATCTATGTCGAAAAGTTCATACTAACTGATACTACATTAATAAATAGAAGCTAGAGAAATTTCGTTCACATTATAATAAAAATAACCAATTAACCTTAAACAAATGTAAAAAACTTGTGAGGTTGGTGCAACTTAAAGAATAAATAAAACAAGTGTCCACTTTCAGAAGACCTGTGGTGGCCATTTTGTTTGGAATTGTCTGTCAATATTCGATTGTACGTGTTTGTAATGTTTATTGTGCACGTTTCATAGAAGCATCGTGTCTTGCACTGGTTTATTTTTCTTCTAGGAAATAGACGAGAAAAATTTGAACCATAACCACAAACTAAATCGTAGCACGAGGGGTTTATTACCGGACACAATGGTACCGAAGAACCTGAATGCTCGGTCAATCAACAAAAGTCAAGCGGTCAAATAAAACAACGAACCGCGAAAGAATCGTCCATAGAATTTCTGAATCGGTCCTGAAAATAAGGGAAACGCTTTTTAAAGCCGATACACTGGAGCTCATTCGCGAGATTTGCGACGAACAGAAGCTCGGAGCTGTCCGAAGCGTGTTTCAAAGTCAGTCCCGTCGAGAAACCTGTCTAAATACTTTTCTCGCGATAAAGGAGCCGCCGTCTTCGTTCCTCGTTTTCGGTTTTTCTCCGGGGTCGGGGAACCGGAAGCAGTTTAGAATGCTTGTGAATATTTTTCACCGGCCCCGACGAAGAATAAACGGTTTCTTCCGAGCTCCTTTGTTTCCCAGAATGAACGGGGGGGAAACAGTTTAAGAGAGTTTTGCCATATTTTCAGTGGCCGAGGGAGGTCCCTCCGTTTCTTTCGTTGTCCTAGTTTTCTTGTAGTCTTCGGGGTTTAATGTACAAGCAGAAAGTGTCTTGTTTCTTCCACTGGCTACCAGAGATAGTAATCGTTGATTTTTATGAAACCTCCGAAAGTTGTTCTCGTAGCGATATTCTTTTAAATTAATTTTTTTTTTAAAGTTGCATCAACCTCGAGGGTTATTAGCAACTACAGGTTTACACGTGAGTGTGGTCGTTTCTCAGTTTTAAATTTATAGTGCATTTTTCTGATCAACTCAGCGAATTTTACTTGCCGCTACAGCTGCGTATAAACTTATTCGTCGAACGTATAGATTTTTATAGATTCATTCTTCTGCGTGCATCAATGGATAAAATCCGGAATTGTACTCGGAATAGAGGCCATTTATATGCGGCACGACTGGCGCGCGTGATTTTTCGTTCAAGTATCTCGTCTTGCGCCATTTTTACGGTCCTGCCATAATGCGGGCGCGTCATCTTTAATAATTTCGAGAGGTTTTCTCGGGTTTATTTCTCGCGATATGAATGCTGTGATGCTTCCACGAAAGGATACCGCACAATTGCAGACACTCGAAGTGTTTTATGTTCTCCGAAAAATGTGCCAGACTGTCGAGATAAAAATATTATTCACGAATGTTCTTTGTTACCGTGGAAAATATTTTAAACGGGTTTGTAAAATAAGGTTCGTTTAATTCGAAGAGCACGAGTCATGGTAAGCGACGATTTTCTATGATTGTTGCAAACACTCGGTGTATATTCTCCGAAAAAAATGTCAGAGAAGGTTGATATTAAAATCTGTTCTGAGATTATTTATGAGTATTTATAATATTACCAAATATTTTTAATGATTTTGAAAAACAACGTTCGTTTAATTCGAAGAATGTGGTATGGGACCATTTCCTTTAATCTCCGACTACCGAGTACCTAAGGAGGGCACGACCTATATTCTTTCAGTGTGTCGATTTCCCTTCAAAGTGTCACCACATTTACAGATCACTCGGTGGGTCCGAAGTTTAATTAGATCTCTACATTTATGCATTGCACTAATAGAAAAGTTTAATCGGTTTATTGTCACGAGATATAATGGTTCCAATGTGAGCAATCCAATATTTGAGAATATTTTCAGAAGCTCGCTTCATTATTTGTTACCGGGAATATCTGCGTAATAATAAATGGACTGCCGACTGATGCACGTAAAATATTCAATACTGTTTTATGTAATTCGATTTTTAAAAGACGAATCAAGCCATCAATGTTTATCAGGAGCTAGTTAAAAGACAGTTTAAATTCATCTGGCTATTTCTCGCGATTTCAAATTCCCGACGCACCGTCAAAGCTTTCCGACATTCTAAAAATGACTTTTACAAAGTAAAGTGGATTACGTATTGCTACGCTCGATGCAGGAAGCTCATCGCCGTTTCAAAAAGCGCTGAATCTAGAGTGCCTCCATCATCGTCGCACAGAGAACTGATCGCTCTCCTCGCCGTATCATCATACCCATCTCTTCAAAGTGCATTTATCAGGTCAAAGATCGACGCCAGCTAAATTCACGGCTCCGCGCGCGAAATCAAGCAATCAGAAAACCTTTGTCCAATTCCATCTCTCTCGACGAATAATGACAAACGAAAATGTCCGCACAATTTAGCGATCGCCGACCGTTCTTTGTCTCTCGTCGCGCCTCGATTATCCGAACGACGTCCGTGCAAACATTTCATATCCAATTACTCGATCAATAAGCGAGCTGTATTTTCGCATTATTTTTCATTATTCGCCTCGGAAATTATTTTTAAATGATGTCGAGTCGTGAATAACATTTCATTTGATTACCAATAAAATCTAATAAAAAGGAAAAAGGTCTCGACCCTTTTGAGCCCTTTACCTCGTAAATTGATTTTAAATGTCGCGGGATCGCAAATAATGTTTAACCAGATTGCCAATAAACAAGAGTCCTTGGTGGACCCTCAACTATCCGAACAGCATTGGTGCAAATATTTATGCTTAATCATTTCACCAACGCGATCTGAATATGTTCGTGAATATTTTACAATGACGGTAAATTATTTGGAATTTTTTACTTCGCAAATTATTTATATAGATTATATGCACGCTTGATCAATATTTGCGAATATTCTGCGATGAATGTACTTGTCCTGCATCGAAATAATGCCGTTCAATCATTCCGACATCACCTGACCACCGAGTCGCCTAACTGATACGTGTAATCGGGCTTCTGATCTATTATTTAAATTACTATCAATATTGAATCTTTGTATTATAGATTTCTACAACCGCAGCGAACGTTTCATTGCGCTTCTGCCATCCTAGTAACAAGAGGGGTTGGCACAGATTTTGTTCGATTAAAAGATGGCGTAGAAAAGTAATTGTTGTGAATTTGTATTTCTTCCGGCAAATATTTTCCGGAAACTCTTTTTTAATTTTATTTCAACACGATTTTGTCTATCTCCGATCAATTTTTGTATGAAAACTAATTACAGCAGATATTTCTGTAACGAACGTTATTTCCGAAAATATATGAATATTTCAATGGCGCATTAATTATTGATAACCTCGATGGTGTTTAATTATTAACGGAATAAAATCATTAAAATTGCATGTGACCCAATTTTCACCTGCTTCAGTCCACTGCGATATTTTTCAACATGCCGTTGGTTAATCATTGTATATCGTCCGTCTCTTTTGTTTCCACATTTATTTGACATAGTTAACTTTATCAATAGACTGCGGAATTTTTGCACGAACTGATATTCTCACAGAAATCAATAAATTATAGATAAATGCTTGAAGACATACAAATTTATCAAAGTGTGCAGTGAGCAGACTCCAGATTTGATGCATTCGTAAGAAAAATGTGTAGAAAAAAAATATTACTCTCAACTTATAAAAATGATTGAGCAACAACTTGTTAAAAATTTCGGTATGCGCGAACACATCCGCAGTCTACTAATAAAAACCAAATGAATCACACGTGTGAAACACAACGAGCAGTCAGCAACAACTAAACTAAAAGCTGAAATACACGAGCCGAATCTCTCCGGAATTTCCACCAGGAAAAAAAGAACCCGGTGTGCACCGAATATAAAGCAAAGGTGAAACTGAAACTGTATTTCTATGTATTAGCAGCCTACGTGTGCCCGCTGTTCGCCAAATGCCCAAACTCGAACGGCTGACAAAGCCAAAGATAAAGAAAAAAGAAACTCGGCAGTCCAAATCGAATCGAGTGATGTCTACAGAGAACCGAGAAAGCCTAAAAAGCCCGGCGGTTAATCGGCAGGTTCGAAAGTCACGGTGTGGCTGGTGCAATTTTAAAGAATCTTTGATTCTCGGAGAGCTGGTACAGAGTAGAGTGCCGTGAATGTTGAAGCGTGCCAGTCACCGGGACCGACGGTAATGAAAGCGACGTTTGATCATCGACCACGAAGTAATCGACTTACCTTGGCGTGTGGCTCCGAAGCTCTCCCTCGGTGTTCCTCTTCTTGCCACCGGTATATTCCCTCGGCGTTCCGCTCTCTCTTCTTTTTCCCGATGCGAAGAAACACTCGCGAACTGCCCGCATGGCAACCACTTTACGTGTGTGACGGACGGATTTGATCACCCCTCTCCCTATCCAGAAGACCGGCGAGAAACTTTCGATCTATACATCAAACGCCACGTTCAACCTCGCGCGAGGTTCTTCTCCGATCAGTTCTTCAAACTCTGCATCACCTTCGCGAGGGTCT
The DNA here is from genome assembly GCA_028455765.1 of Lasioglossum oenotherae. NCBI lineage: Eukaryota > Metazoa > Arthropoda > Insecta > Hymenoptera > Halictidae > Lasioglossum > Lasioglossum oenotherae. The sequence goes on along the minus strand of CM052294.1, from coordinate 2,247,084 downwards.
GCGCGAGATCCCGAAAATTCACCATGGAACATGCATATACAGAACCCTACGAATACCTCTGCACTCCAGTTTGCGGAACGTCACTGCGAGTTCGATCCTCTCACGCGGTGCGCACGTTTTATTCGAGAGGTCCAGCGCGGGGTTTCTGTGATGGTCGCACGTTTTATTCGAGAGATCGAGTCTGCGTGTGATCGCGGTGTGCCGAGGAGGACGCGTAGTTCGTTCGAGAGGTGCAAGGAAGCGAGTCACAGTGCTCCGTGCGGGAGCCAGCACGAATTCCCGCGACCACTTCACCCCCGCGAATCGCGGGGGTCGAAGTCCCGCGGCAGACTGCAGGGTGTCATCCTCGCTGGCCGCCTCGAACCTCCGCGATTTCCGGCGGCCGCGAGGCTCTCCGTCACCGCCCCTACCGCGCATGCCCGTCAAATCCATCCCCGCGCCGTTCCACGGGGGTGCCGTATCACGGGGGTGCAAGCCCCCCACCCCCTCCCATCGCGGCCGTATGCGGCCCTGTGTCTGTCGAAGGTGGGGGTTGGGATCCTGTGGCTGCGCCCCTTTCGCGTGCACCGCATATGTGTGTGTGTGTGCGCGCGCACACCGTTGTGTGCAATGTGCACGCGAGACACTGTGTCTCCGTCTCCCTCTACATATGTGTGCTGCTGCTGCTGCTGCTGCTGCTCGAGGGTGCTCTCGATGACGGGGGTTGCATCGCTGCGCTCGAGTGTCTGCGTTTGATTCTTTGTCTCGTTACCGGGGAGCTCTGCTTTTTTCACCCCCTTCTCCTTCTTCTTTTTCTTTTTCTTCGGCGTGGTTTTTTTCTAACGATTCGCTTTCTCGATCGTTGTGTTTCCTAGTTTTTGGAAATGCGTCAGATGCGTTTTCGTTGGTGATGGTTAAGGGTGGGTTTCGGAGTCTTGGGATTTTCAGGAAATACACTCACCGAAATTTCTATAAAGTCACTGCGTTTCGTGCCCGTGCGAAATCAAGACAGGCCTGTTTTATGTACTTCTTTAAGGCCTGGTTTACGTTGCGTTTTTGTCCAGAAGAGTTTAAAAGTTGTTGCACACGTCTTATTGTTACTGGGGGCTCCAATTCAGCTCGAAATTGTGTGCTGCAGTATTCCTTCCCGTAACCGCAGATCTTATTAATAATGAATGTCGTCTCTGACAATATTTTATTACCACCTTTATAAAATGACTTTTTCCGCGTTATGCATTTATGGCATAAATGATTTGATGCGACTTGAACCAGTAAAGAAATTAAAAGAATCCAAGAACGTTGATATATTAATTCAAATCTATTAAAATCGTTCAAGGAAATAAGTAATCGTAATATGTCTTCTGCTTCTTGCAATTGATGCAAACGATTTTTATTTTGCATAAAGATCCGCAGTCTATTCATGAGATACCCGGTTAATCTTGTTTACCCGGATATCTCATAAGTAACAGCTCTAGTATTAGTACTGACCACCTTCATCTTGGTCATCTCCAGTCCCACACCCTCTGGAATAGCCAGGGGTAGTGCGTAAAGCATTTTTCTCATCTTCGCAAAAAAGAAAAAGGGATGGGTTTTGGTGTATTGACCCTCGGCAACTAAACTTTCAAAAAAGAAAATGATATGAATTTACTGTGTAAATACAGTGAGTAATAAAATTATTATGAACACCACGAGATATTTATTTAAATTTTGGTGACAAATGTGGAACTGAAATTGCACCTGGTAATAATACCTCTTTTATTACAGGACATATTTCTATGTTTTCAATAATATTTTATTTTCGAGTAATTTGTGTGAGTGAACCAATTAAAGGCAATTAAAAATGAAGTACTGTGTCAAACGTGCCATGTGAATTCATGGACAATTAATATCTGTGTGGATTTTACTTTTGTCGTTAACGAAAATATTTTTCGCATTGAAAACACGAGATAGATACTTGATTTTTTAAAAGGTTTTATTGTTTCGTGTTTAGGCTGCGATGATTGAAGGATTTGGTCGATTTGACTACATGGGAGGTTTCGCAGAATGCCGCAGGTTTCCTAGGACGAGGGTAGGGGGTGTTGAATGGACGGTGTTGTGGGTGGTGTTTGATGTTGGTTATAGTGGTTGTTGTGGTTTAGCGTTGTAATTAGATGCTGGACGGTCTTTCCTTAGCGCGCGGTCTTCCTTGCACTGGAAATTGATGTTTGGCTACTCGAGATGTGCTGTGATAATATCGCGAGCAGTTTGATTGACACGGCACTGCGTAAAGGCCGGAACGAGAAACAGATGTAGAACAGTCGTTCGAAAGTTGTATTATGTTGCAGGAAAGCGGCCTTAACGGCTGCAATCAATTTTCTGCGAGCGTGTTCTCAATTTGCACCATCGAGAAGCTCTATCCGTGTAACGTTTCAAATTTTCCTGTGCATCAATCGTTAGCACTAGATAACTATAGGTGTTCGATTTTTAAATCATGTTATAAATATGAGCAGAATTTATTAACACCTTCTTTATAACTTAACAGTCTTTTGATCGATTTGAAGATTAACAATTGAGAACTTAATCAATTTTTTAAATATCTGAAGCAATTGCTAGATTAAAAAATCGTATCTAATTATTAGACTGCGGATCTTTATGCAAAATAAAAATGTCTCGCATTGATTGTGGCAAGCGGGAATAAACATAAAAATGCATTTCATCCCTTAATGATTTTGTTACGTTAAGAACAACATTACAATATTTTCTTGAATTTTTTCAATCTATTACTGTTTTATATTTCACCAAACTAATTTCTTCGCAAATGCATAAAGATCCGCAGTCTACTAATTATATAGTTTAAACATTTCTTTTGGGATTAGCATTCATAAGAAAAAGAGTAAGCTTCGAAAATCGACATAACAAAATTATTCATACTAGGATTATGGGAGTACTGAAATTGTACAGCTACATCCATGAAGAATTATTCAATAAATTTCTTTCTTTAAGTATTATTTAAAAATGGTTAATTAGCATAGACAAATTCTTGTTATATAATTGATCGGACTCATTTCAGTCTTCGTGGAACAAGAAACTTTCGACCTACCTGGCACTTGAAGCGTGTTCCCGGCTGACCCTAATTTTCTCAAAGGCACGAACAAATTATGTACCGGGCGCGAAGGTGTTAAATACGAGCATGCGTCTTCTGCGTTATGAACAAACGACTAGAATTAGCATGAGTGGGATTGACGGGAGTGTCTGCAGTCAGAATTGTCAGCGTCTACAAATGAGTTATTTGTTTGATTTTTACATCTTACAATGCCCATAGCTTTTCTATCCGTCAACCAATTTCAATGAAACTTTGTACATGTACAGGGCGTCCCAAAATTCGTGAAAATCCCGAAAAGGGGTGGTTCCTGAGACCATTTCAAGCGACATTTTCCTTTGCAAAAATGTTATCCGCGGCTTTGTTTAGGAGTTATTAACGAAAAACACGGACCAATCAGAGCGCGACCTGAACGCGAGTTGGCATAGTCGGCCCGGCGCGTCAATTGTCGATTGGCCGACTGTGGCAACTCGCGTCTAAGTCGCGCTCTGATTGGTCCGTGTTTTTCGTTAATAACTTCTAAAATGGAAAATATTTTTCAAAGGAACATATCGCTTGAAATGGTCTCGGGAACCTCCCATTTTCGGGATGTTCAGGAATTTTGGGACACCCTGTATATAACTCACTTAGATTTACGAAATAGATGTTTTAAATTTTCATTACAGGCACAGATAAAAAATTGAAAAATCGTTTACTGTTTCCTTCGTAATTGCGACCAGTAACAATTACAAAAAAATGATTTACACATTAAAAATTTAGTCGTTTTTAAAAGGTGTACGAATACTTTGTACACAGACTGTATAGTACTATTTCCTCCGTATGCCACGTGATAGCACACGATCCCGCGTGGCGCGATAGTATGTTCCCACCTTCACCCGTGGGTGTTTCTCGGGCATTGCGAGGGCGGAGGGACACGGCGACGGGAAAAACGCGGCCGAACCGATGTACGCGATCGCAAAACCGACCGGGAATCGCTGATAGAAAATTCAAGGGTCTCCGTTCGTCGGGACAAAAACGGTAAGCGACGGGAAACAGCGGCCGGGCGATCAATCGACGCGTGTAACCGCTTCGAAGCGATGCAACTTCGAGACTGACGAGAAAACAATTCGATCGGGGCCCGGCGCGGCGGTGAAGTCGTATGGGAATTATTTGATCGATCCTCGCGTAGAGTCCTTTCATGGAAAAAGGAACACGAAAAGCTTTAGAACTAGCGCGCAGAAAAAACCGTTTTCCATACGCGTGTCGATTCGTTTTGATCGTGAAATTGCTATAAATCTGAAACTGGTAATGAATAATACAACGGGAGGGGGATCGCAGGATTTGTGGATCGCAGTGAAAGAATCGCGTCAAGTCTAGACCAGTCGCGTCCCTCGAAACGCGTCATATCGATTATCCGGCGCAGTAAGTGTACCAAATCGATCCGTGACTCGTGAAACAATTTGGCTGACGTACCGCGTTACATAACATCTGCGTGGTAATTCGATATTGATTCGAGGCAGCCCGCTAGCACGAATATTATTATCCGCAGGTAACAACAGACTCCACGATCGACCGTCAGTCTTGAACCGGAAGTAATCTTCATTTTAACAAGGCGGCCCGCAACGTTGCCAGCAAGCCGACAGAATTGACGACGCCGGCCAGCTAAAAGTTTATTCCCGCCGACTATATCGATGATTATTATTTCAATATAGATTCATGTTGAGCGACGTCGAGGGAAAAGCACTGGCTCGATGTTGCGCGGAGGCTTAATGTCTTCGTTAGAGACGATGGGGACTGGTCTTAGGATGTATTGCTGCGATTGCACGTCATTTCATTTTTCATCATGACAGTTTCAGACATTTTTCACTGATTCTGATGAACGTCCTGGACATTTTATTTGAATTTCGAAGAAGGGAGGCTTCAATCGGACGTCATTTTATTTGTCGCTCATTCCGCGTGTCAGCTTGATATGTTTTTCACTGGTTCCGAATGAATGTCCTGAACATTTCATTCCAGTTTATTTTATGTGCATTTTAAAGGAATTTACAATATTGATTATATACTTTTTCATTGTTCTTAGTACATATTGTTGCAACCGGGCGTCATTGTATTTGTCGTTCATTCCTCGTGTTGATTCTGAATATTTCGTTTGAGTTTATTTTAGTTTTCCCATTTAAAAAGAGGAATTTACAGGATTGATTATTTATTTTTCGCATCGATTGTTTGACATTGCGTCAATTTGACGCAAGGGAGAAATTAAATTGGAAATGCACACGAGCGATGAGCGAGGCGAACTCTGTCTCATAATTTCGTAAAATTGAAGAGTATATCCATTTCTCGGGAATCGGAAAGTAAGTATTGAAATACTTCGTTTCGGGAAAATGGCCGAGATATAAACCGTGAAAAGCGTGATGGTTTTCGCGCGTACCTAATATTAAAGCCGTGGAACACAGGCAAAGAAACGGCAGCGGGTCTGTTCCGGTGTGACGGCGTGGCCATGACGGTTCGATTTCGTATTCCGACTCGAATGAGACGGAAATAATTCATCCGGTTCCGGTGTGTTTTCGCGCGTTCCGCGGATTTATCGGGTCGCGACCCTGCTCCGCGGCCCGTGAAACGTTTCGGCCGCGAACACGGCTCTGGCCGAACCCTTAGCCTTCAATTAATTACGGGCCGGGAATCGAAAATGCAGAAAGTCCGAGAGAGCGGCTTCGGGGTTCGCCTCATCCGTCAAACGTTCCGGAAAGTTTCGCTATCGGAACGGTGGTTAATGCAGTTTAAGCGGCGCGTCCAAACTACCCCGAAAGTTTTACTATCGTCGCTACTATTACACCGGATGGAAACGAGGATCCGTCGACCGGGGAACGCCGGTTCTATTATTCGGGGCAACTACTTCTATCGATTAACTTCGATTCGACAATTCGCTGCTCATTTTTCTCGCACGCCGATCTTCTCCATTTTCCTTTCGCTAATTCCTTCAGAAACCCTTCGAATCTTTTAACCGGAGTATCATTCGTCATTGCAATTTTTCGAAACGGAGTGCTATGTATTTTTTTTTTATATCATACTAGCTATAGCCAGCCACGCGTTTCTGTGGCTCATAGGTACAGTGACTCCCACAAATGTTTTTACAATTGGACTATACGATTCGAACTGTTTTTGGAAGCTAGAGCAATTAATTTACTACAGGATGTGGAAAGAAATATTTTTGAAAATTTCAATTGCTCGGAATTGTATACAATGTACTAAAAGTTGTGTTTTATAACTTTTTAGTGTGGGCCTATATTGAAAATTTAAAAAATACGTTTTGTAGATCTGTGTCAATTATATGCACTGTGAAAGTTTCATCGAAATCGGTTGATGCGGAAAAAGCGACAGGTATTGAAAGATGTAAGAATCTGCAGTTATATAGGCCGAGAATCGTGAAAATCTGCAATTTTTACCACCTTTAAACGTTTGTAGCTCATTGGAACGTCGACCGAGATTTTGACGTAATTTTCAGAATATGTTTAATTCACAAAGATCTACAAAACGTATTATTTAAATTTTCAGTGTATGCCCGCATAAAAAAGTTGTAAAATGTAACTTTCAGTATTTTTTCTACAATTCCGATCAATTGCAATCTTTGGAAAAATTTTGTTCACATCTTGTAGCAAACTAATTGCTCTAGCTTTCCCAAAAAAGTTCAAATCGTATAGTGCAATATTAAAAAAATTATCGCCCTTTTAAGAGTCTCCGAATATTTGTGGGAGTCACTGTATATGAATGCAACGTGGTGTCAAAGTTTCAAAGCAATCGGTGAAGAACTTTCGGAGATTTAAGAGATTTTGAACAAATGAACACATTTACATTTTTATTTATATAGAAGATTAAAGCGTGTGCCAAAACGAATTCATTCGTATATACGACATAATGCCCTTCAAATTAACATACTAATATTATCAGAAGAAGAATTAAATGCATATACAGTTCCTGTATCTTGGTATTGTAGACAGACACACACACACACAATGTCTATTTAATTATTTTATTCACAATCGGTTCCTCCATCTATCGTTCACGGTAGAACGGTGTGATTTCAGGATACAGTTCCTGCTTGTTATCAAATTACAGACAGAAGAATGCCTGACGACTTTCTCGTAATTTCACGGGTTATTCGATCCTCGTTATCGTTTTCACGCGGATAGAAATCCGAGCCAGTTCAGCCGCGAATTACATTCGATCGAGCTATTCTCCGGCGTGCCGGTAATAAATACCACGGGTCGGCGCGGCATTGTCTCCTCGGCGCGTTAATTAAAATGCAGCTAATTGTAACGGGGGCGGCGGCAACAATGCCGAGATTCCACTACGGTTATTTAATCCGTCGATAAATATGCGGGTTCGATTTTCGCGCGGCCTCTCTGGGCTCTCTCACGCGGCCGGCAAACGTGACCCGCGAAAAATAGCGAATTCGCAACCGTGGGCGATAACGTCCGAGAGCTGAATACGAACGAGAAGAAAGCTCGTCGATCCGATGGCCCGGAAATGACGACCATTATTCGCGTCCTAGCTGTAAAATTAACCGTCGTTACAAGGAGGCACTCATCGTGGCCAAGCGCGGCCCATTGTCTTCGGACGAATTTCCTAATTGGACGTAATCGGCCAGCCTAATTTTCAGGATAAAATTTGCGAAATAGCGAACGTTCCGCTCTTTTCGATCGCTTCAACATACGCGCTTATAGATGAATGAATATTTTCCACAAGTCTGGAAAATACCCGTCAAAACAATTTTAAAACCTCTCGGATCCAATTAACTCTTCTGTGAACCATTATTATATTCAGCGGACGCAGAATGCTTATAATTATTTGATGTATAACTATTAATAACAAATTTTCATAAAATATTAAATGTAAATATAGTAATATAATTGTAATAAATACATAATTGCTTTCAGAAAGTACATTTTCAAGGCACATATATGAAATATGCGAGTGTACGTATCAGCGATATTGTAATTCTGAAACTACCAGTTACATTACATTCAAGTGAATTGATTATTGCAGTTTATTATATGTACCACAAAGTGCACAATTACAGGAATAAGCGACCTTGTAATTTTAAGAATCCGTGGCTTACATAAGTGGAACAGAACAATGTATGATCAGCCATATCGGTAGAATAGCGCTGTCACGAGCAGCCCAGTGGCAACACAGTTCCAACGATTTCGGACAATTAGCAGAATAATAGCAGACTGCAAAGCAGTTGAATAGCAGTGTTCTTAGAAAGAACAGTAGGTTATACAGTTAGCCAGCAGAATGGTATCGTTCTTACGTAGATCATGCGAATAAAATAGAAACTGCGGACAAACGAATCGAATGCAACGGATTCAATGCAGTATGTGCAATAGGATCCTTTCTGATCGAATAAATAAAACGACACGGTCGAATAAACTGAAACGACTTGACTAGACAAGTGGATCGGAAGCTTCTTTTGTTCAGCCTGGGAAGACTAACAAGAATCTGAGAAAATCATTGAATTGTTTCACTGACTGCAGCGTTTCCACAAAATTCTGAATTAAGTATAGCAAACGGGCTGTTCGTTTCGTAGATCATTGTGTCTATTCTACTGATTATTTATCGTACCTCTCATTCTAACGAAATTGCATTGATCTCTGATTTGATTGGATTTAGAGAACGAAATGAGATTTTTAAATTCTGTCTTCGCATATTTCTTTTATCAGACGGAGTGCTCCAAAATAGGTGGATATTGACTTAAGTGTTTTGATAAATGTATTTCTGAATGTTTTGTACTCCAAGAAAATGGCTACAATAGTAAATAGAAAATAAATCACTGAAAAATTCAAATGCAAAATGGTACAAGAATAGCCTTTGGAAAATGAAGCACGAGAAAAATGAAACATTTTATTAGATTCATGAAAAACGTGCTTCCAAACGTTTCATCTTCTGTATATCCAGACAATAAATCTGAAAAATTTATCACACTATTTTTCCGAAATAAAACTTTAGTTGCCCACTCTATTCATATGGCACTATGTCGCTGTCGACGAGTGCGCCACTCGGTTTGCTAAATAATTGCGCGATCAAATTGCGGGAGCAACAAGTAAAAATTCGCAAAGTTTGCAGAGCAGCAAGATGCGAGAAGGAGCTATCAAGAAACGAAAGGAAAGGTTCAACGATGGATGTTAGCGTCCGTGCCCGCGACTTGGAACGGGCGACGACAAACCGAGCGGAACGCGGACCAAGTTTACGTATAAATCTTGCTTCGGGGACAAGAAGGAGGACCATTTCGCCATCTCGCAAACAGTTCGACGCTGGGACACCGGTAGATCCCCGGGAGATCCAGTTCCTTGTATCCTGTTTAACGTTTCCTCGTTCCCGCGACTGTTCTACACAGCTTTTGTTCCGGTTAACGATTAGGTTCGGCGCCGGATTAAAGACGCCGTTGTAAGTAACGAGCTCTAATAGGGACAAGTTACCCCTTTGATACCCCTTTAATCATATTTGGGAATCTTATTCGACGAGCTGCCAGAGGGGTTGTGGGATCATTATGAAAATCGGATCCGCTAATGGCTTCTCGATACGTACACTGCTGGATGGAATTATGAAACGGCGTGGAAATTAGGGGCTAATGTTGCTTTTATGTTAAACAGCGTTCAAATCATTTTGCATTATTTTCGAAAAGTCACGAGAGACTCTGTTCATTCAGATTTTCATCATTTTTCATGAAAATACAACTAAGAAATCAATGTCCAATATGTCGGCTGAACAATTGGAATTTAAATCGAAGTCAGAATTAAATTATACACCTAATAGAATTGAATTAATTTCACGTAAAGCATTCTCAAATTCTTCGAATGTTTTTACTGTTTTGAATTTACTAATTTTCGTCATAAGTGCATAAAAAAATGTTCTTTCACGTTTCACATAAGAGAACCATCGCAACGCAGTTTTCATTTTTGTAAATCGTTGTCTGGGTCGAGAGCGGCATCAAAGAAGCTTGTTTCTTTTGTCGAATCCACGTCGATCGAATGAACACGGAATTTTCGCGAAAAGAATTTTAATCGTTACCCGGTCGTACTACTTTTTCCTCGAGAGACGGGGACGGTGTCCTCTCCCGGGGTAGCTAAAGTTTAGCCGCGCCCGGCTGGCCGGCGGGTTTTATCTGAAAACAGGAAGCGGACTATCCTGTGGAGACGTGGCAAGCGACTTCACAGAAGATATATATCAATTGCGGCAGATCTGTCCGACGATATCCCCTCGCTCGCGCGTCTTCTTTCTTGAGGAACCGTATGAAACAGCAGCGAGCTCCGAGCCAGCTTTCGAGGGCCCGGATCCAGGGAAAATAAGATGGTTCTGGACGGAGCGACGCTGCGAAAGTATTAGATCAATCCATTTGTTCCTCCTCTGTCCGGGGTGAATATTCCAGCCTTTATACAGGCTGACAAGAAATAACGGAGTGAAACATTTCTTATTATAATTCTGTCAAATCGACGAATTTTGATAAACCAAATGCTAACAACCATAACACAGACCTTTAGTATTCATATATTTAAGAAGTTTCGAAGTGGCCACCCTTTGAGCCGATTCAGAGGCTCAAACGCGTTTCGACAAAAATTAATATCTAAATCCAGTAGAGTCTAGTACTTTTGATCACGTCGAATGTCATTTACTTCGTACGCCATGGTGTTAACGGCGGAACTCGAGGTTGCCATAGACGGAAACGAGACGAGACAGAGTTCGCCGAGTGATTTCAGTGCAATGGCGGAACAGAGTAGATTAAGGTAGTGACCATAAATTTAATGTGGTTGTTTGTTTGGGTAAATATTGGACTTCGCCGATGTCTCGGCTATTCCAAAGTGGTTCGCGGGATTGGGTGCGCGTGAGAGGCACAGGGTGAACACATCGATGCACAGGTTACGTATCTGTATACACGTGGAACACAGCGGCAGAACGGATTCGATAGACAGCGTGTGAACCGTGGATACCGTGGACGTGAAACAGGACCGACTTCCCTCTATATATATATATATATAGGACATCAAACGCTAGGAATTTGATACAGAGAGTGTCATGCTCCTCGGAGAGTACACTGCGACAGATGCTAGAGAATCTATGTAGTCAACAATGGGACGTAGAGCGTGAATACATGGGCAGAACTTAGACGGAAATTTGATACAGACTGTAATCGACTCAAGACACTTGGTACAGGTGGATCGCAGGACTCTCGAAGTCCCTGGAACTCCCAGATCTACCGACTCTCGAGATCTCCTTTGAGACTAAGTCCCCAGACTCGGGCCCCGAGGCTTCTATCACTTTCGCCAACTTTCAAGCTGCTCCGGTAACAATAGGCTGCTCTATTTGTTGCTAGACCGTGGATAGAGCTACATAGAAGGTCATTCATTCTCCCAAGCGTTCTAATCAGTTGCATATAATGAAACAATCCTCTTATTCGTAAATCATACTACTCAATTCTACTCGTAAATGGACATTCTTTTAGTAGCTGCTGCGCGTCAAAAGAAGGTTGTCCCAAAAATGTTGTATTTCGCAGTAGTGTTCCACATTTTTGGGACATCCTTATAATCGATATTCGCCGACTGCTTGAATGTGGGATCTCCTTTGCGCGTCTCGACGCAGCGTTTTGTTATCCCAGCGCCTTTTATACTCCATTCGTCATACTTCATCAGAACTGCGCCTACGCCAAGAAACAAAATCGCATTATCCTATCGAGGGATATCCTAGAATATTCTTGATACATGCGTATTCGCGTTCAAGCAAAAATTATTTTTTCCTTTTTAGTGCATTTTAATATAAGAGAAGCGTGGTTTTTAAAAGTTTATATATATATATATATTTCCTCGTTCGATTTTGAAATTTACGAAGTTCGGTAATAAACAATGTAATTTTATATACCTTCTTCACAACGTCATAACTGAACTATGGATTGTATAAATTTACAAGAAAAAAAAATATACACATATATATATGTATATTTTTTTTTCTTGTAAATTTATATATATATGTATTTTTTTTCTTGTAAATTTATACAATCCATAGTTCAGTTATGACGTT